>JAGDYQ010000301.1:357722-686488 GCA_021962125.1 Bulinus truncatus | reverse complement strand
ATAATAATTATATCATGTAGGTTGTATAGCTCGTTTTACTCACGTCATGCATGTGCATGGATTATTGTACTCACGTTATGCAAAGTAAAAAGATTATTATACTTATGTAATGCAGGTTGTGTAGTTCATTTTACTCACGTCGTACTATATGTCTAGCTCTTTGTACTCACGTCATTTCATAAGTATATTTTAACGTTTCCACGTTATTTTATGTGTATTACTTTTAACCCACGTCATGTTATATGTCTATCTCATTGTACCCATGTCATGTTTTATGTGTCTAGCTCATTGTACCCACGTCATGTTTTATGTGTATAGCTCATTGTACCCACGTTATTTTATGTGTCTAGCTCATTGTACCCACGTTATTTTATGTGTCTAGCTCATTGTACCCACGTCATGTTTTATGTGTCTAGCTCATTGTACCCAAGTCATGTTTTATGTGTCTAGCTCATTGTACCCACGTCATGTTTTATGTGTTTATCTCATTGTACCCACGTTATTTTATGTGTCTAGCTCATTGTACCCACGTTATTTTATGTGTCTAGCTCATTGTACCCACGTTATTTTATGTGTCTAGCTCATTGTATCCACGTTATTTTATGTGTCTAGCTCATTGTACCCACGTCAAGCTCCCAACACTGCTGACGCTATAAGCTCCACGTAGCCTTTGTCTATGTAAGGCGAAGTACAGTACCCATAAGCTAAATATCGACTAGTTCAGAAATGGAAGTTAGTATTAGCTGACCGCTGTATCCATTGGTCAGACAGTCAACGACATATTTAACAATACGCCAATTTTTTTGGTACGCTCCATCCACCATAGCCTTTCTACTTTTATAAGTAAAATATTAGAATATGTTAAGATAAAGTGACTACTTATTAGTGAAAAATTGGCATATGTTAAGATTTTTCATAACGTATTAGTGAAACATTAAAATATATGACGATTAATTGACTTATTATTAGTTTAAGTTACAATGACAACCTATTAGTAACACTTTTGCATATGTTAAGATAGTGACTAACAATTAGTAAAACATTGGCAAATGCTTAGATAAAGTAACTACTTCTACACTAGTAAAACATAAGCATATGTTTAGATAGAGTGACTAAATATTAGTGAAACTTTGTTTTTTTAAAGATAGAGTAAAAATTTATTAGTGAAAAAAAAATCGCAAATATCTTAATAATGTGAATACGTATTATTAAAACATTGGAATATGTTAAGTGATTACCTATAAATAGAAAAATTGACATGTGTCCAAAAAAAAGTGACTACCTGTTTATGAAACATCTTCCTATGTTAAGATAAAGTAACTACTTATTTAGAGTAAATGAATTAATTTGAAAATTAATTGAACTTAAAGATTTTTTTTTCTATTTTAATGTAATATTTTTAATGATAAATAAACTATACATCTACAGCCAGAATATTATCAATAAAATCAATAAAAACATTTGTACTGAAAAATTATAATACGTTAGAATACGTTTAGCATGGCCTTGCAGTTGGCACAAAAGTATGAATCTCTGACATAGTTAATGGTTTGCTTTAAGGATAAAAAAGTTATAGGATGTATTGTTATGTAGGTAATAATTGAGTTTTTTGGGCCACCCTAGCAATTACGTACAATTTAAACATATATGTTAATATACTGTAAATAAATATTTGTGAAAAATTGGCATATGATAAGATAGAGTTAATACATCTGTGAAAATAAATTGGCATACGACTACTTGTCTGTGAGACATTGACATAATGTAAGATAGTGTGGCTACTTTTAATATAATAAAGGCTTATGTTGATAAAGCGTGATTACATAATATTGAAAAAAGTAGCACATGTTGAGATAAATATAATATTAATTTAATGAAACATTGACATCTACAGTGATAGATTGAATATTTATACGTCAACCATTTGCAAATGTTACGATATAGTGGATACTTATAAGTAAACATAGCCATGTGTTAAGATAGAGTGACCACTTATTAGTGAAACATGGGCATGTGTTAATATAGAGTGACTAATTGTAATGATAACACTGGAATTTTTTTTTTTTTTTTTTTTTTTTTTAGGATAGAATGAATACTTATTAGTTAAGTAATGTCATATAGGAGGGATGGATGGCCAAGTGGTGTAGATACTCGACTGTCGACCTGAGATTCCTGGGTTCGATCCTCGGTGAGGCCCATGGAATTTTTCCATGTGAAATTTGGTGCAAAGTCGTCCCACAAGTCCGCTCAGCTTTAAATGGATACCTGACTTTAAGTTGGGTAAGTAAAGGCGGCTGGGCGTTGTGCTAACCACACAATCCCTTCATATGCCGAGGTTATAGAAACAGATGAATTCTACACTTCATCTGCCCCGAAAGCCCGTTAGGGCTAAGAAGGGAACTTTTACTTTTAATGTCATATAGTATGATGGTGTGTTAGAGTTACTACCTGTAAGTGAAACATTTTAATACATTAAGAGAGAGTGACTACCTGTAAGTGAAACGTTTGAATATCTTAAGCTAGAGCAATTACTTACGTTGACAATTGGCTAATCCTCCAGACCATTTACCTACATTAATACAATACTTGTTTTCCCTGTGTGCGAATCCATTGTGGCAGGTGTAGTTGACCATAGAGCCCGCTGCGTAGCTAGTCTTTTCTGATGGTCCATCATGGTCCGCGTTATGATTCCAGGGGGGTTCATTACACTCGATGTTTTCCCCTGCAATAGCATGATAAAAATCTTTAATATACTTTGGATCACAATAAATGGACTATGTAGTTAAAACAACGGCCATTCGCCTATACCTACCTAAATTGGGCACCAATTTGAAACTGGGTACACTCGAGGACTTTAATTAGTTCCTTTTAACACCCCCTGGTTCTCACTGAGATTTTAGCCCAGAATGCTACTAGTCGATAGTCGATTACTCTCAACCGAACGACCACCCATTCCCTCTATTTATAGTAAAATAATCAATATGAAAATTAATTGAATTCTAAGTATATTTATTTCTTTAACATCACGTGTTTTAAAAATAATAAAACATGAATACATTTGGAACCAATTCGATATTTGAAAATAAATCAATAAAAAAAAAATTGTCTGAAAAAATATAACACCTTAGAACTGACCCAAATGTTCATTTATTTTTATTTTTGTAACTTTTATTTTTTGGGGCCCCATAACTTTTACAATCCTTATTGGCAAAATTAAAAGACACTTTGGCCAAAATAGGGAACCCATTTTTGTATAGTTTCTGAGAGCCACATTTTCATGGACTCCCTTGTTCAAGCCTGGGCCCTTTTTGAAATGGGGTATAGTTTTTTACAATATAACCTTGTAAATTATTTACTAACCTTTCCGCCAATTCGGGGCCCCATAACTCTTATAATACTTATTGGAAAAATTAAAAGGTACCTTGCCAAAAGAGAAGACCCATGTCTGTATAGTTTCTGAGAGTTACAGTATAATGGGCCCCCTTTTTATGCTTGGGCCTTTTTTAAATGGGGCATAGTTTTTACTATATCCTATGTAGTTTTTTTTCTAACCTTTCTGCCAATTTGGGGCCCCATAACTTTTAGAACCATTATTGGAAAAAATTAAAATCACTATGCCAAATAAGGGGTCCCTTTTCTGTATAGTTTCTTAGAGTCACACTATCATGGCTTCCCTTGTTCAAGCCTAGGCCCGTTTTTGATATGGGGTATAGTTTTTTACTATATATCATCTGTAATTTATTCTCTAACTTTTATTCTTCTTTTGGGCCCCATAACTCTTACAATCCTTATTGGAAAAATTATAAGGCACTTTGCTTAAAGAGGGTTCATTGATTTATAGCTGTCCTGTTATTTTCTGAATGTAAGGCATCTTACATAAAAGAACAGTTGTATTTTTATAACACTCTTTATAAAATTTAATAAATCGACAAATTGAATGTATGTTTTCATGCATTGTTTAATTTATTCATTTTGAGTATTAATGTTGAGTTAATTAACAAAAAATAGATCGTTACTTCAAATGCTTTATTGAAATTAAATTTTGCAGAATAAAATAATATTTCTTATAGTTTTATTTATTTAGTTTGGTTATATTTATTCTGTAAGTATAAGTACAAGTTTGAGTAAAAATAAAATGTAAAATTATTTAACTTAAATATCTTTTATTCCAGCTAAAAATCCTATTTTTTATAAAACTCCATAGCAACGAGAGGGGATTGTCTTCTTAAAAAAATTTTTTCTCGCTAAATACTCAATTTATTGTAGCGAAAACAACTGACTAATACGCAAAAATAAACATTCTTTTTATAACAGTCAAAAAAAATTCCTTTAAAACATTTTATACTTCGATTTTAGCTCTAAATGGCTCTGTCCCCTCATCCACTGGTCTTCCGAAACTTTTACCACTATATAATATTTGTACAATATATTACTATATTACTACTTCATTCTAGAAAATATTATATTTGTTAGATACCAAATCTTTACAAACAAATTCACCATGTATTTAAATAATCACAAACAAATAGAAATACCACCATGTCAATATTGATCAAACACGATGATAAAATTTAATATTATAATATTCTTTAACAAAAAAAAATAAAATATATCATCAACATTTTTAGCTTTATCACAAATTTTATATATGTTTCCTACTGCAGCAAATTTATTTTATTGCTTTAAACTTTATATTACATCACGTTGATGTCTATGCCATCATGACCCATATTGTGTATTAAAAAATCATATTTTCACTTAAAATGATTATGTCATTTTAAGGTTTCAATTTGAACTATGAATATTTCCAATTAGCATTTTTGAGAGTAAGTCTGGGATGTAATTATTAACTCCCTTTATATATATTATTGTGAATTTGTAATCAGACATTAACAAAATCCATCTCATTATTCTGGCATTCTTGATATTTACATCTGAGGTCAATGGTTTATGGTCAACTAAAATAGTGAATTCATTCCCAAGTAGGTATTTTTGGAATTTTATTACACTCCACACTATAGTTAAGGCTCCTAACACAATTACAGAGTAATTTCTTTCTGAAGCTTTGAGTGTCCTACTTATAAACTTAACAGGTCTGTACTGATCATCTATTACATGTTGTAATGATGCACCGAGTGCTTTCCTGGAGGCATCTGTGGCCAGTACTATTGGTTTGTTGATGACAAAGTACTCCTCCTTGTTCAAATATTTTCTTGATTTCTTTTAGGGCAGTGTGGCATTGATCATTCCATTGTATTTTGTTTGGGTATGTCTTTTTTGTCAATGTTATTAGTGGCTCTAGCTTTTGAGAAAAATTGGAAAACAAATTCTGTAAAAATTACAGTCCCAATATAGCTCTGACATCTTTCTTAGATTTAGATATGTTTATGTTCAGTATTTTCTCCTTTATGTCTTCTTTCATACCACATTCACCTTTTTCAACTTTGTAACCAAGAAATTCAATAACTTCTCTTCCTATTTTGCACTTGTCTGGTGTAACTGTTAGACTGTTTCCTTCAATTTCTCCTGTACATTAGATAATATATTTATATGTTCCTGCCATGTCTCTGAATATATACAGATGTCAACCACATAATGAACAACATTGTTCATTATATGGAAAATGCTTCTTATCATTCTACAAAAAGTTGCTGTTATATTAACTAATTTAAATGGCATACGTGTCCATTGATATAAACCATTCTTGGTTTGGAATGCTGTGTACTGTTTGGAGTTGTCTTCAAGTGGTATTTGCCAAAATCCTCTTGACATATCCAAATGAGAAAATATTTTTCCTCTGGTCTATTCATTTAGCAGATCTTCTGGTAATGGTAGGGGTTATTTATCTATAATAGAATTTTCATTAATTTTCCTGTAATCACAACTGCCATTTTTCTTTTTTTTTTATCATTATTGGTGAGGAATGACTTGAACTAGATTTCTTAATTAATTTCTTATTAATCATCTTTTTTAGTTCTTCATCTGCTTCTTTTTGATATGTGTAAGGCACACTGTACGGTTTTGATTTTATTACATCATTGTATATCAGGACAATTTTGTGTTCTATGCAATTTGTGCATCCAGGTTCACTCGTGAACATATTGTCATACTTGCACATTAATTATTTAAAATTGCTCCTATATGCATTCAGAATGTGACTTAATAATCTGTCCTGTTCTCTCGCAGAGTTATGTTCTAATACACGTATATCTATTATCTCATCACTTTGATTTACCACCATTACAGAGCATTGTTCTTCATTTATAAGACTTGTGTCTGTTGATTGTTGATCTGATTCATTAAGCCTTTCATTATTGTCACTCAACCAATAATCTGGAATTACGTCTAACTTCTTTAGTGAGTCCAGATGAAAACTTTTTATTTTATTGTGAATTCTTATGTTATAAATTACATCAGTTATTTTTTAGTAACTTCATAAGGGCCTTGAAATTTCAGTCTTAGACCTTTTCCAGTAGGTAGGAGAACATAAACTTTATCACCTTCATTTAACTTTCTTAAATGTCTATCTTTATTGATTCTTTCAGTGTCACTTTCATGTTTATCCTGTATATTTATTCTTGCCTGTTCTACTCCATACACGATTTGATTTCTTATAGACCTCACTAAATTATGGGGATCTATCTGAAAACAATGAAAGGGGACTTCTTGGCTTAGTTACAAATACAAGTTCAAATGGGCTAAATCCCGTACCTGCATGTGGTATCATAGGCAAAAATAAGTCCCAATCTAATGTTTTATCATCAGAAATCTTTTTTAGCATACACTTTGATTAAATCTTTCTACTGATCCATTAGCTTGGGGATGGTAACGAGCAGAAAATGTCTGTGTTATTCCTAGCATGTGTGTAAATGCTCTAGTCAACTGTGACTTGAACTGAGTACCATTGTCATAATGAATTATAGATGGCAATCCAAATCTGGTAAAAATAGTCAACAAGGCATGACAAACAGACTTAGCTGTAATGTCTACTAGAGGAATAGCCTCGATCCATCTTGTTGCCAAACAAAAAATTGTTAATACAAACTTATGTCTCCTTCTTGGTGTGACTGGCATTGATCCAATTATGTCTATAGCCAATGTTTCAAAAGGTTTACCAGAGATTTTTATTGACTGTATTGGTGTCTTATTTATTGGGCCAATATAGTTGTTCTTTTGACAATCAGCACATGATTTCACAAAGCATTGAATTTGCTTTCTGTATCCTGGCCAGTAACAATAGTTGTACAATTTTTGCCACATTCTTTTTAAACCCATATGCCCTGTAATTGGACTACTGTGGGCTGTCTTTAATACAAGTAATTTTAGAGATTGAGGTATAAATATTTGTATAAATATTTGTTTTATTACCTCACAATTATAAGACTTGGCTTTTCTTATCATGTCTCCTTTGTTTAAGCTGAATTCATCTCTCAATTTTACATCACTCTTTAATTTGTCTTTAATATACATAACTTCTTTGTCTCTACTCTGTTCCATTATGTGATGTTCTCTAGCTATGTTCATAATGGTGTCACTGCTAGCTACATTCATTACAGAGTCACTGTGATGATTATCCCCATCTTCAATATCACGTGCTCCGCAATCATCAGATTTTTGTTTCATGGATCTTGTAATTGCCACAAGTTTTTCAGACAAGTCTGCTTTCATATCAGCGCAATTATTTGTATAGTTACCAGCTAATCTGTATGCTGTTGTGTGTCCTATTAGTTTGTCTCTTAGCTGAGATATCTTTCTATTTTCATCTATATTTTCTGGTAATGTTCTTTCCCATCTTTGGATGTAGCTATATATGTATTCAGTGCCATTTCAGTTATTTATTCCATTTGAGTTATAATCTATTTGATCAGAAGATGTTTGCTCAGAATACACTGTATTACTATTTATGGAAACGCAACACATTTCTATTCCTTCAGATATTTTTTTTGTCTGTCCATTGTTTTACAATTTCTTCTGTAGTATTGTCCTTTATAACTGGCAGGTTGCCTATAATCAGTGGTGCAACAGGACTTTTCATTACCAGGACTTCAATAGTGCCCGAGATACATGGCGAATCTACATCAATTACAGCCATTGTTGAGGAGCCCTTAGAAGGTTATCCTTGGCTTGTTGCTATGAGTATGAGGGCTGACTCAATGATGACCCGTATTTTATTTGTGTTTCTGCCATATACTCTCTCACCAGTAATCAGACGTACAACACAAGACGATGATCAATTCGACAAGTCGTGTGTACAACAACAAGATATACTTTATTTATACAAAGGCACCAGTCCGTAACAGGGATCTGGTGGCTATTAAATCATAGAGCAAAAGTTATCCAAAATGCAGCAAAGAAAATAATAATCCAATATAAATGAATGAAGTGTAGGGCATTTTCTCTCTCTTTCCCTATTTCTCTCTCTCTCTCTCTCTCTCTCTCTCTCTCTCTCAATCAGAGACGCATAAATCGACTGCTCTCTCAGAGATCACTCAGTCGAATCGACTCTCCTCACAGAGATCACTCAGTCGAATGTCGACCGGACACGACTCAGACCGTCGGTCGAATGTCTTGAAAACTATCTTTCGTTACTCAAACACTTTCTTACAAGTGACTCTTGGCCAATCAATTATCTCCGCTCTTTTTCTGTCAATCAGGATGGGGGTGGGGGTGGAGCTGACCTCCCGCCTTAGATGGCGGGGGAGAAGTACGTCATACCGACAAAGACAAGAGTAACTGGACATCTATCCTTTGTCGGCATTTAAACAGGGGCCGAGCGGCCAGAGAGATTCCCGCGAGGAATCTAACGTATTTCTGCCAACCGTTGCTATGTTCGCCGAGGAAGGTTGTTCTTCTCAGTTTCGCTGGCCATCTGCGATATGACGCAATTACGGGGGTGGGGGGAAAAGGGTGGGAGAACTAGAACGTGTACTACTATACGTTGTATAATATACGTATTAATTTTATTAATACTATTAAGTCAAGGGTTGGAATAAAGGGAATGGTTTCGACAGATTAGTCACAACCCGTGACAGCCATGTTGCAATCCACCTTTGAGCAATCACCCATTTTTGACTGTTGTCATTTTATGCGTATATTGATCTTTACGTACTAGATCATTTCGCACGATAACTGTACTGCATCCACTATCAAGAAGACACTGTATTCTTGTGACATTTACAAATACTGGATAAAGGTTTATTTTTCCATATGAACTTATCACATTTGCAGAATACTGTTCGGTATTCTGTTCTTGTGGGCCTGTATTTCTGGTGCCAAATCTTTGTGATCTTTCTAATGTACTTGTTCTCCCCGTCTGGTTTCTCTGTGGACTTATGTTAGGACACTGACTTCTTTGATACTGTTGAGTGTTGTAGCTTTTACTAGCTTGACGTCTGTCGAATTTATGACTGTTTACTCTTGTGTTGTCATACTCTCTTGTATTTAATTTTTTTTCTTTTTGGAAGACTGTGATATCTGTTCTTCACAATATTAGCATAACATTTCGCTTTACATATTTCTTCCTCTGGACGACTATCCATAAAATCACTTAAAGCTCTTACTAGATGATCTATGTTTTTAACATTTCTCTGCTTTATTAATGCAACCACATCCTTGGTACATATTTGTAGTACTTTATCAATCACAAAATTTTATATTACTGCCTGTGCGTCTGTTAGGTCTACGTCTACTAGTGTCAGCCGTGACATTAAACTTGACACTACATTGTCAATAAAGTACTGTGGTTGTTCATTGCTTGACAGTTTCAAAGAATGGAACTTCTTTCTGTAGAACTCTTCTCTTTTATTGAAATGTTTCAAAAGTTTCTGCTTTACTTCATCATAATCATTGGTATAGTAATCTGGAATCGATCTAAGTGCATTTCTTGCATCTCCCCTTAGAAGTTCGCTCATTAGATCTATCCAATGTGCTCTAGGTACATTACTGCTTCTGCATTTCTGTTCGAAAATAGAGAGAAATGTGTCAATGTCTTCAGATTTACCATAACAAGATTGTAATTTCAGATTATATCTGTTGAACAAGATTTAAGTATTTGTTATATCTGGACTAGCTTTTATGCTCTGAGTACCCGAATTGGCCTTAATGGTAGCCATATTTAGTTCATGATCAAGTCTATCTCTCTGTAATTGGGCTTCAATTTCTAGCAGTTCTTGCTTTGATTCTCTTTCTTTTGCTATTTCATCTCTTTCTTTTTCTTTTTTTTTTCTTTCTGTTTCTTTTTCTTCTCTTTCTCTTTCTTTTTCAATGAATAGCAATAACTTTTCACCTTGCAATCCATATCTTTTTCCTTTTTCTTCAAATGCCTCCCAGCGATCCTGTACCTGATGTATCTTCCTTTCCTCCTTACTTTCCATGTTTTGGTACTATAAGTTATTTCGATAAGTCCTAATAAACTGGTTCAGTATCAGATATGCCGCTATGAGACACTTTGATTCTGTCTATACGTCCGGAAAATATTGTATCTGGTCAGTGTAGTACTTGACCCAATTCTGGTAGTTAGGACTTGACCTCTGTTGACCTGTCTTTTGCTGTACAGTTTCTTCAACAGTGTGTTTTCTTGATCGTTGATGTTTATTTTTTTATTACACTTAAAAAGTGTTAGTCATAACGACTCTTTTTTATGCGCAAGAATGCGGCATAAACACATACAGGAACGTGAGTGTAATTTATATCGATGACTAGGCTTGTTACTACACAGCCGCCATCAGACTGGTTACTATGTAAAGAGGACTTGATACTTCGTAGTTCAATAACTTGTTCATAAGTGGATATATGGGTTTACGTGTGTTTTACAACTCATGGCCACTCTTTAGTATTAGATATGGTTGCAAATACAGTTAGACTTGTGGGCTTACTAGTGCTTCACAGCTCTTTGCCACAGTAAATTACTTGATTAACAATTAGGCTACAAAAGCGCTGCCTGAATTAGTGGGCTTATTAGTGCATTACAGCTCTTGGCCACAATAAATTATTTTGCGTAGATAAACTTATCTGGTATTAAAACAGGTTGACATCTAGTAGCATTTGTCTCCACTATACGTTTTCAACTTCAACCAAGTTAATAATACGTTAATCTAGTAGCTATTGTCTGTCTTTTACCGCTGCCACCAAATAAATAATAATACTATGTCGTATATCTTCAGAAGGCGTAATTACTACTTCAATTATAGTGAAGTTTTTATCCTCCGGGTGTCCTCATTACTTAAAATATAATTAGATTGACATCACTAATCTAACAGAAATGTCCAGTAATAAAAATGACACAATTTCCCATTTTATTTATAATTTCTTTATTAACACAAAATATCGAGGATGACGATGGTGGTTTCTTTTATTTATTCACTTTACACATATGACATAGTTTTATGGAAAAACATCTACCTACAATAACCGTCAGTGTCCACTTTTATTTTTGCTTCCGTATTTTATAACCAATTCATTTGGTGCGTTACCGTACTACAGGGAATTCCCTCTTTACATGTTGACTAAAAACTTACAACATGCACTGACTACGGTAAATATCACAAAGTTATGACTATATATATATATATATATATATATATATATATATATATATATATATATATATATTAAACTACTATTAAACCTATAGGTTGCAAATAATAAAAACAAAACTATTTTAGTTCTTTTCATTAGAAACTCTATTAATTTATTATACTGAATCTACATATTTATATTATTGTGCTGCAGCTACATATTTGTTTTACTGTGCTGCAGATATATATTTATATTTTTTTTGCGACAGCTACACATTTATATTATTATTCTGCAGCTTTAAATCTATGTTATTAAGAAGTAGCTACGTAATTATGTTAGGTATTTTAGTGTTATTGAGTCAGATGGTCTAGTTCTCTGTCTGTCATTAGATATTTGAGTTACATTTGAACAGAATTAGTTTCAAAAAGAGTCAGTAAATAATGTAGTACATACCAGACGTGATGTTAATTTTACAATGGAATGAACGCAATAAATTAAAGAAAACAATGTTCATGAATTTATTGATTTTGAAATTGCTTTTTCAAATACTTTCTTTATTTAAAAAAAAAATATCAAAACTTATTTTGATATAATACATCATAAAATGTGTGTCAATTATAAATTCTGATAAAGCAATAAATACTACAAATGGCTAATGCAACCTCTTATACAATAGGACAAAAGGAAAAAGCATTATCATTCAAAATTGTTAATGTTTAAGTATACACTTACCTATACAAACTTGAAAAAGGTAAAGGACAACCAGAAGTACGAAGATACGTAGCATTTTTTTTAGTAATGTCTAAAATATATTAATAATAATCATATACTAAAAATTATTAATGCTTATATTTTAATTCTTATAAAAGTATATATATATATACATACATAAACATTTTTTTCTGCTTTTTGTGATAGCTTCAACTTTATACTATCTGGGATTTTTTTAGAAAAGATTCTAAATTATTAAATTATATAATTGAAAAGTTTAAGAAAACATTGTGTACGCATTTAATGTTTTTTTTCAAGCTCAGATGTTCAATTTTCATAAATAGTGTATATTAAAAGATTTACATTTGATGGTCAGCTGGAGGGACTCGGAATTTAGAGGACTTGGCATATTACACGTTACTCATGTTTTAAAGGGTTTAGTAATTTATTTCAAAATATGTTTTACACTTTTTCGATGTACGCACTCATTGCCACTAAAGCAACTATTCAAATACTGCATTTGATGTTTTTTTACACTAATTGTACACTTTGTTTTAGGTATAGGCCTCGCTTTATATATTTATATACTTTATTTTTTCGAGAGGTTTTAATAATTAGATTACATTCTAAGGAGAGAGGGTAGCACGGAGTTAAGAGGCTGTGTAAATCAAAACAATCCTTAAATACATCATCGTCTACTCGAGTGTATCCCTCGGGTAGTTTTCATGTCCTGCGGTGTAAGCGTTGTAACATTGTATCTCCCTCGCAGGTAGTTTTCATATCGTGTGGTGCATGAGTTGTATTTCATACATTTATTTGATATTTCTGTTCATATCGTAATCTATTCATGACGTTCCATTAACATTTCCTTGTTATCCCTTCTTTCGGATCTTGTTCAGCCAGATTAAGCAGGCTGTTCCACTAGACTAAAATGCAAATAGTCATCGTCTTCCCTCTCCTACGGGGACCAATGATTTAATATAAACTAAATTCCAGTGAATACTATTGGTGATACTAAATGTCGTTCATATGGATGAAGTAAGTATCTTACATGCATAAAATATGAGAAAAGAGCAATGAATATAAAGATAGTAACATTGAAGTTTAGTTGCAAAATTGTTCATCAAGGTCTATCATATTTGCTTTAATAAGTAATGGGCAAACATATATATAAATATATGATGTTTTGTATAGATTGTGTGTATGGACAAGCAGCATACTTAAACACATAATGTAATTTCTAGATTATATTACGAACATTCAGAATACTCAAATACCCGACGATGTTTTGTATAGATTGTGTGTATGGACAAGCAGCATACTTAAACACATAATGTAATTTCTAGATTATATTATGAACATTCAGAATACTCATATACCCGATGTTTTGTATAGATTATCTGTTTAGACAACGAGTATACTGAAACACATTACGTGATGTCTAGATTTCCTGTGTTGGCAACCCGTATACTGAAATACCTAGTGTGTTGTCTAGATTGTCTTTATGAACAACTGTTTCTGGCTTGTTTTTACAATAAACTTTATTTATATTGCTGGCTACTTCTCACGCATTCCGTCATATAAATAAAAAACTCGAACACATGTTAAGATGAAATATAAAATAAGTGGATCTTTATTACAAACTACTCGTAACCATTCTGCAATCGTATATCTTAAACTAATAACTAACTTAAAACTAACTCAATCTTTCCTATCGACTCATCAACCCTGAATGATATAGGTGGGGAAAATGGCGTTGGAACATGTAAGCCTAGGGATGTGGTTTTCCCGGTATCCGGATAAAAACTCCAGCCAACAAAACACTCACGGACACAATCCCCACCAACAAAATCCCGCTCGGTCTAAGCCCCCAGAGGATATAACACCCAGTGGACAATACCTCCAGTAGACAAAACCCCCATCGGACAAAACCCGCAGCGGGCTAAACCCTCACTTTAATTAACTCATACTTTTATTAAAAAATCTATTATATGGCCCACATTTATATAATAAAATGTAATGTATAATATTTTGGTGTAAATGTATATAAATACATATTTTTAAGTGTTTTTTTTTTAAGTACACCAATAAGCTGTAGTAGCCCTTAAAGGTACGGTGGTCAAAAGTAAATATCATGTTAGCTTTAATTTATTAGAAAACTTGTATTATGAGGTAAAACAAAAAAACAATGAATAGTTTTAGCCCCAGGTCTATGCTGACCTATCTGAATTCTACCTTTTTAATTCTCAAGCTTTACAAAAAGAATTGTATAGCAGAAGGTAAACCAAACAGCAAGAGTACAAAAAGATTTGTATAGCAGAAGGTAAACCAAACAGTAAGAAAAAAAACATTGGTTGAAACCTAATCTTTATATTGGGTTAAACAGCATGAAAACATAACAATTGGTATACTGTGTTGTCAGACATGATCTCCTATATCCACAAACATATCCTTTAGCCCACGATCAAGTTTTTATATACAGATGCATTAATAATATCGACATAAATATTATATGTTCATATTTGAGGTGTTTTGTTCGATAGGAGTTTTTGTCCGCTGGGGATTTTGTTCGCTAGTGTTTTGTCCGCTGGGAGTTTTGTCGTGTATTCGGTTTTTGTAAGTCCGTAGGGCATTGTTGACGGTCAGTAGCCAATGGTGCAAAATTGCACCTTCGTCCAGCCCAAGATCGCATGGTCGCTGTTATCTGCCCACTTCTGATCAGAGATCTAGAGATGGTTATGGTGTGGAGGAACATGATACTAAAAGAGACTGTCATCTTAATAACAACTAATATGATGTGAAGTTATGTGTAGTACTAAAGGAGACTGTCATCTTAATATTAACTAGTATTTTGTGGGGCTATGTGTAGTACTATACGGGATTGCCATCTTAACAACAACCACTATGATGTGAGGCTATGTGTAGTACTAAAGGAGACTGTCATCTTAATAACATTCAATATGATGTGAGGTTATGTGTAGTACTAAAGGAGACTGTCATCTTAATATTAACCAGTATTTTGTGGGGCAACCAATATGATGTGAGGTTATGTGTAGTACTAAAGGAGACAGCCATCTTAACAACAACAAGTATGATGAGGGGTTATGTGTAATACTAAAATATACTGTCATCGTAACAACAAACAGAATTTTGTGGGATTATGTGTAGTACTAAACGGGACTGCCAACCAATGTGATGAAATACCTAGTTTGTTGCCTAGATTGTCTGCATATACAACCAATATATTGACTTATCTGTTGTGTTGTCCAGATGGACAACCAATATACTGAAATGCTCATTGTGTTGTTTAGATTGTCTTTACGGACAATCAACAAATGAGTTGGTATCTTGTTTGGGTATGGAACAAACTATGGTATTACACAAGCATTAGAAGGTTAACATACAAGTAGATATACTGTTGATTTTAAGAGAAAAGTGCATACAAAATTATTCAATTTAAGGCAATTTGTAGTGGTCGTATACAAATAAATATAAGAGGGTATTAAACTAATTGGCTCAAAAAAATCTTTTCGGCTCCGTAGTACTAAGTAAAGAGTAGTACTAAGTGCAGCAGTAGTACTCAACTACTGAATTTGCTATTCTGATGTATAGCTATAAAAATATTGATTGATTTAAAACTAGGTGATGAAAATATCATAATACTAACTGTAGTAACAAGGCGTAATATTCAAAATATCTAAGATAATATTTGTATGCATTGTACTTGTTGGACAAAACATCCAGCTGACAAAAAATACGCAGTAAACCCCTAGGGTCGAAATCCTCAGCGGATAAAACCACCAAAATAACAATATCGATTATAGTCGATATTATTGATTCTTCTATAAATATGATCTTGACCATGGGTTAAAGAAATATTTGTCAACATAAGAGATCATGTCTGTCAAAACAGTATATCAATAGGCATGTTCTTAAATAAAGGATTGGCTTTTGACCACTGTGGTTTTAGATTGTCAGTTTTACCTTTTGTTGAAGAATATGTAGCTAGAAATATTGATTGTGTTTGTTTAACCTGGTACGATATTGTTTTCCTGTGTATGTAATGCTATTGCAGCATATACGTATTTTAATGTATATTCACATTCAGTAATTATATATTACATTTATACAATGTCAGTATGGACCGAATAATATATTTTATAATAAAAGTGAGGGTTATGTCCAGTGGGTGTTTTGTCCGCATGGGATTATGTCCGCCAGTGGATTTGTCTGCTGGGGGTCATTCCGCCGAGTTTTTTTTTTTTATTTGTTGGGATTCGTCCGCTAGGTTTTTTTCTTGATAACATCATCCTTTGATAGTATGTCGAAATAAAGTGTTTTATGTGTTTTTGTAAATTATATAGCTTTTATCGGAAAAAACAGCCAATCCATGCTATAATAGAGCTATTTTTTCTTAAACTAAAATGCACGATGAAGAGATGGTAAAAAAGCTTACAAATAGTCGGGTGGAGTAGCAATGATGTGGGCAGACATGAATATACATTATTATTATCAGATGCCCAGTGGGTATCAGAAGTGATTGCAATGAGGTGGGAGACAGGAACATACAATGGAATTATATAAAGCCCAGAAGGGTCTTGTGGTGCTGCAATACGCTGGGCAGACATGAACATACAATATAATTGTCTAAAGCCCAGTGGGGGTCGGGGTAAACTTATAGAGGTGAGATGGAGGTGTCATGGTATAGTTATGAGTACTACGCACACAGGTGTGTGTGTGTGTGTATCTTTGGAGCTTGGCCGACCAGGTCAACATGTGGTCACGGGGTCAAGATTCTAGATATTTATAGAAAATAAATATGTTGTTTATTTGTAAATTGTATTGTCTAAATGAGTGAGAGACAGAGCGATGTGGAATGTTCGAGTTGGATGGAAGGAAATTATATAAAGACGATGTTCAGTTGAGAAAGGGGAGAATTGAGTCAATCGAGTCAGTGAAGTCATTTGAGTTCAGAAGTTCAGTTGAGTATTAAGAGAGTATTTGAGTACATATCAGAAGTTTTAGTTAATCAGTTAAGTTCATTGTTAACAAGATCATTCATTGAGTTGTGAATTAAATTGGATTCATTCTGTTTATATGTTATTGTGTCGTCAAATAAATTATATGAACCATGGACATGAATTGAGTTTTCATTATAAACCAGTTCATACAAATAACGTCATTTACAGGAGGCTTGGCGGACACTGAACATATTTTTAGAGGATTTTGTCGAAAATTGCCGATACCCGGTAGTACGTCATTCACAATGCATTGCCACTTACTCTTACCTCTTAGCACACTAGTGTTTTACCCCTTATGATTACGCACTTTGTTATCTCCTATTTTGGTATGTTAAGTGCTTGTGACCTGGTTTAGTAAGGTCAAGCATGTATTATTAAATAGTGTCATTCACCCACGCAATAACCTTCATCTTCGGTCTAGCGCAGGGTCTGATCACGCATTTGACTTATGTGGTCTTGGAGGGAAAAGTTACATGTTACGAGTGTAACCTCGCCAGGTGGGAGAGAGATAACGTCGTGAGAGTGACCTGGGAAGGAGAGGGGCAACCAGTAACAGTGCAGTGAAGAGTAATGTTTGTTAGAAAGTCGTGTAGAGAGCTATAGGATTATACAGAGTAGATACGTGGGTTTTATTTTAATACATTATTCAATAGGATTCTCATCTGTAAATATTGGGAATGTATTAAAGTTCAGTTGTTAATTCTCTTATAATATAAGGAGTTGTGTCGTCTTTTTATACTTGGAACGCAAGTGTGATGCGACAACTTGAGTTCAATAAATCACTATAAGCTACGTCAGTCATAAAAAAGCTTGTATCAGAAAAAAGCATGCTTCGGCCAATGTTTGACTATTTTCTTTGTAAGGAGTTTACCATTGTAGAGATAGTGTATATGATACAAAGAATGTAACAGCAAACACCATTTATAATTAGTGCAACAATGTCTTTAGGTATATCCATACAACTTTAAAACCACTAATCGGTTAGTAAATTTCAATTGGTTAGTCAATATTGAAAGTTCATGGGGCCAGGACCACATTTATATATGTTGATAATTAAAACAAACTGAGTTAGATATTTGTTTTGGTCTTTGTAGGGCTGTCAGTGCAGGTCGGTGACCTCAGCCGTGGGTGATGATGGACTTGCGGGGAACAAAAAGACACCAGCCTTAGAATAGGTATTTGGCGGCACCGATTACTAGGCTGGAAAGAAGAGCCCTAGTTATGTAAATTAGTTAGAAAGGGATAAAAGAGCAAATCATGAGAGTTGGAGCCTTAGAATCTTGGGATGTCTTGATCACCACATAAAATGAGATGTGAGTTAGTATTCAGACAGACCGAATAGAGACAGATTACAGACTGGACAGACCAATAGACGTTCAAGTATATGCATTGCAAGGAAAGAAACAATAGGAGCCAGACATATTCGCTATGAAAGTGAACAAATCGGCTGCATGTAGTTCAAAGAGACAATTGTAAACAGATGTTTATTCGACAGCATCCGATTCTACGGTGGAAGATGAAGAAGATGATTATATCCACTCTAGCCCTAGCCCAGTGCTATCAACTTCAATCACTCATACAAAAGAAAAACAAAATGCGTATATTGCTGCCAAATGTTGCACAGACTTGCGACATATAAGGGATTTCCGAAAGAGCAGGTGTCACAATAGCTACAGTAAGTTTATAAGATGTTAACTTTGTTACAGAACAAATTGCAACAAGTATAATAGATTTTCAAACTGAGAAGAGAAAGAAAAATAATTGAACTTACCAAAACACTGGATAACCTGCAGGGATTATTTTTTGATGGATGAAAAGACAAATCGATTGTAACAAAGCAAGTGGAATCAAAAAAATATCGTAATACAGTTTTGGAATAACTTATTGCACAGATTCACGAGCCAGGACCAGAGTATGTTGGACACATTTCACCTTTTTCTGGTGCTTCTGCAGCTGATGTCAAAAGTATGGTTGTTTTTTTTTTTTGTCCAAAACACAATCAGCACAGACACGTTATTGTTTATTGGTTGCATGGTTCAACAAGCAATACAGGTTCCTAAGGTAGCGTGATGCGGCTTATAGAAGAAAAATTGCATAAGCCTGTTTAATGGCTAGTATGTCAATTGCGAATGAATTGCCACTTCGGCATTTAATCAAACACCTCGATGATCTAACAACTGGTCGTCGCAGTTTTTAATTTCTATTGGAGATGAAACTCTCACACCAGTTGCTTTCAAGAGGATATACGATGTACGGAAATGACGTGCGATGATTTAAGCACAAATGAAGCATACCTTATGGAAATATGTCAAACTGTAATTAGAGCAACTGTTCCTAACAGGATACTTCGTTTGTATATTGCACGAAAATACTCCCTATTTAAAAAGAAAGTGCAGTATTTGGGGCACGTTGTAGCTGAGCATGGTTTACGCACTGACTTTGAAAAAATCGAGGCCGTCAGGGAGTAGGCAGAGCCAAAGGAATGTGCAGGAACTAAGAAGTTTCCTGTGGCTCTGTACATATTTTCGCCGGTTTGTGTCGAACGTTTTAAATATCGCCCGAGATCTCGACCGACTTACCAAACAGAAAAGATCTTTTATTTGGAACAAAGAATGCCAACACTCTTTGACAAGTTGAAGAACGCATTTCAATCCTCTCCAATACTTGCATACCCTTACCTGGGATAAAATTTCTGCTGGATACTGATGCTAGCGACACGGGACTTGGTGCTGTACTATCTCAAAGGATTGATGGTACGGACAACGTGGTCTCCTATTATAGCCGGACCTTTTTAAAACCCGAGAGGAATTACTGTATTACTAGAAGATAATTGCTTGCGGTGGTAAATGTTATCAAACATTTCCACAAATATTTATATGGACAACGATTCCTTTAAGGACATATTACGCAGTACTAAAATGATGTCTGTCATTTAAAAATTCAGAAGGACAAACTGCCAGGTAGATAGAGAGGCTACAAACATATGAATTTGAGATACAACATCACGGTGGATTGCTGCATAAGAATGCAGATTCCCTATCAATTCGACCCTGTAAGCTTGAGTGTAAGCACTGTCAAAGGTTAGAAAAAAGGAAACTGATGTCGAGTGTTGTGCACGATTGGGTTTGGATGCTTCAGAACCATGGTCTGATCTGAGTTTACGAAAAGATTAGCGGTCGGATGAGGATCTGGCTCCCATTTTTCTGTGGACAGAAGAAAGACAAAGGCCGGACTGGCAGAGAGTAGCAGAAATGGGTGTCGCAACGAAGGCCTATTGAGCACAGTGGGACTCACTGATAATAATCCGGTGAAACATAAAACGGGTTTGGGAGTCAATTGACGGTATATCTCATTGCATGCAATTGTTACTCCCGAAGTCGAGAGTTGCCGAAGTGTTGAAAGAGAATCACGATGGTGTAACAGGTGAACATCTAGGAGTAAAAAAAAACCTTGGAGAAAGTGCGCCACAGGTTCTACTGGTTGCAGTACCGGAAAGATGAAGAAGGCTGGTGTAGAAAGTGGAGCCAGTGTGCATCATTTAAAGGTCCATGGATCTATGGAGCAATATAATAATGGGGTCTCTTTTGAAATGATCGCCATTGACATAGCTGGACTATGCCCAGAAACAAATCAGGGAAACCGGTACATTCTTGTGGTCACTGACTATTTCAGAAAGTGGCCAGAGGTTGTTTTTTTTTTTTCTGGCGAATCAGGAACTCGTAACCTTAGCTGATATCTTGTTGAATGAGTAGGTCAGTCGTTTCGGGGTCCGAATGGAGCTCCATTCAGACCAAGGCCGGAATTTTGAATCGAAGTTTTTCCAAGAGATGTGTGATGTTCTTGGGATCCAGAAAACACGAACAACCACGTTGCATCCACAATCGGATTGAATGGTAGAAAGATTCAACCGCACGTTGATACAACAATTTGCAAAAATGGCAGACGACCGCCAGGACGAATGGGATACCTAAATTCCCCTGTTTCTGATGGCGTATAGATAGATGATCGACTCATGCAACAACGGGTCATACACCATAAATGTTGCTGTTTGGTCGGGAACATCGATTACTGTGCAACCTTCGATTCGGGCTCACCACGTACACCCCAACCACAAGGACTGAAATCGTTGATAATTTACGGTCTCGGCCTGAGCTGATCCATCCCTCCGAACGTAAGAATATTCGAATGGCCAGCGACGCCATGAAGACCAGATATGACAGACGTGGGAACTCATCTGGTCTCAGTGAAGGTGATCTTGTGTGTTTATGTAGTCATCAGAGACGAAAAGGGAGATCTCCAAAACTAAAACAGAACAGGGAAAGACCATACCAAGTCAAAACAAGGCTCAACGATATGGTTTATCGCATACAAAGAAACGCACGCACCAAGATGAAGGATGTCCACCTCGATAGACTGTGCAGGTTCTTTGGTGAGAATAAATCTGTCCTGGACGGACAGATTTAAGAAGGGGGCAGTGTTATGGCTCCTTCGTTGCGTGTGCGCACCATGCAGTTTTGGAATAGAGCGCGATGACATAGGATAGTAACTATAGAAGAAAATGACGTGGAAGCCGGCAAGGGCAGGGGCCATGATTGTTTTGTCTTTTTTCTGATTATTAAATACTCTTGGAAAGTAACCGATGCCAATGTTTTTAGTTTATAAACACTAAAAGTGTATACAGCAACATATATATATATACATATATATATATATATATATATATATATATATATATATATATACTAGTTGCAAGTACCCGGCTTTGCCCGGGCTTAAAATTGGGTTTTCTGTTTACCTTCTGTTTTCTCCCTACCCCCTCTCTCTCTCAACCTCCCTCTCTCTCTCCATCTCTCTCTCCCACCATCCCTTTCTCTCCCTCCCTCCCCTTTCTCTCCCTCCCTACCCCCTCTCTCCCTCTTCCTCCCTCCCTCTTCCATCTCCCTCTCTCTCTCCCTGCCTCCTTCTCTCTCCCACTCTCCTTCTTCCTCCCTCCCTCCTTCCTTCTCTATCTCCCTCCCTGCCCCCTCTCGCTTTATCTCTCTCCCTCTTTTTCTTTATCTCTCTCCCTTTATCTCACACTATCCCTCTCTCTTCCATACTCCCTCCCCCACTCTCTCCCTCCATTTCTTTCCCTCCCTTCCTCTCCCATCTTCTCTTTCCCTCATTCTCTCCCCTTCTCCCTCTCTCCCCCCTCTCCCCTTACCTCCCCCTCCCTCTCTCCCTTCCTCCCTCCCTCCGTCCCCCCCCACCCCTCTCTCTCCCTCCCTACCCCCCTCTCTCCCTCCATCCCTTTCTCTTTACCTCCCTACCTTTCTCTATCCCCCACTCTCTCTCCCATCTCCCTCCCTCTCTCTCACTCCCTCTCTCCCCCTTCCTCCCTCCATCCTTCCCTCTCTCTCTCTCCCTGTCCCCTCTCTCTCTCTCTCTTTATCTATCTTTTTCCCTCCCTTTCTCTCTCTCTGTACAATTTCTGGATCCTGAGTTTACTTACCGCTTTTCTTTAGTAAAGTTTTCTCTAAAATGTTATGTTCCGTGTACCAAAAGTAAAAAAAAAACTACTTTATTATGCACAAAGGCAAGTTGGTGTGGCATGATACAGCACCAAATAAAAAAAAAGTGTATCATCGGCACGCAAGTTCATGTATCATCGGGAAATGACGTCACAGATGATTTTTATTTATAGCGATGGCGTTCCCATACCGCGATTACTTTTATATAGTAAAATACTAAAATATAAAATAATTAATTACAATTTAACTACCCATCGAGATGAAACGAAACCTGCTCCATGTCCAACCCCATGTAATTATGTGTACGTGTACCAAATTTCACGTTAGTTGGTTGTCTGTATCTTGAGTTATAAGGGAACAGACAGAAAGACAGCAAATGCGTCTTATAAGTATATATATATATATATATATATATATATATATACATATACATAACATTGCATTATATTGATACTGTTAACAGATGCAAATTAATATTGTGTTTCTCATTTCGTGAAGTCGGTAGCAAAATTGAAATTGTGTACCCAAGATGCCGAAAGCTTACACACTAAGTAACTATAATCTAGCTAATTCTATTAAATAACTTATAACAAATTATCTTATCATACACATATTGATTCTGTTACTAAAATTGATCTAGATATTTTAAACAAATGTTGATAAAAATGTTATTGGACCACATATACATTTGGTTACAATGCTTTCAAGTCACATAAACTTCATAAGCGACTTAATTTTAGCATTTTGCCATGATGGTGAGATCTCAATTTTAGGTTCGATTAACAGTAATAAAATTGAACACCTCTATAATTTAACTGTTGTTTAGTGACTAGTTATTTACTTTTTGAGCAGAAATGTAAATTCTTGTCAAAATATTGTTCAGAAGGATTTAAGTATTTAAAAAAAAAAAAAATTCTTTAAATCGCTTTTTAACATTTTATTGATTTATGTTGTTTATAAGTTGATAACAATTTTTTTTTGTTATTATTTTTTTTCTGAATCTTCTAAAAAAACGGCAATCTAGTCGTTACTGATAAATATAACAAAAAACGGGGACCAGGGAAGGGGTAAGGTGGAAGATAAACAATGGCCCAGATTGAAAAAGATGGTGGCGCTGAGTTCAGAGGGTGTTCGAAGAAAAGAATTTACAGTGAAGTGGTTGGGTGTAATCAAACGAGTGTAGAACAAAACCCACAATTGGACAAAATCCCCAGTGGACCCCAAAGTCGATATTATTGTTACTTTTATAATACAATATTGACCACGAGCTAAATAAAATGTATGTCGATATAAGAGATAATGTCTGTCAACACAATATATCATTAGGCATGCGCCATTGTTGTTTTACCCAAATGAATTAATGGATTTTGAGACTGTTGTTTTTATGATGTTTGTTTAACCTTCTGATATCAAATGTTCTGATGTGATAAAAGATTTTAAAAGGTAGAATTAGTATACGGTGAGTATTTGCCGTGGGCTAAAACGTTTAGTTTTGTTCGTTTTATCAAATATGATATGTTTGCTGTTTATGTAAAGCTATCAAAGGATAGCCTTTTGGACTGTGTCTAGAAGAGATAATGCAGCTTGTTTGAATACTTTGAAAAAAAAAACAAGCAATTAAGCCTGTTCCATTCAGGACACAGGACGTGTTAGCGTATTTTCTTGTTATCTATTATGGGTTTTATAAATTTAGGGGAGTAGGTCATGTTGAATAGCTCTTACAAAAATAAATGATGAGTTACGCCCCTTTGTTAATATAGCTTATATAGTAAAAAAACTGTACCCTAAGAAACCCTGATGGCCGGCCCTCAGAGGTATGATCTCGAAATTGACTTTTGATGCACACATGGCAGGCCAAGACATACAAAATATTAAAAACATCATGGGTCTAGGATTTATGGTTGCTGAGATCTAGGGTGATGACAGACAGACACAACGGGGACCGGATACCTAAATATACTTATGGATTGCGGTGGGGGGAGAGCGGTATGTGAGTGCGTGTGTGTGATATGGTGGTCAATGGCGAACGTTTATTAGAACGTACAAGCCTACATGTATGCGTCATTAGCATTTTATAACAGATATAGGCCAGTGTCGAATTAACATTGGGAAAGTATCGTGTGAAAGAAATAATATCAATTACGAACTTTTTGAGCATTATAGCAAGATAAATCTAGTGCAAATAGATTAGCCACTAGGATTAACCGACTTCTTATATTAAATTTAAAAAAGATTTCGTTGAAATGGCAGATCGGGAGTTCTTTATATACTAATTGACATAATTAAAACTGATATTTGTTTTCTTTGTTGTTCATTAGTTACTAAACATTTTTGTAATTGTTTTATAGTTAAAAATATAGAAAATGATAAAATACCATTCTCCGAGACCATTAGTTGCAATAAGATGAACTTTTGAAATGTATCTATGTTTCCATGTTTCAAATGTTTGTGTTTCACAACATCCTTTCTATCTCTTTATCTCAGTGTATCATGAATCATCTACAGCTGTGAGTCATTCCATTTGTTTCATACAGTATCTCTCTATTTGTTTTTTATTATATATCTCTATTAGTCTATCAAAATATATATCTATTTGCTATCAAAATATCTATATATGTGTCTATCAAAATCACAATATATCTATTAAATGCTATGTTATACAATTTCTTTCTTAATTAATGCCATAGTTTCAATGATCAGTCTACAAAATCACTATCGTATTCAAATTATTTTGATCTCTACATTTAACAATTGTACCAGTTGTGGTCAATACTATGTCGCAGGTCATTTTATCTGCAGGGCAGAATCTTTATTTCTAGCTGAATATTTCAAATAAAACGAATGACTAAAAATTCTTCCAACTGGTCATTAATTAAAAGAAGAAGCTAAAACAATATTTTTTCTGTGCCATGAATCTCAACTGATGTCTTGGGGAATATATTTGTAATAATCAGATAAGCCTACGATATTGGATTTAACCTGGAGATTTACTAATTATCTGGCCACTTAGTAGCGGTAGTGAAAATATTAGTTTAGAGCAGACGATAGATTTCTTCAGACATGAAACAGACGACTTTATATTCTTGACTGGAATGACGTGACTTGGTTTTCACATCAATTATCATTGGATCATGTATGTAATATAGAAGAATAAATAATATATATATATATATATATATATATATATATATATATATATTTATCTGCTCAGTGTTTTGTATCTATTTTCTACATGTGTTACGTCTGTGGATATTTAATTACAAATAATAATAAATATACACCCAAGTCAAGCAGTCAACAAGAAACTCAGAAGAGACAGAATTAATATAATATACCAGTAATATAATATAAAAGCTACCAAGAAACAGAAGTGCCACTGAAAAAATAAATATTATATACTAATCTACAAACGTACTCATAGCAATCTTGAAATTTAATCGCCATAATAAAAATCATTTCTATATATACATAGCATAAGTGAAAGATAATGCTAAAACAATACAAATACAGCCACAATAAAATAAAACTAATTCAGTTTATAATCATTTTACACCGTAATAAAATTACTTTATTTAACTGAATATTAGGAGAATGTTCAATTGTATATATCATATTATGAGAATTGTAGCGAGGTAATTAATTTAATTTCTCATTACTATTAATAAAAAAATATTTACCAGACGTCTCAAGCAATGATGAACCGACTATTTTCAGCGCCGTTTATTAAATGTATCACTGTGATGTACTGGATACAACACCTCACGTTATTGAATAAAACATCTGCCTCAAAAGTTAAGCCTTTCATTGAAGACATGCTTACAGTAAACAAAGAAACGTAAATGTACAAACAAGTAACGTATTCAGGACTACTCGCATACATTAAATTATAAAGTATTGTTGCAAAATTTATTGCTCAACACCTAACAAAGAACTTAGTTATATTAAAAATTTAGTTTATAGTTTGCTGTTTACATTGCAAAAAATATTCCTAGTAGGCCGGCGTTTTATGTCAACATTAAAAAAAAAGTACTAAGTTTAAAAAAAAAAATGTCTAAACTTCATACGGTGTATTTTAACTTCATAAGATACACTTTAACTTCATAAGATACACTTTAACTTCATATGGTTTACTTTAAATTCATAAAGTTCACTTTAACTTCATATGGTTTACTTTAAATTCATATAGTTCACTTTAACTTCATATGGTTTACTTAAATAAAATATTGAATAAGTATTATTAGTTAAAAGCTGTACCCTGCAAAACCTTTGCTTAGTATTATATTCCCTTAGGTTTGATTAGATTTTTTTTCGGACAAATCCGAATTTTCATGATTGTATTACAATTTAAATATGTAATATGTTGTAAAATACTTAATGTCCACTGGGTCAGATACTTACTTTCCACTGGGTCGGATACTTACTGTTCACTGGGTCAGATCACGTTGGTAATTATCATCGTCTCTAAAGTGTCTATAGGAGTCATGTCAACGATATTGTCGATACTCTTAAAAAAAAAGATCAGGCGTCCATCATGACTCTGTCATTAACTTGAGAATCTTTTACTACTGTTCCTGAACTATCCGAGTTCCTTAAGACGTTAACACTAATAACATTAAAGGGAACTATATCGTTGGAATATTATCATCCCCACTAAGACTGCTGCCACTATAAGCATATATATATATATATATATATATACTAATATAACCCATACCTCGCTATACGGCCGCTCTTTATACGGCATTTCGCTATAAAGGCTTTCTTCAATTCAGGAATGTTTTCGATTTATGGCCTAAATGTTTCGCTATATCGGCATCCGTGAATGATGGAAGGAATTAAAATTAACAACAATGAATCATGTCTAAGAAAAAGTAGCTATAATGTGTAAAAAAAAAGTATTGATACAGAAAGAAGCGTACCTAGGGTGAGGGGAGGGGATCTAAAAGTCCCCCCGGGCCTTAGCTTGAAGGAGCCCCATTTTTTTTACATTAAATTTTAAGTATATTATCTCATGTCATGTAGTCGAACGTCAAAATGCAGGGGCTACTAAATTCATAGGTTCGGTACTGGATACACAAGTTATTTTCTTTCTGAAATTGAGCAAAATATTTTGGATCTAGTAGAATATATAGGTTTGGAAAGTTTCAACGAACGTGATGTGCTTGATCTATTCGAACCTGGCAATATACGTTGGTTCACAGTTTTATTCATGTACTGTGTCTTTCTAACCCAAACACCTTTTTAAGAACAAACACACACGTTGCCCCAGTGTCACGTAACACTTTCACAGGTACATCACTCACAAACCCGGGGTAAATATGTAACCCATTACGTCCTTCATTAACTAACATTGCCTGTTGTACCCTTCTCTTTGTTTCTGTCTAGTCCTGTCCATGTTTCTGGCCTGTTATTCATTTCTTCCATGACTTTTTTTTTCCTGGACCTAGTGCAGTTCCTAGCATAATGCCCTCTCCCGTTGGAAGGTAACATACGCTATCACTACCTCCCGAACCCTCATTTTGCAGTCTCGAGATACAGGCCCGGCTCTCCAGCATGAGAAACATGATTTATACCCGTCATGTCGGTCACTAGATCTATTTCTGTTCCCAGGACTTAAGCTACGACCACGGTTAGGATATGGTACAGTCTTAGCAAAGTACAGCAATCCTGTCGAAATGTTTCCCTATAACCATCACTTGTATTACCGTATATATTCATAAATGATTCCTTCACCACATCATATTTTTTTAATTTCATTTTCACTTAGTTTCAAACATACATCCAGGGCCTTGCCTATTATGAATCCTAAAAGTGACGCGTCCCATGCATTTTTCGGCATACCCGCGATAGTAGTCAGCATTTCAAACCTAGACATGTATGTGTCCATACTGTCAACGCCCTCTGTAAAATAAGGTAACTTAAGTTATGTGGTCCTTATCACCTGCTCCGTTGACTCTGGGGATAGCTTACTGTCTACTGCTCTCAGACTTTAAGCGAGCGTTTTCGTTCGCGATTTCTGCCTTTCTTAGTTCCCGGTCTGCGACCCTTTCATTCCTATCTGTATTATTGTGATATTGAAGGGTGTGGCTTTAAGTCGCATGGTTATGATGCGGCTAGAGACAGGCCGGCAACCAATGATGCATTTCGCAATGTTTTTGTGAATGAGGAGTTCAACTCCATGTTCATGTTTGCCCTCCTTGCCGCTGAAGTTGATCTTGTGTCCCTCTTCTGTTGAGAATTCTCCAAAGTTTTTTTTTCATCTGGTCTCACATAGTCCAATGACATTCCATTGATAACGCTCCATTTCGTGGGTCAGGTCTTTCACTTTTCCTGTCGCATTTAGGTTTATTACATTCCACGTGCCAATAATTATGTCGTCTCTTCTTTTGAGCTTTAATGGGAGTATGGGTTGTGGGGCTACAGTAGTACATTTTTCGTCCCCATCATGGTGTGCAATACGGGACGCTGTCCCTGATAACCCGGGCGACGACCGACCCGGTATGAGATGAGTTAGGTTTTCAGTCATGGTGTATCTGGGGCAAGAAATGCTTGGCGGCGCCCATCCCTCTCCAAGCAATATTATCTGTTTAAGCCAGTTAATTAAATGTCTTGGCTGCCCTAGGTAGACCCTAATTTAACCTCCACTGTATTAAATACAGAAATTCCACCATGAACAGCAAACAAATAAATGTACTACATTTTAACAGTACAATCGTCTAATAATAAGTATATAAAATATGCCAACTTACATATATTTATATACACAATAGTCAATTTTGTTTCTTGACTCTCACGGCGACACTTGATTGGCTGATCTTCGGTGTTCTCGGTTCGCGATGTTCGATGTTCTCCGATGGAGAGGTTGACTAGCACACAAGTTGATTTTCGATGATCATATGGTGTGGGTCTTCTGACGATGAGGAGGTGATTTTTAGCCACACAGTAACGTCGGCCACGTCAACAAACAGTAACGCTGACCACGACAGAACACAGTAACTTTGGCCACGACTGCACACAGAAGTGTTGGCCACGACAGCACACAGCAATGTCGGCCACTACAGAACACAACTTTTACGGTGCGCACCCAGGGTGGTGGCCGCCATGTAATTCCCCGATAAATTCTTAATCAGTAATTACAACGAGTCATAATGTACTCACGCCGCTGCTCCTAAATCCAGCTATGTCAGTCAGTTCACCGTCGGAGATGCCAATTAATGTTACGGGTCTATTCTTTAAATAATACTTTATAATTGTAGTAGAAGTAAGAATTCAGTCAACACGAATAACGAAGTCGACTACAGTTGAAGTAACAACAATAACGTATTTAATTCTTGAACATGAACTGACATAAAGTTGAATTCAGCAGGAGTACATTAACTAGCTATCAACATGCATCCCAGGCCCGTAGCCAGGTCAAAGTAAGCAGGGGGGAACCAATACCCAGCAAGGGGGTTCTTTCTCATTTTAGTTACTTTTTCTTATTTTTCTTATTTTTCCTCTTTTTCTTCTTTTTAAGCGGTGGGGGGGGGGGGCACTCCACACCTACCGCGGGGGAGGGGGGCACGCCCCCCAGTGCTCCCCCCTTGGCTACGGGGCTGATGCATCCACTTATCTCGATGCCCAATGCTAGACTGATTTTAAAACAAAGCATGTGCTTTCAACTGTCGGTTTTGTATACGTCATTTTTACCGAACGACGTATACATTAGAACTCACAATAATCTACAAATCAAGATGGCGCAATGACGTCATGGATACTGTGGTGGGCGGAGCTTACCAAATTGCGTCATAAAACTTAGACGATACTATTTCTCCACAGTAATGAAATACTTCATCTGTTTACAATGAGACTGGTTATACTGGAACAGATTATATTGGAACTGGTTATACTGGAACTGGTTATAATGGAACTGTTTATACTCTGTTTTACTGGAACTTGTTTTACTGGAACTGGTTATACTTAAACTGGTTATATCGGAACTGGTTATAATGGAATGTTATGCTGGAACTGGTTATACTGAATCTGTTTTTTTTTTATTATTTACAATAAAGTCAATTAAATGTTAATTACAACTGGTATTTCAATATTTTTTTTCATAACACGAAGTTAAAAAAAAAAAAAATAATAAAAATCAATTTAATTGAAATTTGTATTGGGGAGTTTTGCAGTTCTCATTTTTTTTATATATTCATAAATGCAGAAATGTTTAACATTTTACCATTTAACATTTTGACTACACTTTATTAAAAACATCAAAATATATATAAGTTAATGTATATTTTCTACTTTATGAATATACTAACTAGACGTTTATAAACTAGTGAGTATCCATGAAGTGATTATTTATTCTATATCTTAATACATTATATATATATATATATATATATATATATATATATTTTCTTTTTGGAAATGTATATTTTATTTTTATTTGTATAAGTCTGTAGTATGTTGACATATATACAAACATTCAATTATAATAATTTTAATATAATTATAATATACAAAAAACACATTTCAGTCCTTAGATTTAATTTTTTAAAATATATTTAATAGCGTTATTGTCATATCTTTGTTCTGATATTATAATATTTGTTTCATAAGAGAAAAATATTATCGTAGTTTTGAAATTCTCTTGTTTAAGAGTCATCTGTATTCTGTTATTCCATGTTTAATCTAAGCTTAGTATTCTCATTATTAATGGATTACTATATATCTATGTAGAAATGTACAGAAAATATTTCATTGAATTGTTTTTAACATAATACCTTATATACTACCGTAAGTCGATTTTTTTTTTAAATTCATCGAAAAAACAAGGTCGACATATCCGTGGGAAACACAACATTCCATAGAAGTTTGGTAAATACATTGTACACTCAACATAGCAAGTCAAAACGAGGGCAATGCCGGAAACCAGAAACATTGACTTAACATGCATTGGGCACAGTGATGTGTAGCTCTATTAAATTTGCATTAAATTGTTTCTATACCCACATCATACATATTTTTTAATTGCATCTAGGCTTTTAATCTAAATAAGGACAAATTGCTGGATAGTTAAGTTGTTAGAGTGCTCGCAATGTGATCGTGAGGGTTATAATCTGATCACCCCGAAACTATCGGTTAGTGCTTACAGCATGATGATAGAGTGCGTTAAAAATGTAAATTTAAATAAAGTTGCGGTAAAATTCCAGCGGTATGATTGACATTTATATATATATATATATATATATATATATATATATATATATATATATATATACTTATAAGACGCATTTGTTGTCTGTCTGTCTGTCTGTCTGTTCCCTTATAACTCAAGATCCAGACAAACAAATAACGTGAAATGTGTCACACATACACATAATTACATGGGGAAGGTTATATGACAGGTTTCGTTTCATCTCGATGGGTAGTTTAATTGTAATTATTTTTTTTTTATTTTAGTATTTTACTATAGTAAAATAATTCCGACGGCGCCATAAATAAAATTCCTCTGTGACGTCATTTCCCGACGATCGAATAGAACTTGCGCGCTGGTGCTGTATCGTGTCTTTGTGCTGCAAAGAATTGTTGTTGTTTTTTCATGCTCCCTGATTTGTACAGTTTGAGGAAGGTAAAGGAATGAAGAAGGATTTTAGAAGTGTGAAGCCATAATAATAAGTATATATATATATATATATATATATACATATATATATATATATATATATATATAGAGAGAGAGAGAGAGAGAGAGAAGGAGGGAGGGAGGGAGAGATAAAGAGAGAGGGGGGGCAGGAGGGAGAGAGAGGAAAGGAGGGAGGAGGGTGAGAGGGAGGGAAGGGGGATGGACAGGGGGAGAGAGGGATGGAGAGAGATAAAGAGTGAGGGGGCAGGGAGGGAGAGAGAGGAAAGGAGGGAGGGAGGAAGGGGGAGAGAGGGGGAGGGAGAGAGAGGTGGAAAGTGGAGGAAGGGAGGGAGAAAGGAGGGAGGGAGAGAGGAGTTAGGGAGGGTGAGAGAGGGGAGGGAAGGAGAGAGAGAGGATGGGAGAAATGGGAGGAAAAGATAGAGAGAGGGGGCAGGGAGGGAGAGAGGGAAGGAGGAAGGGGGAGAGAGGGAGGGGATAGAAGGGGGGAGAGAAGGAGGGGGAGAGGGGAGAGAGGGAGATGGGAGAGGGACGGAGAGAGATGGGAAAGAGGGAGGGAGAAAGGGAGGGAAAGGGAGAGAGGGGGAGGGAGGGAGAGAGGGGGTAGGGAGAAAACAGAAGGTAAATAGAAAAACTTATTTTAAACCCGGGCAAAGCCGGGTACTTGCAACTAGTTAATTTATATATTTATGCTACTTAAACAGTCAGTACAAAATATTTCAAGTACAATTTGGACTATCCGATGATAGATTACTAAGAAAAAAATATGTCAATAACGAATATAACATTACATATAACACAAAAAACAATTAAAGCAGATATATTTTATTTAAGTGTATACCACTGGTAAAGATCATTATCTTAGATCGCTTATTCAAACATTATTATATTATATAATCATCTTGTTTAGGTTACAAATATGATTTGGAATATCTTACATCGGTTAGACTAGAATTCCTGAAAATGAATTATAATATCCTTGTTTGTCAGCATAGGTGTAGCCTGTGTCACGTGACTTCACGTGGATTTCATCGCCTATTTTTAACTTAAGAATGACTGTAGTACCTGCAGAAAGATTATGCAAACATTAATACATGTTCATGTCTTACTATCAATAATTGTTATTTTTTTTTCTTGTGTGTGCATTTGTGAATTTTCGTAGTCGTGTAAATATAAACTAGTTGAAGAGATCATGCTAAATAGTGTAGCTTTCTGTAAAAAAAAAAAATATGCATTTTCATTTTATGATGATAAATATATATCTACTAGCTGTAACCTGCAAAATCTGTGCAAAGAGTTACATCCTACGAACAAAGTTCGACGGCATGTGGGAAAGCCGTCGCTATAAATAATATATGACGTCATTTCCCGATGGTATTTTTTTTTCGTAATGGGAACGCCGTCGCTATAAATAAAAATCCTCTATAACGTCATATTCCGAATTTAATTTTTTGTCATTTTTTTTAATAATTAAGCCGAAATGAACTTGCGCGCGGGTGCTGTATCGTGCCACACCATTTTGCCTTTGTACTGCAAAATCGCATAATGAAGTAGTTATTTTTTTTTTTTCTTTTCAGTGCATTTTATAAAAACTTTTTTTAATGCTTAGTTTTGATTTTAACATTGAGAGAATTAAAATTAAATTGTAACGGTGACAATAAATAACACCCATATCATTACCTAATGGTGTTTAGTTTGGTTTGGTTGGTTGGTTTGATTGGTTGATCGGTTGGTTCGGTTGGTTGGTTTGGTTTTGTGACGTACAAAATGTTGGTCATTTCTTCACATTAGGAAGGTGGCAAAAATCAGCACCTAATTAGCCATATTTAAAAATTCAGTTTTTAAATTGATTAGGAAGGGGTTTCACATCGCACCTAGATTTCCCGGGCAACGCCGGGCTTAATATTTTTTTCTTGATATATATTAATTTAAAGATGCCGTGGAGATATATAAAAAAAAAACAACAAATATTTATATTTCAATGGAATTTTTTTTACATTATGGCCTTTGGCTTTCAAATTTAAAAACCGCAGACACTATTCAAAACTGTAGATTTAAAAAAAAAAAAAATCGAATCGAGTCGCGGGAAAAACGGCATCTAGAATTATTGTTTTCCTCTTGATTTAACGCAGAATCCAGACCGCTATTATTTTTTTACACTATACCAATTTTGTACAATCTAACTTTGATGGACACATTTGTATCGCTATTGAATGAACACAAGTGGAACAATAACTCTGTAATGCAAATATTAAGGTCACAGTTCCTATAATACGACACGTATCTCAAAGATGTGGTACTGGAAACATGTGCTAAATATAATTACTTAGGTAGTTGTTACAGGAAAAGTGTTGCCTGGAAAATATTGTTATTGCTCTGATTTACCTCCCCCCCCCCCCCCCAGTATCACAGATAAAACTGACGCAACCGGCGTGGGTGGACTACCTATATAAAGAACCGTGTTGTGATTCACGAGAATGAGAGTAGCAGACAATAACAGACCGGTAGTGACACGCAGAGAAAACAGACAGTGAGACGAGTACCAGAGAAGACACACATCGCAGAAGAGCTAAAGGATAGTGTTAAGTTGGTAGCTGAAAACTCCAGGTTTCTTGATGCAACGAGTTCGTTATCAACACGTCGCTATAACACTTAAACTTGTTCAACTAGGACAGATGTACGCACAATAGATATTGTTTTCGCCTGGACTGTTCTAAACTGTCTATTGTACTATTTCTAGTCTGTGAACAAATATTGTATTATTCAACTAATGATCCCACGTTTCTTTGAATCCCTACTTAAAGTGAGAGTGAAACTCACAGCAATATACACAAGGGAAGTGAAAACTGTCGCTAGTTTACTATTTTCTACGGTATTAAAACTGTTGCTAGTAATCTATAATAAGGGATATTGAAAACTGTTCCTAGTAATATATAATCAAGGATAATGAAAACTATTTATAGTGAACTATACTCAAGGTTAGTTATATATAGGCAGTGGTACTTAGCGGTCTTTAGGGACACGAGTAAGTAAACAAAAAGTCTATCTTAAAGGATGTCCCGTTTTAAACTGTGGCTGTTAGCAAAGTTATATCAGCTCTACGAACTAATTAGCCAAGAAATGTGTCATAAATTAGTACAATTTAGATATTTGAATGCTAAACCGAAATGTTTTATTGTTGCTTTAACACATTAACGCATAACGTCTTTTTTAAAAGACACTTTGTAATTCGAATGCTACCCTAACAAACCATAGATTATAATATTAATTATTTTGCCTGTACACCCCTAAGATATTTGTCTAATAGAGTAAACCGAATTTATTCGCGCCCGCTAAACATTTACGTGCCATGTTATAGTTTGTAATTACATTTTTTCGAAAATATCATTTTTTTGCTATGTCTGGCCCTAAAAAGTACATAATATTCATTTTTTTGGGATATTTAAAAAAAAACAATATTTGTTCTGAAAATGTTATAAAATTATCACTTTTGCCTTTGCAATAAATAAATTGAACCCAAGACGTAGTCATTATAGCTACAGAGCATGATATATGAGTTTATTTTAAAAATAACGCCTTGCACTACAGTGCTTTGAATTTAATATTTGTGGCTAAATAAGTTAAAATATGTATTTCTTATAAAAAAAATTACGAAGACAAACAAGTATTTCAAAAAAATGTAGGCAGTACAATTTGGCTGAAGTTATCAGCATTCTGGAAGAATCTGATTCTCAAACTACTGATGTTTTCATCTTACCGCCTGAAGATTCAACTAAATCTGACCAGGTTAGTAGACCAGAAGATAATGATGGTGTCATTGACAGCCTGTCATGAAATCAACGTTAGTACCATTCCTGGTTTTGATAAGCAACAATTAGAAAAGGCCAAATTAGTTGATGACAATAATATTGAGATTGACATCCAAACTGATCTAGATATTGACCTGCCAGTGGTTGAAGTATACGAAAACAAGAGAGATAAAAATGAAAATTATGCTATTACATCAAAGTGGCGAAGATATTCTACTTCGAACACCCACAACAGCTCAGCATGTACAACATCACCACAACATTCAACAAGGAAGAGAATTGCAACATCACCAATGCAGTGGGTTAAATGGGATTTAAAGCAATCAGAGAACAAATGAAATAGTACTTCAACTCAAATCAATGATTAAACACCGCTTTCCTGTTTGAATTATTTATGATGATGTCCTTATTGACAACATAACCAAAATGGCCAATGTATATGTTATGTAAAACCTGACGCGGTTAAATTGAACAACTTTTGAAATCCATTAAGCTATAGCAATTCTTCTTATCTCAGGTTATGTCTCTTTAGCTAACAAATGGATATATTGGGAAAGCGCTGAAGATGTTCACAATGAGGAAATTAACAGCGCGATGTCAGTGAACCGATTTGAGGAGTTGTTGCAATATATTCACGTATGTGATAATAGTAATCTCAATGTCGAGGACACACATTCCAAACTTTGTCCACTATTTGTGATGTTAAATGAACGTTTTGTTCAACATTGGCCTACCAAACAGGACATTTCCATTGATGAATCCATGGTGCCGTGCTATACGCTTTGGGTTCAAAATCTTCTGCCTGAACAGCAGTCTGGGCTACTTGGTCAATTGTGAGCATTATCAAGAATCAAGTGGCTTGTTCAATGTATATTTGGGACATGGTGTTTCTGTAGTTTATGCAGCTAGTGAACACCTGGTCTTCCATACAGATTGTATATAGACATTTTTTTACAATACCACGACTGCTCGATCAACTGAAGACAATGAATATATCAGCGACTGGTACTGTGAGAGCAAACAGGATGGAGAAGTGTCCACTGATAGAAGTACACATGCCGAAGAAAGATGCAAGTGGCCTAGCTGACCTTTGATTTGATTGAAAGTCAGAGATGTTAGCAGTTTGTTGGAAAGAAAAAAATGTAGTCTCATTCAGGCTTGCGGAGCCGGAGCCGAGGAGCCGGGAGCCGCTACTTTTTGCTGGAGCCGGAGCCGGAGCCGAAAAAATCTGGCGGCTCCACGGCTCCCAAATGTTTTTTTTTACAGCAGAATTTTTTTTTAGCTTTAAAATTACAAATTTGTTTGATTGTTTGCCTCCTACAAAAAACAAAATGGTAGCTTTCTGTATTTAACAATTTTATTATAAACAGAATATCTGAAACAGAGCAGATAAATTTATAAGGCTGTGGCTATTCGGACCCGGGTCCCAATAAAATTCGATTGTTATTCGGACCCGTGGTAAATATGCACTAAGCTTAGCTATATTTAAACTTTATTAGACGGAACCCGAAAAAATAATAATACAGAGTCCGCTTAGTGAAACCCTAGAAACTGAGTAACGATTAAATCATACAATTCAAACAATTATAAAAAAATAAACAGAAAACAATAATAAAGTTTATGTATAGCTAAGCTAAGTGCATATTTGTCACGGGTCCGAATAACAATCAGACTTTATTGGAACGGGGTCCGAATAAAAATCGGAGTTTATTGGTACCCGGGTCCAGGCCCGTAGCCAGAGGGGGGCTAGAGGGCTGACCCCCCTCCCGTTCATGACCTGAGTCCCCCCCCCCGTGCATGATTTGAGCTTTTTGACAAAATTTTAATAATAACGGCTATAAAACATCAATCATTTTGTTCAATTTTGTTTTAGGGGCCCGGACTGAGCTGGCCAATCAACTTTTGAAAATATTAATATCAGCACGGGGGCCCGAGTCACCCCTACCCAGGGACCCGAAATGTCTGTCGGTGGGCCTGTTCGCAACCTTGTAATAGTTTTATATATTGATATCTTCTGAGGACAACTAGCAACTTAAATAAGTTAAAAAAATAATATTGACTTCTGACTTCACTTTTATACATATGTATAATAAAATAATAAGTACAAACTCCGTGATTTCTGAGTGATGCTATTTAATCTGCAAATTTACTTTTTAGCAGAATTAATTTTATTTTAAATTGAATAATTGCGACTGGTCAATTTGTTGTTGATAGATCTGTTCTTTGTTTTCAATATTTTATAAGAAATATCACACAAATAGCTAAGCTATATTCTTTGTCATTCTTCCCGGGTTGTACGTTTAACCAAGAGTATAATGATATAAATCAGGTATCTATTATGTAACAATTGTGTAGTAGATCAAATGATCAATATATTTATAACAGGAATCAGAAATTGCTCAGCCTCAATAAATTTTTGTCATTAAAACTCTTTACTTTTTAAATTATTTTTAACAAAACTGCAACATGCCATGCACTATTGAAACGTAGTTAAAATTATATATTTCTAATTAATAGCTAAACAATCGGTACTAAAATGCACCATTCCAGATATGGAACTGCAAAAAATTTCTTGGGGAAGGGACTCACTGAGGTCCCCTCCCAAAACCCCTCCTCTCCGTTCGCAAGCTTTCGGCGCTTCGCACCTTCATCTTCGCCCCCCCCTTGAACATTTCTTCTACCCCACCTAGGGCAGATTTATGGGGAGGGGCCGGGGGGCATGCCCCCCCCCCCCGGTTATCACAAGTTTAGGTAATACATCATTAAATTATCGAAATATTTTTTGTTCAAAGACAAATTTTCAACAATGAAAACAGTTTTGCCCCGCACCCCGGGGTCAAAGTTTTGCCCCCCCCCCGACAAAGTTGTCTAGATCCGCCGCTGTACCCCAGAATAAGTTCTTCGGCAGCCCCCCCCCCCCCCGCCGAAAAAAAAAATTCTACCCCCCCCCCCGATGCAATAATCCTGGCTACGGGCCTGCCCGGTTCCGAATAGTCACTTCGAATTTATCAATAATAAATATAAATACTGAAGTCTTTAAAATATTTAAATAATGTATCATTTTACTATCTGCTAATTTGATCATTGAAATAACTTTTTATTACTTATGAAAATGGCTACCAGTGAAACCTCCATCGAAAATAATGATATGATTCTGGATGCACTGAAATGGTTTGTTTTTAGTAAAACCGACAATGGACAATGCGTATATTTTTCAAGTTCCTGACTATGGGGGTGAACGCGGCAAAATTTGCATAATTTTTTATCAGCGGGATGTTAGCGTGGCGCAATTACAAAATTTTTTGTCTCGTATGATACTATTTTAATAGGGAGCCGGAGCCGGAGCCGTCAAAATTTGTGGGAGCCGGAGCCGGAGCCGAAAAAAAATATGGCGGCTCCGCAAGCCTGGTCTCATTGCTAAATAACTGTTTTGTAGTCCATCCACTGGTTAAAGTCCAGAGGTGGTGAGAAGAAAAAAAAATCATATTCGAATTTCCATGCAAAACCTGATCGCTCAGTATAAACGTGTCTTGAGTGGGACATATAGCCAAACGTCGCATACATATTATTATCAAGAAATGGTGGTGGGCATTGTTTCGCTTAGCGATTGATGCGAGTCTTCATAATGCTTGGCAGTTGTACAGATTGTCAGAAGCTTATAAACATCGTGATATGAATCTAATACAATTTCGACGAGATGTCGCAATGACATACATCTTGAGGTATCGAGTAACTAATTAAATTGGACGTCCAGTTCGTAGTCATGCTGCCAGATGCCGAACAGTCCTGGATAAGATCCGATTTGATGGCCAAAACCAATTAGTTGGATGCTTTGATGGTGGTCAGAAAAGATGAGTTCAGTGTGGAATGAAGGTTAAGAAAAAATTCAACGAGTGCAGAATGTCTTTGAACTGTACTTATCATTGAATTTTATTTTGATAAAGGTTAAATAATAAAATTGGTAGATAGCTTGTTTTTAGTTATGTTTTATATTTCTAATAGTAGTGAGTTTTGATAGTTTTTTTTTTCAAATAAACCTATATAATAAACGTTGTTAAAATATTATGCCAGTTTTATTCGAACTAATTATAAGTTCAAATTATTAAGGTTATGCAAAATAATCATACTATATAATCTAGACATTAGTAATAAGTATTTTTCCATGTGAAAATGTTATGCTTTAAACATTAGGAATTCGTGTAATATAGTTATGTGTTAACAAACTTTGGTACCTATGCTGCATACCGTCCATTTTAAGGACAAAACATTCCGTGCCTATAATATTTCTTTAGAATTTATGCGTTATGTATAGTCAATAATTACACAAACTATATGTCCTGTGCAAATATTATAAAAAAAAAATTAAAAAAACTTATGCATTATTGGGTTAATGTAATTTATTTAAAGTGTTTGTTTTTGTTTTGGCTAAATATTGTTACATTCTGATGAGTTTATGTCATCAATGTTTAAAATTGTCTTACAATTTTGGAGAAAGTAAAGTTGCCTAGGCATCGTATTAAGCCGTTGCTTAAGAACATATAAACTTAACTTCATCTGACTCTGATAAAATATAGTATGAACTATACCTCATCTGACTCTGATAAAACTTTCATGAACTCTTTAACAACTTACACATGTCAAGATATCAAGGAGTTCAGGTCGGCGAGTATGGTTGAAAGGAGGTGTGCACATTTTGGTGCGCATGTTATGTGTTATAAAACGAAACTTGTGGCGCTCTGTTAGTGAACAGCGGCAAGTGACGTGCAACGCATAGTTTGGTACGGTTATTTTATCTTGCATTTCGCCATAATTCATATAATCCATATTTCATATAACCGGTGTATTTACATGAAGATGTTGATGTGTGTGTGATAGATGGATCGCTCTGGAGGTATGTTGTATAGTTTAGACAATACGTTGTATACTGTAATATAGAAGTAGCATTGTGCAGTTTTATCGTACATGATGTTGTTTGTAACATGTAGGCCCTGAATTTGGAGGTAACCTTTGGGTCGTATTTGACGTGAAATTGCCCTGCCTGAAGTGCACCTTAACAGCCCTGACATCTAGCCGTTCTGGAGGGATCTGAGACCCGGACGGCCCAGGCTTGAGAGACCACCTGATAGTATAATGTAATAACTGATCTATTATAATATTAAATGTAATACTATTGTGGGTGATGGAAATCGTCACATAAATCCTATATTTTTTTCTGTATAGTCAGTTATAAAGTGGTATTAAAGTTATTATTTTTATTATTTATTCAGCGTTATTGATTATATATGTCATATATATATATATATATATATATATATATATATATATATATATATATATATACAAATGTTAATGTGTATGTCCAACCTACGGGGACCTGGGTGAACCTCTCGGAAATGTACCCCTAGACCACGAGTTGTTCAAATTGGGTTGTGACAACAAACACTTAAAAGAAATAAATACTATGTACATGTGTATGCACATTCCTTAAAGCAATACGTAGAAAACAAGATAAACATTATCCATTTTCTAGCTGTACCCTGCAAAGCCCTTACTTAGAGTTAGACTATTGTTTAGTTTTGATACATATGTTCAAACTATTTATTTAAAGTTATGAACGACATTAAAAATTAAATGTTGATTATTCTCATTGGTGCAACCTAGAGGACACATTATTTCAAATAAAAAAAAAAAGTTTAAAAAATGTGTACACGAGATCTAATTAGTTGTTGTTACTTTTCATTAAAACAACAACAAAGAAAAAATACGAAAAATAAAAATAAATGCATATCGCGCAATGAATTAAACGTGGGTAGCCAGCAGAATAAACAACAAACGACAAAGATATTTTAATTACATTGTACAAAAATTGCTGGAATTATTTACACTTTTACTTGACGTGTAAGTCTTAAAAATATAATCTTATTTTGTATTTCAAAAATACATCAAAGCACTATTTATTTTAAAAAAATGAAATATTATAATAGCTAGAAAGTTTATTGTACAGAAATAAGCTTAATTTCCTTTTTGTTTTTACTAAATTAGCTCGACATCTTAAACTATCTTTATGTACAAAATAAGTTTCAAAAACAGATTATATCTAATATGTGGTCACGACGAATGCGAAAGCTATTCCCAAACTTCGGAGAATTTTTAATTATTACTATAAATTACGTTGGAAGATTGTAAATGCTATCTATTGTAAAAATAATAAAAAAAAAATTAACAATTATTTGAATGTTATAATTATTTTTTTTTAATATTTTGGACTTAAAAGTTTCATAATTAAAACAACATTAACTATTTAAAAGAATTGAGACCAGGCGCCATTTTTAATATTTTAAACTAAAATACTGTTTTATTATTTCTTTACTTTCAATTTAACGCACAACCCACACCGCTATTATTTAAATAGATTGAATTTGCAGACAAAAAGGAAATCTAGTAACAAGAGACTTACTGCTGCTTTCCATCGATTGTGATGCAAGATTTGTTGCTGCCCAATAATCATTAAGAAACAGGTCTAACACTATTGAATTATTATTTGCTGAGAGACTATTTAGAATAATTAAATACAATCCTTCCTGAAAAAATGTAATGAATATAAATAAATAAATAATTATATATATATATATATATATATATATATGTATATATATATATGTATATATATATATATATATATATATATATATATATATATATAAATAATGATGTCAATTACATTTAGAATTGAATATGTTCAACACATTTAGACAGATATAAAAAAAAATATTTAACACATCAATCCAAGAACTTAATTTAACGAAATTTTATTTTTAATTGTTCTGAAAAAAATTACTTTTTTTCTAATGTCATTTGTCAAAATATTATTTTATTTATTTACATTTTAACACCATGTTGTGCCTATCTCTGTAAAATAACCGAAAAATTGTCTTTATTTTTCAATTTATATTTTTTTACATTCAATAACAAATCAAATTATTTGTTATTTTTTATATTATTTAAAAAAAAATTACGTAATATAAATACAATTATTGTATATATTGTAATGTGTATTTGTAACATGTTTAGACACTTTGTTTATATAATATTTTATAATTCCATAGAAAAAATAGCTAATAAAACGTATTAATTAACCATTTTTAGAACGAGATTTTAATTGTTTTGTTGTATGAAGATTGTCATTTACATAAAAAAAAAGATTCAAATATGTAGTGCTTTTAGCAAATTGTATTAATCACATTGTCTATTACATTGTCTTCCTCCACATATGGCGATATTAGAAAGGAGTCGGGGGGGGGGGGGAGTAGCTTGCAGGGTCCACGGGCCAGGTTTCTTTTAAATATTTTTTTTTATCTGCTGGGGTTAGAATCTCTACAGTTTCTCTTTAAACATGGCGTGTACATTTTAAACATTTCTAAACACATTCACTGCATCTCAATAGAGAATAAACAGTACTAAATGCTTACTTAATGTGCATGAATACACCAGTCTGTCTATACTCACTTTAGGTACAGTGAATACACCAGTCTGTCTAAACTTACTTCATGTATAGTGAATACAACATTATGTATACTTTCTTCAGGTACAGTGAATACACCAATCTGTCTATACTTACTTCAAGACAGTGAATACACCAGTCTTTCTACACTTACTTTAGTGTAGTGAATACACCAGTCTGTCTATACTTACTTCATGTGCAGTTAACACACCAATCTGTCTATACTTACTTTAGTGCAGTTAATACACCAATCTGTCTATACTTACTTTAGTGCAGTGAATACATCAGTCTGTCTATACTTACTTCAGTGCATTGAATACACCAGTCTGTCTATACTTACTTCAAGTGCAGTGAATACACGTCTGTCAATACTTACTTCATGTGCAGTGAATACACTAATCTGTCATTACTTACTTATGGTACAGTGAATACACCAGTTTGTCTATACTTACTTCAGGTACAGTTAATAAACCAGTCTGTCAATACTTACTTCAGGTGCAGTGAATACACCAATCTGCCATTACTTACTGTAACACTATATATTTTGTATATAATGTTATGTATGTGATGGATACTGTTGTAGACACCAATTTAACGTTGGAAATTGTCAACGTTATGGTACTATCGTTGTTCCACCAAATGCAATACTTCTTGTTCTTCACTGCTGCTTCAATGTGATGTTATGGTTTGAACGTTATGTAGTTTGTTGATATTAGGTTATGTAGTGGCCGATATTCTCTCTGGTTTTACTTCAAAGATGGTAGCGTTCAGTCTCTTGGCACTCACACACAAACACACCATGAATAAAGCCAAGTTCCACGATTCAATAACATTTATTTAAATAATAATAAAACACATATAAATGCACTCAAGTGCCGAAATATTCACAAACATGCTTTAGCAGAATAAACGTTGACTGTGTACTGTTAAACTTCAACTTATCTCTGAATGTATACTGTCTTCTCGTATGAGTAAGAGTACGTATATTTAATAACTTGATTTCTCTATGAACACCTGTATACTGTCTTATCGTATAAGAGTACGTATACTTAATAACTTGTCAATATCTGTATACTGTCTTGCGGTAAGAGTAAGTATATCTAACATGTATACTGTCTTACGGGCAAGAGTACGTATATCTAGTATGTATACTGTCTTGCGGTAGGAGTACGTATATCTAATATGTATACTGTCCTACAGGCAAGAGTACGTATATCTAATCTGGTGTCCTGATGTCTCTATCTCTATAGTCGTTCTGTCGATCGGTAGGTCTCGACGTCTATCGTCAGTCTGAATGTATCTCGTCGGTCTCTCGAAATTTTCGCTACATCTCTTTTTATGTGATGGTTAATTATCACGTGCCCCAAACGCCCAGAACTTCTGATTGGCTCCCTAACAACCTTTCTAACTCATTTACATATTAATGAATCTTATTCCAGCCTAGGGATTGGTGCGGCTAAAAACTCACTATGGGCTAGTATTTCTTTGTCTCCCTAATTACGTCTTATCACGTACATCCGGTGTCATCGATGCTCATTGACAGATTTATTCCACCCAAAACAAAGATAACACGCTGGAATTCTAATTATCAAAATCTCTGCCTGTGTCTTTGGCCCATGAACTTTCAATGTTGACCACCCAACTAAACCAGTGGTTCTAAAATTGTATGAATCTATCTAAAGCTATTGTTACACTTACTTATGGTACAGTGAATACACCAGTCTGTCATTACTTACTTCAGGTGCAGTGAATACACCAGTCTGTCATTACTTACTTATGGTACAGTGAATACACCAATCTGTCTATACTTTCTTCATGTTTAGTGCATACACAATTGGGTGGATTTAAACATTTTTCTTCAGAATATCTTTTTTGGAAAGCGATTAAAACATGCTAACACATGCATTTGGTAATGTGGCAAAAAATTAGACATTTTAAAGCATATCTTGAGATTCCGAAGTTGACCTTAATTATAGGCATATTTCGATAAAAAAAGAAATAATCTTTAAAAAAACCTAAGTTTTATATATACAACATATTCATGTTTTGGTTTACCTTTTTAACAGTCTATACAAACGTTACAAGTAAAAAGAACCATACATTTGAAGGGAAAACACATGCAAACTGTCTAACAGGTTTTATAGCTACAAATGGTGTTGGGCTTTGGTGTCCGGTTTCGACATTCTTTCAGTCTCAAATCCAAGCGTGCTATTATGAATCCGTCGCGTTTTTCTGGGGCACACACCACATTGGAAACTTCTGTAATAGCTTGATATGTCTCTCTACTGACTGGGTGTGACAAGGATAGCGGACGAAATCCAGTCTTGATGTATCTTCTTCCCCAATCATGGTATCGTCATAAATGCCCATTATGGTCGGAGTTTTTTGCCAATCGATCATGTCTAAGTAGCTACTAGCCTCAAAGTTGATTACTAACACACAGAAAGATCTAACTGAACTCGTGCGTTATAGCTTCTGGATTTCATTATTCGTCGCAGAGCTAACGCGCGTATATCTGATCTTCTGATCTGTCGTCGGTAATCATCGCAAGCAACACGTTTTCTGGATGACTGAAGAATGCGTTGCGTTGAATTACTTGGTCAACAACTTTCTTCAGCTTGTCTGTGAGGTAGCGTGATTTTAGTATCGTATTGTGGACATGTCGAGCGCCGTCTTTACATGAAGGAGTTTTAGTTATTTCAAACCATGCTGGTGCATAAACTGTTACGATGAAGGTAACAATCGTCTTCAGTTCATCCAACAACCTACTTTTAGTATATAATTGGCTGTTGTTAACCCCTTGAATGGTTTTTAATACCAGGATTGCGAAGTGAATGGTCGACAGGACAAACGCCAACACTTACAGCAGTTCACAAGTCGAACAGGTATTTCTGATCTGTACTTAAGTCGACGGAATTCTAACTCGAAGGTAGAACTCAGTTTATTGGTATGTAGTCAACGACGAGAGGGTTCTCACAATTAATCCGTGACTTTCCGATTGGACCATAAAATCCTTTTGGACCATTGGTGGTTCCATCTAGATATTATCTCTTATAAATGAAGTATCGTAATGGACTAATTGAAAACCGGATAGCGAATACATTATCCAGTGACATAACTCTTAAAGAAAGATGTATTGATGTTTTTATGATAAATACATAGCACAAAGGAAAAAAAAGATCTATATATTTGTATACAGAATTTGACAAACCACATAAAAAATTGTATATAAATAAATGTTATATATATTTAAACATGTAGTTATTTTATTATGAATGATTATGCTAAATATATTCAATAAACAAAGGACCATGTTATAGCTATATAATTGTATTGTGTTTATTGAATATAGTTAGCATAATCATTTGCAATACGATTAGCAGAACAGGCCCGGTACCCGGATCGGCTATTAGGCATACAGTTGGAACTGAAAATTGTGATGTGCTCACAACACCATATCATTGACTAATCTTAATTCATTCATAATATTTTAAAGGACTCTTTCTCAATAGTTAATTTTTTAATAATGTATCAATTCTCTTTCACTTAGCCCCACACCCATCCTTCCCTCCATCCCTCCCCCGTCCGCCACCCCCTTCCACTCAAGACATGCCCGAATCGCAGTGGGTCTCAATGTACACAATTACAAAAAGGGGCATTTAGTATAACTGCATGTTCACCCTGGTAATAATACCACGTGACACCTCTCCCTACCTCCCCCCCCCGTTAATCACTCCTTTCCAAACCCTACACCCCCATTACAACAGTTCTTTTTTTTATAATTTTATAATTCATCTTGTTTAACATGACGTATTTAAAAAAAAAAAGAGACGTGAGGTTAAAAAATTAGCGGTGTTGCAACTTGAATCGTCTGCTTGACCCCCCCCCCCCTTTCTGAACCATTTGGTTTATTCCCACACCTATCCCAACCAACTCGGTAATATATATTTGAGCGCGTTAACAATCAGTCTATGTACAAAAAATAGCTTTTTTTATAATTCATCCCAAAGAAAATAATCATCATTATGGGTACAGAAGCTTAACAAAAACAACCCCCGACTATTAAACATAATTTGCACACACTACTCAATATCATTTAAAAATCTTAACTCATTATTAAGAAATCCTTGTTGTGTTTAGAATTCCGCAGCAATTCATTTTTATTCAAGAAAGATTCATTTGATGAACAAAATGCGCACCAAACATACTCTCATTTAACATACATTGTTTCTTTTTAGTTCCTATAATTTTGGAATTCCCAGACTATTTTTTATAGATACGGTCGATGACACGCACCGCTTTTCTTTTTTACCCCGCAAAGGTGTGACGTAGAACTCAGACTTTTTTTTAGAGTTGTAAGCTTTCAACCCGTACGGTGCCGTGTATTTTTAACGTACATAATTGCGGCTTTTATCGCCATGAGCAAACTTACACCGCACGGTGTGTAGGTCTGTCGAACGTACGCATAGGTTAGCCGATTATGTATATAGAAGATGACATCAGTTATATATAAATTGTATATGTTGTTAGTCCAATACTTTATTGAAATATATAAATCTTTGTTCGTGTGTGCTTTCTATATAGCATAAAAACATCAATACATTTTTCTCTAAGAGTTAGACCGGCACGTCACTCAGTCATTAACGATACAATTTCGCGTGAGTGAGAATGAAAGCATGTTCCTCTTTTAGATGTGTTTTGATGTATATAGTGCATGTCAAAATGCTTTTATCTTCTAATATCAATACACTATGATTTCTATATATGTAAGATAAATTGTATACATATAAATAATCTTCTTTAATTAGTTCTACAACCCATGTAGGGCCTTGGCCTGCCATATTACTCTTCTCCACTTTTCCCGATCCATGTTCTTCTTCCGCGAATCTCTCACGCCTATTACGTGAAGGTCTATCTCTACTTCCTCTAAACATTGTCTTCTTGGTCTTCCTCTAAACATTGTCTTCTTGGTCTTCCTTTACGATTTTTCTCATTGAGTGTAGCCTTATACATTGCTTTTGAACCTCTGTTGTTTCCCATTCTTATAATATGCCATACCCTACCTAATCTTTTCATTTTGATTTCATTTTATATTTGGTTCTTCGTATAGTTCGTACAGTTCTGAATTGGTTTTACTCGTTATTGTCCATTAATGGCCCATTAATTCTCTAAAAAAAATTGTTTTCTATTTTGTTAACATATTTTATGCTAGTTTGCTAATGGTTTATGTTTCACTATCATATGTTACTGCTGGTGTAAATATATAGTTCAAGTATCTGTAAGGACATATATTTTAATACTCCTTTAACGATCAAGAACAAAAAATGGATCTTAAGAGAAACACATTCCTAAATATGTAAAATATTGCATTTAATTGGCATTTTTACATTTCTTTAGCAAATATGTTACGGCTGCTGGTGAGTTGCAGTGAATTTGTAATAAATGCATAAAAAAAAATAGGCAATTATTTTTTTATTACAACAAACACCTAAATGCATAAATTTTTACCCAAATGCTCTAATATCACGTCTGTTGAAGAAGCAATCAAGAAAAAAATCAGAAAATTACACTATTCTATAAAAAAAATAAGGTCAGAAAATATTTAAATAAAGAGCATTAAAAAACCCGATGCAGGAACTTTCATGTTTACGTAAAATCATGTCATCTTTATGACAATATAGAAATAAGATTATCATTTATAATTTTTTTTTCAACAATAAATGAGACAATTCCTGAAAAATTGCAGACATGCGCCACTAGTTTTATTGGCAGGCGCCATGGGTGAAAACGATGACACTTCGTGCCATTTAATTTGTGACCAAGGTTTGGGTTAGGTGGCTGGATTAGCATTAAGTAACGTCATCTTTATGCGTAGTTTGTGAAATGTGAGCTGGTGAGGAACGGGCTAAAATAAAGAAACAACCGAGCTTATTATAAGTTGTGCTATTCCTTTGTGGCTTTACTGTTTTTTTAAGAAGGTAAAGGAATATATGAGATGGAAATACTTTTTTATGATTGAAGTGGTGGGTACGGGTACGGTGGTAGGGGAGGGTACAGTTCTGCAGTGTGGGAGAATGATAAGAGGTGATATGTAACAAAATATGATACAGATTAAGTTGAGAGAGAATGACGCGTAAAATGAAGTAGGAACCTACATTTCGGGGAAAACGACATGATTTGTATTACTACTGATTAATTAAAGTAAATGAATGTTGCACTCCGTTATTTTTTATATCGTTAAAATACTTTAAACAGCTGAATCTAAGTCAATTTTTCACGATTTGGTGAACGAGAGTAAACTATTGTCTAAATTATAGCTCGTTGGGAGCTGCATGTTATTTCACCAAAAACCTCTAATGGGGCTCTAACAATCACATCATTTGGCAACCTATCGAATCAAATAGCAATCTTGTATGAATACAAAAAATGTCATATAATTTATATTGAATTGTAAACTGGTCTCATGGGGATCCCTAGGAAAAGATAGTTCGAGAACCTCGAGAAAACATACAGTAAAAGCCACTTCGGGCAACATTCGGGAACTATATGTATACTATATGGACAAATAGAGAGAAAGAGACAAAGAGCCTGAGAAAAAGTCACAGCGAAAGATACATATATAGATGATGAGACACAGGCAAACTGAGAAATTACATAGGTGACAAGTTGGACAATTATAATTTTACATGTTATTTATATTTCAGGAGAACATGAAAAGCAGTTTTCAAAGAATGACGAAGCTGATCTATATCCATTTATTGAAAAACGGATTAAAAAAATAAAAACATAAGCTAAACAGTTAATTATATATACATAACTTTGTATCATAGAAAAAAGTACATGCAATAATCATTACTAAACATATACACGTGGGTTCCCATGTGGATTCAAATATTATTAATTTATATATGTCTATGTGTCAACCAATGGAACGACACATTTAGTTAACAATGTTTTAATCGTTACGAGTTTGATTTACTTTACATTAGAAAATGCCAATTAGATATATTTCTGTCTGTATCTTTCTTTTTGGTTAATGATTCTTTAGAAATCTCCCATGCATGTAAGGGGTTTGGACTGACTATCAGCCTGAAAAAGACGAATGCCATGGCACAGAGTACAGATACACCCCCGAGCATTGACATCGATGGACACACCCTAGAGGTCGTCGAGAACTTCACTTACCTATGGTCCACCATCTCCAGCTCGCTATCCATAGACCCGGAGATAAACTGCAGAATTGCTAGGGCAGCCAAAGTCATGGCGAGACTAAATCAACGTGTGTGGAAAAACCCCAGCCTCACCGAGAATACCAGACTGCGCGTCTACCAGGCCTGCATACTTAGTACACTCCTCTATGGATGCGAGACGTGGACCACTTACGCGAGGCACGAAGGAAGCTAAACAACTTCCACATGAGGTGCCTGCGACGTATACTGCAGATAAAGTGGCAAGACAAGATCCCCAACACTGGGGTGCTGGAGAGGGCCAACATGAGCAGCTTGTTTGCAGTTCTCAACGAGAGACGCCTCAGATGGCTCGGTCATGTCAAAAGAATGGAAGCAGGCCGCATCCCGAATGACCAACTCTATGGCGAGCTAGTTACCGGCCAGAAGAAAACAGAGCGACCTAAAATGCGCTACAAAGACACATGCAAAAATGATATGAAACAGTGCTCCATTAACCCCAACTCCTGGGAGAGCCAAGCAGCCGACCGCCAGTCCTGGAGGCTCGCTGTCCGGCAGGGTTCATTGCGCGCAGAGGCTGAGCGACAGGATAATGCTGCCCTGAAAAGATCAAGGCGGAAGCGAAAAAAAGAACAGCTACAACAACAGCTACAACAACCATCTACTTTCAAGTGCGACAAGTGCGACAAGGAATGCCACTCCCGAGTCGGACTGCACAGCCATTCCCGGCGGTGCTTGTAGACTCAACGTAGCTACTCCATCGTCTCTCCAGACGGACGGATGCCGACTACGAGGACATGATAATGTAATAAGTTCATAAATGAAAATCACTCTTAACCATTATCAGCTATTAATGTTCACAGTAATTAACTAAGTCTACATCTACTCTGACTAACACACGTCACCTAGGTTATGTATATATTCTTAATGTCAACTTCCACTCGCTGTATTTAACGTTCACCTGACTTTTTGTTCCAAACCCAGCAGTACTTATCTTTCATCCATGCTTTTACTACTTTATTCTCGTCACGGTATACTTATTCCCACCACCGGACCTCAAGACGTCTGCTATTATTCGTTTTAATCTGCTGGCGACTGTCCAATGTCACCAGCAGTCTACTTCTTGAGACTTAGCGGCTTTACCTGACTATTGTTATCTACCCCCGATTGGTTTCAGTCGCCTGTCACCAAGTCTACCATTATTTGTATTTATTCTACTTGCAAGATATTTTTTTTATCTCATATCATTGAAAATTATGTAGTACGGCCTGTAAATCTACCCAAGCTCATAACAGTAATCACCATAGATTTTAATTGTCTTTCTATCTTCACCACCTTAATTCAGTTAATATGGTGACACCACGAAAGTGATTGAATAGGCAGCTACAATATCAAAACTGAAGATAATATAAAGCTAAATGACAAAATACATTTCTTTTACTAAAGGAATGGCGGCAAATTAATGTTTCCCCCGGGTGGCAGATAGGCTGCCCTTAGTTCAACGCACATCTTTAAAAATACTACACTGCTCTTTAAAGTTAATTACATAGACTAATGAACGGATATGTATATATATAAATATAAACTTCTCTATGATTTTGTGTTCATCTTTGGGGGAAGAGATAGCATCATCCGGAGATCAATGTTGTTTTGTTTGTAAGTATAGTTAAATATTGTTTATAATTCAGAAAATCATGTTAACACATAATGTACGTTTTATAACACATATTGATCTCATTAACTCTTTAAATAGCCAATTCAAATAATTTACAAAAGTATAGGACCTAATAATATTATCACTGACCGCGCTTGTCTTCACTAGCCAATGTTGCCGGATGTTTCTAATAAAAACCGCCAAAAGTCGTTAAGAAACCAACCGAAAACTCAGCAGATAAGTAAAACACATATGGAAAAAATGTATTTCTAATTGGAAATTGCATGCACTATTTTTCAGTATTTGCATAATACAAATCATTAAAGATAGAGATAAAAACATTTCTCATCGGCTTATATGGCACTTCAAAGATGTTTGTACTATTGTATTTCTAATTGGAAATCGCTATTTTTCAGTATTTGCATAATACGAATCATTAAAAAAAGAGACAAAAACCTTTGTCATTGGCCTATGTACGATTGTACTTTGTGTCGGCTATCATCGCTTCCCTCAGTGGTACTATAGTAATCAACTGATAATGGCTTTTATGTCCCCATTGTTTCCAAACCTATGCCACGTAACATGTTTTCTTTGAAATTCTATCGAACGCATGTTTTTTTTTCTCTTTGATATAAATGTCATCTGCCAATACTTCTAAGGACATCAGACATCAGGAACCTTAAATGCATTTCAGAAGAAACCTTGCCATGGGTCTCATTACCATGGATATTGAACCAATTACAAACAGAGGTTGTCCTTCAAATAAATTTAATGATGCTTTATGTTCCTCCTGTTCACCTACACCTTGCAGGAGGAAAAAGGGAGATTTCCCTGTATCTAATGACATTCGCTAACAAAATCTTGAAGCACATTGGCCAACTTTTAAGAAAATCATAGACGATATGAAATGTGTCCAATGAAGAAATATATTCCAAGCCATTTTCCAAATGCACTTTTTGTGATGTCTATTTGTGTTGTAATGCCAAAAAATGTTTCGCTATTTATCATGAAAAGCTAAAAAAAAATGTTTTCTATATATTTCCATATATAAATTTTCTCTAAATATTGGTACATTTTATATTTTAATTATATTTTTTGTATTTCAAATCTATATTTCTTTTAAAATGTTCTTAGATGATTTTTTTTTCTTTTTTTATGTAACTACAAAACTTTGTCACAAATATACTCTATAGATGATTTTTGTTAATTGTGTTTTTTATAAATTAATGTATTTGAAGATTTATCAAAAATAAAGTTCAAACCAATAAGCTTTATAGTCACATGCTAATTAGTACATGTGTTAGATATTTGCCTCTATTTATTACATTGAGTGTATCTAGTTGTTATTATCATACTGACCTATACATATTGCATCCATATCGTAATAGCCACAAGATCTTATTATCTCTGACCCCCTCAATGTATACCCGCGGTTACATGATATCGTGATGACTGAGCGGGGGGACATGGCGTAACTCTCCATTCTCCCATTGGCTGGTGGTATCATCTTTGGACAAGTGATGGCTGGACATGAAAGATAAAAACATACACATGGTTAATTATACTCTTTACAAAGACACACACACACACATATATATATATATTAGGGTGCATCATCAAAAATTTTAATATTTGATATGTCTGATATTTAAATTTGTTCCATTGATCAAAAAAAATAAAAAAAAATATGTGACAATATTTAGAGGTCACCCGGACTTCAACAACGTTTGCATAATTAAGCCAAAACTAGATAAAAACATCCTTACTTGTAAAGTCTTACAGACTTACTTACAAAAAATGAGAAACAGTTGTGCTAGTAATTAAATTTTAAATTCACATTTTATTGCCAAAAACAACACTTGTCTTTACTGCAAATGAATGACCAAGGTAAACATTTTAATTTCTTTATTTTTATAATTTTAATTTCTGATACAAACGACCTTTAAAATTAGAACGTGAAAATAATATTGTGCTTTGCAGTGTCCTGTCCAATATGTTATTTCTGTTACTTCTGTGTTGAACATAATAATATAACTCATTAAACTTTAAGATTAAATCTAACTATAAAATATTATATTTGAGCTTAAATAGAATATTTTGAATTTATACAATTAATGTGCATGTTTTAATGTGCTGTTTGGGTGATAAGGAACACAACAATACGATTTTTACACCTTCTAAGGAAACGCTGGCTGACCCTAACACTACTTCAATAGTGTCATATTCAGTTATTACTGCGTCTCCTGCCTCACGAACAAAGAAACCACAAACTCGTCGGAAAACTGAATTGTTTGGCATTGGCCCTGCAATCTGTGTTGATGATGCTACAATTGCTGGTATTCGACTACCAACTTGTTTACAAGTTATGAGGTGCATGATGTATCACTGCAAAGTTGCAGCACACAGTGAGCGTCCAGGTTCTCTTGGTGCACCTTCTCGATTTACAACTGCCAAAATTTTGCTGAATCAAGTTACTGCTTTCTACGAAAAAGCAAACATTCCAATGGTGACAGAGAGGAGAGCTTGTGAGAAGATTGTTCAGCTTCTTGATGAATACAATAAACTTCGTTCAATTGATAAAAGTCGCCGAAACACACCAGCCACTAAACGTAAACTGGAACAAACGAAATCTATGTTGGCAACAACTTTTCAACTGTGGCCACCAAATGTTGAGATTATTATCCAGAATGCAGAAGATCTACTATTCTTGAGGTCTATGAAAGGAGACAGGTCTTCCAGCTTTGGATCATTTGACAAAACACTTGCAAAAAGTCACTCGACGCCATTCACGAGATGCCGCAGCAATGGAACGTCAGAAACGCGCAAGAGAAGAAAATGCAGCATGCTTAACGATATCAGTGCCTCCCAACGAGGGGGCAGTGACGAATCCGATGTTTCTACTTCTAAATCTGAAGATAATATGGAGTTTGTTGATAACTGTGTGGATGATATAATGCCATTACAAAAACGAAGAAAGCCAACATGAACTTTGATATTTTTACCTCCAGATGATTTAAGCCGATCAAATCTTGTGTTACTAGCGACAAGATTAAAGATTACATCAACACAGAAGGCAGCTTTCACACAGGGCCTAATTAGCGAGTCTGGGGGTGATATATCAATGGTGGCTTCTTCATATGCCACTGCAGATCGTTCACGTCGCAAAGTTGTAAGTGAGATTTCTACAAAGATCCACGACTGCATAATCCACTGGAATGGCAAATTGACACCTTCTCTAAAAAAATCATCGTGTCACTGAAAAACGCATAACAGTTGTTGTTGGTGATGCAAAGCCATGGTATAGTTATGCGAAGGAAACAAAGAAACCCGTTGGTGAAATAATTGCAGAATTAACCATGAAGCTAATGACAAAGTGGGATTGTAATTATTGTATCGTTAATAAGACAATGCCGTACATGGTAAGGTGCAACGTGCTGTTCTATGGTCAGTTTGTCGCCATCACATTGGTGAAGCTATCCTCTCGCATGTGTTTGCAGACATGAAAATAGAAGTTTCCAAATCCCCGGATATAACTTTGTTCACCAAGCTACAAAGTAATTGGGAATTGGTGGCACATGGTTGGTCTCACGTTCGTTGTTTGTTTACGTTAGCTGATCATGATCTGAAGGCTCAAGAGCGAATGACGATAATAAGAGATGCGGTAACTGCTCATGCCAACTCTAGTAAACAAACCGAATTCTTGCGAGACGACTACTACGAATACCTTAAGGTGCCCCTTGTTTACCTGAAATCTACAAATTAGGAGGTTAACTTTAAAAGACAAGGTGCCCTGCACAAAGCACAATTGATGGCAAAGTTGATATATTGCCTCAAGATTGCACTGTGTGAGGAACAAATTCAATTATAGCCTCCAGGTACTATTACCACACGTGACCAAGTGCCAAAGATTCGTGCATTTGCTACATTTGTAATTCATGTTTATGTCGTGTGGTGGCTCACTTGCAAAAAGTGTGTGGATACACCATGGCATGATCTACAGCTCTACAAGCAACTGTTGGATTACAACGATGTCAGCAGAGACATATCAAAGTCAGTTATCCGTGCCCTGAATAGGCATCTATTGTACCTCACTGCTGAAATGATCCCACTTGCTCTGTTCAGCAATGAAGTACCTGTTGGAAAGCGAGATCTAGCAGATGCTATACTAAGGCTTCGACCAGTGGTTTCCCTCCAAACTCCACAGAATCGATTTGGAAATGGTTGGAAAAAACCACGATTCCAATCAATTGATTCTTCAATTCGGTTGTATGATCTAGCTGGAGTTGACACGTGGTTTACTATATAAAGACTTCAACTGGACACAGGATTCCCTGAACTGCCTGTTGATGATTGGTGTCAACAGCTTCTTACATTGCCAGTGCAGAAAATGTGGCTGCTAATAACGTTGTTATAGATTGTGCCGAGAGATGAGTGAAACTGACATCTGATTTTTTTTGAAGCAGCGCAAACGGATGCACATTTTCAAAACATTCTTTAAGTGGTAGAAATGGACCGCAAAAACATCTCTTATATGCGTAAACCTTACAAAAGTGCCACAAAGTGAAACTGAATTAAATTCAACAGTAATAAAGAATTTAATACTTTTATGTAATTTGTGTATAGGCTACAATTATCGTGTTTGCTCTATATGTCATGTTTTGTGATTTCTTAGGTGGGGGAGGGGGGAAATCTAAATCAAGTCTGATTTGAAAATTTTTTACACACATTATTATTAATGATATTAGAACACATTAGAAACTTAGACAGCTCAAAAACAAACAATCATTTTTTTTTTCATCTATTGTGGTGATGCACCCTAATATATATATTACACAATTGGACACGACAAAAACATGCATGGTACATTATAATGTGTGCATGGACACATAAAATAACAACTGGACATTGTAGACAAGCATGTACACATGGTTAACGTTGCTTTAAACATTGACACATATATTACACACAAAGACATTTTATCTGCTTGCAGCTGTTTTCCATTGCTTTTCTTCTATTGCAGACTATTTTGATATGGTTGCTCAGATACCAGTTCAATATTCAATGATTTAATCATATTGATTAAGTGTTTATCCTAATACACATTCAATTATCAGGGTCGTCTTAAAAGATTCATTGCTTCTGCCACAACATTTACTACAACTTTATTAAAAGAACCTCTCAACAATGACCTATAGTAATTCTTTATTGCAGAGTTATATGAAGTTGTGAATATTATTAGTAATTAATGCAAATTTAAAGCAATCTATATTTTATTCACAAATCCCCTTCAAACTAAAATTTAATTGCCGAAAAATACTTTAATTACTAATGTGAAACACTGGTATAAATAAATTAAGAATGATTGACGTATTTAATGTGAAATATGAGTATACATTAAGAATTACAATTTATAAGTAAAATATTAGAATATGTTAAGATAAAGTGACAACATTTTAGTGAAATATTAGCTTTTGTTAAGATAGAGTGACTATTTATTAGTTGTATATTCGCAAATATTATAATAGTGTGAATACTTATTATTAATAACATAAGCACATGTTAAGTTACAGTGACTACCTACAAATAGAGAAATCGGCATCTGTCCAAATACAGTGGCTAATTATTTGTGAAAAGTGACCACTTGTTAGAACAAAAACATTTGCATAAGTTAAGATAGAAAAAAAAATGAATACCTTAACATTGGTATGTAAGGTGATTACTTAGTAAAACATCGAAATATGTTAAGTTAGAGCGAATACTTATAAGTTAAACATGTCATATGTTGAGAAATAATTACTACCTATTAGTAAAATATTTTCATATTTTATTTGACTTAAGTTAAAGTGACTAAATTTGTGTGAAACATTAGCATATGTCATGATAGAGTGACTACTTGTTAATAAAACATTGGGATTTTTTAAAATATATAATGACTACCTATTAGTAGAACATTACCAAATGTTAATAATGAGGTATTTCTTATGTAAAATATTAGCCTTTGTTAAGATAAATTGATTACTATGGTGGCTTGTTGAAATATGGCAAAACATGCAGTGTGTGTTATGGAGCAAGATACCCTGCTGTCACAGGTTGTGACTAATTTATCGAAACTACCCCCTTACTCCAACCCTTAACGTAAAAATAGTAATATCTTTAATATGTATATCAAAGTAAACTATACATCAAATCTACGTTTCCGCTCCTTAATTCTCTCCCCCCCCCGTTCCCACCCCACCCCCGTTAATTGCATCTCTCGTCCAGGTGTTCGGACCGAACCTCCCTCGGCGAACCAAAGCTACGGGTAACAGTAACATGTTACATTCTTCCCTGGCCACCGGACGGCGGCGTCTTCAAAGAGACAGCGACTCGCGGGATGTCCAGTTGTTATTTTACGGCGGACTACTTTCCTTCTCCCCCCCCCCCCATCTAGACGCCACACCCCACCATTGGTTTGAAAGTTTGAATTAGCAGTTAACATATTTGATTGGCTAATGGTCACGTGGGAGAAAGTGTTGAGCGGAGTAAAAGATAGATTCTAAGAGAGTCGGCCTGGGAACGGCGTCTCGACAAGTCGACTTGTGAATTGCAATCGGACTTAGTGATACCCAGTCGATTGCTGTGTCTCGGAGTGAGAGAAAGTGAGATATATATATAGAGAGATAGAGAATAGAGAGATAGATAATATATATATATATAGAGAGAGAGATCTAGGGTGGACACGCCCCTTCATTTATTGATCATTTTACATTGGATTACCACATTACTTATCTTTTTGGATTATTTTTGATATCTTTGAAAGGCCACCAGACTTCCGATACGGACTGGTGCCTTTGTACCGAATAAATATTTATTTGTTGTACCCACGACGTTGTTGAGTTGATCATAGTCACCTGATTTACCTTAATTGCTGTGAAGACTGTGTGAGTGGCAGGAAGATAAATAAAATACGGGTCGAACGTTGAGTCGGCCCTCATACGCCTAGACACAAGCCCAGGTTACCCTAAATCAGTTTATTTTCACCGCAATACGACAATCCTACAAATAAAATATAAGTAACCATACCCAACGTTGATAGAATGTCTATGATATCATTTAATGTCATTTTAACAAATACAAATTATTAGCTACACAAATAATATAAACAATAATAAAGAGTTTATCAATAGGTTTTGACAAAAAATATTCTTCTAATTATTACAAATAACTACATACCGAAATTTTGATAACGTTAGTATTTGACAATTCACAAATATTTCTTTACTAACTTTATTCTCAACACACATTTTATATATGAATTGAGATTCTGGTGCCAGCTTCAATGTGTGTCATTGGTAAAACAAAGGTTGGATTAAATTAGTAAATGGTAACTTAAAAAGAAATAATCAGTAAAAAAAGTGCATTATCTAGTGGTAATGTTTAATATTGACTGACATGAACAAAATCAAATACAAAAATAACGATAACAATTATCAAATAATGTATCTTGGTCTCCACTATGCTATTAATTTAGTTGAATGTTTGGAGTGACAAGAGTAATATTGCTGTAAGGATTGGAAGATTTCAAATGCTTCACGGGATTGACACATTGTTCTGCTGCAGCAGTAAATTTCTCACCTAGTGACGATTTAATTTTCAATTACAAAAATTAAATTTGCATATGATATGTATCAATATCTTTTTTATAACACTAATGCTATATTAAAATTAAAAATAAACATGTGTTAACTAAAAATTGAACACATGTGTCCTTTAGTGCCTACATAGAGAGATTTTGGAAGTTCGTAACAATATCATTTGTAGAATTTTTCATTAAATCAATAGTAACTAGGGAAGCTTGGTTTAATTTCTATAGTATCGATTTAAACTTCTTTATAAAATTTTATTTAACAAAAATAGTTGACAATAATTTACGGCAGTTAACTTACTTTTACATTTACATAATCTGTATTAGTTTTTGTATTATTTTGTTGAACCGACTCTGAGGTGCTTGACATATTGAGACTTGGAGTTTCATATGTGTGTTGATCTCCTGGTTGTCTACACACTAAAGAAATTGTAAAAAATAAAGTTTTTAATAGAAAACATGTTATTTCTAAAAGGAATATACTAAGAAATAAAATTAAATTTTCATTGTTAATCTTCAGGCAAATCGTAGTTTGATAAAAATATAAGTACCGGAAAGTTCTGAATAATTTTCATCATGTCTGGAAAAATGAAACAAAAATGAATTAACAGAATGTATTATATACAATAATTGTTGGTATAATTATTATAACATTTACGAGATCTCAAAACTTACACTCAAACATTATACTTATTTATTTATTCAGCCAAATTTAGAAATTACAATATATGTGCTGAGACTAATCAGATTTTAATATCAGACAAATAAAGATGACTTTTATTTCCCTTTACATTCAAATGTATGTATTATGTATGAGTTATAGGGCATTTGTATTTTTTTGTAAATATCAATTTTGAATCTACAAATCAGTAAAATCTTATTCTTGTTTGAAATATATTTTTGTTTAAATGCTGCAAAACTCCTAGAAGTTTTAAAACATGATTTGTGACATTAAATAAAAAGAAACCTTACACAAAATGTTACTTTACTGATTGAACATTGTGACACACAAGGCGACCGTTAGGAGTTTAATGTTTTAATTTTAATAAAAAATAAATGTCTTCATTAATTTTGAATCTTATATAACTAAGTTAAATTGAAAACTCATCTTCGTCTATTCTAAACTTATTTCCACACCATAATTAAGTTAAGTAATATAAGAAGTATTTATTACTTATTATATACGTATTATAAGCATGAACTCAAAACGAGATAAATGATAGCAATAGCAATGATTTCTTAAAAAATCTAAATATCTATTTCCTTATACTTACAATCTGAATCACTAAATACTTACTTCGTTACATTTGTTTCACTTTTAATCTAAACACAATGGAATGGTATCGATATTTCTGTAATAATAAGCGTAGAAATGTAGCATTAAAATAAATAACAAAATATACATACATTACATATATATACTTATATATATTATTGATGTGACAAAGAAGGGGAAACTACAGTAGGAATAATTGATACTTTAGTCTAGATTCGAGATCAGAATCTAATATAATTATTTAGAGCCTAATTTTTGATCCCAGAATCGATTTCATATGTCATTTATATGTACGATTTTACTATTATAAACAGTATCTGTTAGCCTATGAATTTTATCACTGGATAAACTTGTGTACATTAAGGACTCTAAAATCATTTCATTTATTATTACACTTCATTTATTATTAAATTTACAACTCATACACATAAACACATGTAGTGTCCTGTCACTTGGCAAAATAATACATGGTGGTATTCGTACAACTTCATTAGTGGCCGTTTTGGCTTGATCGGCAGGATAGGTTATTTTTGGTTTCGGGCAAATCCGATATTTTCATGATTGTATTTTAAACTGGAATACTGTTGTATGAATTCTTTACTTTCGATTTAACGCAGAGCCAAAATCGCTATATATATATATATATATATATATATATATATATATATATATATATATATATATATAAATATATACATATATATTGTCATCCAGAAAATTATTAGGGTCGGGCAAACTGCTGTTGTCACTGTCAGACAATTATAAATAGATGCTCCCTCATCTAGTGATCAATTTAACAATTCATGTTCATGTCTTATTTTCATGTCTAGGGGTCGCAACTTTGAAAAGAATATATTTCTTATAGTACATTTTATGAATATTAACCCCTAAAGCGCCAACTAATGTAACGAAAAGCATCTAGAATAGTTATCATATTTATGTTTGGTATAATTGTACAACTAAATGATAACTGTTTACATTACTATTATTATGTAAGCTTTTTGATTTTTTTATTTTATTTTTACTATAAATATTTGTGGGTATTAAAATGAGCCGCTTCTAGGCCCCCGTAAAAAATTCCAATGACGGTAAATTAATGAAAAAATATAAAAGTCGAATGTCTACTTGTTATTCTCTATTTAAAAAAAAGATCACATTAAATATACACACTTTCCCCAAAAATAATCCATCAAAAGTAATTAAATTAAATCATTTATATCCAAGAAAAGCTATGTCGGCTCAAAAAAATCCCATCAAATTTCAGAAGATAACGAAATAATGACAGCAGTTATGTTCAAGATGAAGACACATAATAATATAGTGACAAAAAAGCGCGTTCAAACACTGTTCCACAAAATAGATGGCTGTATCCAGAGCTTTGCTAAGCTGGTGATAGGGTCAATGTCAGCAATCGTTATACTGTTTTGATTGTAAATGCCGTCTTGAAAGATCTTAGACTGTTGATTACCTGAAAATGCTTTGCACTCCAGCAAGCTGCGCTGCCGAAGAGATGCTTGGAGGAAGAAGTCAGTTCAGGATCACAAAGAAGAAAGTGAAGGAATTGTTTGTCTCGGTTTTGATGGCAAGATTGATGTCACTTCCAAAGCATACTGGGTCTACTCGCCGCAAAGTCAAAGAAGAGCACTACGTCTTAATATCATTTCCTTACCTGCAGCTATGTTGAATATGTTGTTCCAGCATCAGGAAAGTCCAAGGACATTTCCAGATAGGGGCCTATGCCAGCGGTTACATTGTGCAAGTCGGAACTAACTTTACAAGCAGTTGTTAGTTATGGAATACTCAATAAATACTGGTAAACATAATGGTGTAATCCGACAACTTGAGCTTCAGCTACGAAGGTCAAATCGCGGTTGATTTGTTTACTGAATGCCAACGAATTGCCTTTTAAGGAAGCTAATAGAAGTCGTTAATGGGAAGACCATATGGGTCCTAAGACTTGTGAAGGGCAGACAGCAAGCATGCTGGAATTTGATCCCCAGTAGAAAAATCAATTTTCGAATTTTCGCAGTTTCATGTTCTTGTTTGTAGGTTTGAAGACGAAGGGGATGAAAGATCTAAGTACAGATCAGTAGTATTTACTGAAAAATGTCTGCTTATTCAAAGTAGTTGCAGCGCTGGTCAGAGTTACATCTCATACTTAGAGATTCATCAACTTGAGATAATCAGTCATACCAGATGATTAACAAAAGCTAACCGAATACTCAAGTTGTATGCCTCCGAACAAACTTCTTCTGCCGACCTTCAACGAATTGTGAAATTCATAGCCTGTATTGTTATGCTCTATCATGGTTTTGCATCATTACACACCTAAGCTGCCAGGATGGAGCCAAGATTCCCTTTTTCATGATTTCACTGTACCAAAAACTTGACACAAATTATCACGCTGTCGTGGCTATATTGCTTCAAAACAACAGCTACTTTTGTCATCCACAAAATATTTTGTTGGCGGCTGTTGGCGATAGAGACGAAAACATTAGAAAATTTGAATACAAAAAGGTGTTGTTGGCCCGAAAGTACTCAATTAAGTGACACATGTAAAATTCGTTAATGTGACAATAACAGAATTAAAATAATTTTTTCTGCTGAGTCGTACATTAGCATGGTTAACTGGGAACTGGTCGAGTTTGATTCACCTCCACTAAGCTGCAGGACATCACTGCCGAAAATATTGCCAGTTACGGCCAGGGGGATTCTATCCTCACTTTCCATGCCATTCGCAAGATGTTGAAAGAAACATAAAGGATGTCACAGTAGTGTGGCAAAGTATACGACATGATACACGCCATGGTGCTATTATTCAAAGGAAGAAATCAAGATCGGACGTACCAACTATAGAAACAAAGGCAGACTTTCTGCACTAATTTCACATTTGAACTGCCGTACTGTTGCAAATAACTTTTTTCTATTTTACTAGAGATTGTTGTTGTTGAATATGTTGTGTTTGATTTAAGAAACCATTAAAATTGTTAATAATCTCACTCTGTTCAGCAGCGTTATATTTTCATAACACATTTAATTGCGTTTTTTTAAAGACAGAGTTGCTAGAAAACGGCTATACAGAAAATAAAACTGTTTTTGTCTACGCTTTTACTTTCATATGGATCACTGACTTTGGCTTGTCCAAAACCTTAACTCCAAAATTTTGTCAGTTTTTTGCCCCACCCTAATATATATATTTATATATATATATATATATATATATATATATATATATATATATATATATATATATTTGATTGAAAGCGTTACTCATTTGGAAATGTGGTAGTAATCCAAACGCTCGTTTATCAAATATATTTTACCCCCTAACCAATAACGTAAGCTCGAAAATTTAGATTAAAAAAACTTTAAAATATCCATTTAAAGAATACTATTTAAAATATTTTACTAATTTATTTTCATATTTACTAAATTAAGCCATGTGCAATTTCAAAAAGAACAAAATTTTACCGGAATGCCGGGGGTGGGGAAGAAAAAATCTAACTGTATAACGTCATTAATTACAGTCTTCTAATACACTAACAAATAAATTTTGCACATGTATATATTTTAGAAACATTAAAGAAATATTAATCAAGAATGAGTATTTAAAAAAATAAACTTACTTTTTCGTAGCTTAAGCAAACCAGTGCTAAAAATCAATACAACCACAATCAATGCTGATAATGTTCCACCTATAATAGCAGCAATGTTGACGTCATCATGATTCGCTATTAATAAACAATTTATTATGATAGAAAATAATGTGTGTTTAAAAATGAAGAGAAAAAGAATAATTTAATTAATTGTTTTGAATAACATGATTATTGTTTTTACCTTCCTTAAGTTTTAGAGTAAAACTGAAAAACCAATCTTTGATATCCATCTTGATAGATCACTACAGTGTATATACTGAAGTCTGCATGTTTTAAATCAGTTTTAAACTACGGAACTGTTTTATAAGGAATCTCGACAGACTTTTCATCAATTCCAGAATGTTCCGTGCTGCTGCATTTTTCAACACAATTTTGTTAGTTGGTTCAGGAAATCCATACAGTGTGAATGTGTGCACAAAATTTTCCCCCAAATGATGACTAAATTCAATGTTGTTTTCTTGGGAGTTGTTCAGGCTGTGTAATGGACCTATTGAATGTTACGAATACAAAAACGGCGATGATATTAACAAATTAAAATCACTTTCTGAGTAGGTAAGATTATTTAAAAACATAGCTATCAAAAAACCTTTTAATGACAAAGACACACACACACACACACACACACACAAAACACTCTTATATATCTAGACATTACATTCATGTGAAAACGCACGTGTATCAATTCCGTTTATTATTACATCCACTTTACTTACATCTAAAATGAAACTGATAAAATCCATTTTTGAATAGCTTGTAATTCTTTTATCTGTGATCCCATTATTTGAATGACATTCAAAGACTCCGCCATCTCTTACACATCATTATTGTTTCATAAACAACATGGTCCCCACTTACATTTTGACTAACAATAATTTCACCCTTTGTTATATAATGTTAAAGATGGCGGGGTTTCCAGATTCACAGATCATCCTGTCAATGTTCCAAGGTTTTCAACAACAGATGGCGAATTTTCCAATGTGAATATTTTTACATTAGACTGATCTGAAGAAATAAAAGAAACGTCAAAAAAATAGAATATTAAAAGACATATACATTATGTCAGATAAATTCTTAAATATGTAATCATTTTAAAACAGTCCACAGAAAGTTTTTCCATGTAAACTAAAATCAATTGAACACCCTGAATAAATTAGGGCCGGCCAAGGAATCGGTATTGACGTACACAATATATCTTAATCATCTATAGAGTTTTTTCTGACAAATTAATTGTACTTAAGTTTGCGCAAAAAAAATTTAATAGTTTTACTTCTCGTGTAGTATTTTTGTTTCTCTTGCAAAATACTCATTTGAAAAAAAAAATAGCTCCAATTCTAAAGAGCACAAGATGTAAACACATATAAGTAATTGTATAACTTTATTCACACATTACAATGACGCAGACATGCCCTATACAATAATATTATTTAGTATTTATTAGGAATTAATTTCACTTCTATGGAAATCTCTTTATTCTTCATTCATAGCTGTAGATTCTGTTTAACGTGTTAACTTTGTGTGAAATTGTTCCAAGTTTTAACATTTTTTTATAATCATCATGCACTACTTACATGTAACATTAAGTTGCTCGACAGACGTATTATTCATATAACGTCGAGAAACATGTTGAGCAGTACATGTACAGTTTTGTCCATTCATATTTCTTGTAAACATCACAGGTAATGTTAAGTTATTTCCAGGTTGAGTTGATTCAGTAATATTACCACAAGATAGTTTGCCATTGCTTACAGGTGGTACACCATCAGGTACATTACATTCTACTCTGTATATCTTGTTTTCTTGAACTAAAAGTTTGTCCTCCCCAATAGTCACTGGGATGACTAAATGGGGTGACACAGTGGAGGTGCTGCAAAATAAATTCATTGAGAATATAACAAGAATAATTAATATCTAGAAGATTACAACATAATTTTACTTAACATGTCCTTATGATTTTAATTCCTAATGTATATATACTAGTTGCAAGTACCCAGCTTTGCCCGGGTTTACAATAAGGTTTTCTGTTTCTTACCTTCTGTTTTCTCCCTACCCCTCTCCCTTCCTCTCTCTTCCCTCTTCCTCCCTCTCCCTCCCTCCCTTTCTCCCTCCCTCCTTCTCCCTCCCTCTCCCTCCCTCTCTCTCTCCCATTTCTCTCCCTCCCACCCTCCCTCTGCCATCTCCCCTCTTCCCCCGCCTTCTCTCCCCCCTGTCCATCCCCCCTCCCCTCCTTCTCGCCCCCCTTCCTCCTTCCCTCTCCCTCCCTGCCCCCTCTCTTTATCTCTTCCCTCCCATTTCTCCCATCCTCTCTCTCCCCTCTCTCTCCTTCCCTCCCCCTCTCTCTCTCCCTCCCTAACCCCTCTCTCCCTCTTTTCCTCCCTCCCTCCCCCTCTCCACCTCTCTCCCTCTTCCTCCCCTCCCTCATTCCTCTCTCTCTCCCTCCCTGCCCCCTCAATCTTCATCTCCGTCCCTCCCCTCTCTCCCACCCTCTCTCTCCCTCCCCCCCTCTCCCCCACCCTCTCTTTCCCTCCCCTCCCCCCTTTCTTTCCTCTCCTTCCCTACCCCTCTCTCTCTCCCTCCCTACTCCCCTCTCTCCCTCCCTTCCTTTCTCTCCCCTCTCCCATCTCCCCCTCCCCCTCCTTCTCTCCCCCTGTCCATCCCTCTCTCCCTCCTCCCTCCTCCCCTCCCCCTCCCTCCCCCTGCCCCCCCCCCCTCTCTCTCTCTCTCTCTCTCTCTCTCTCTCTCTCTCTCTCTCTCTTTATATATATATATATATATATATATATATACTTATTATTATGGCTTCACACTTCTTCTAAAAATCCTTCTTCATTCCTTTATCTTCCTCAAACTGTACAAATCGGGAAGCATGAAAAAACAACAACAATTCTTTGCATCACAAAGGCACAATACAGCACCAGCGCGCAAGTTCTATTCGAATCGGGAAATGACGTCACAGAGGAATTTTATTTATGGCGCCGTCGAGATTACTTTAATATAGTAAAATACTAAAATAAAAAAAAAAATTATTTACAATTAAACTACCCATCGAGACGAAACGAAACCTGTCCTATAACCTTCCCCATGTAATTATGTGTATGTGTAACAAATTCTTCATGTTATCTGTTTTTCTGGATCTTGAGTTATAAGGGAACAGACAGACAGACAGACACACAAAAAATGCGTCTTATAAGTATAGATATATATATATATATATATATATATATATATATATATATTAGGGTGCATCACCACAATAGAGGAAAAAATTGATTGTTTGTTTTTGAGCTGTCTATGTTTCTAATTTGTTCTAATATCATTAATAATAACTTGTGTCAAATATTTTTCAAGTCAGAGTTGATGTAGAGGTCCCCCCCCTCCCCCGACAAGAAATCACAAAACATGTAAAGAAAAAAGTTTATTCCAGCCTATGTAAAAATTACATTAAAGTATTAAATTATTTATTACTGTTGCATTTAGTTCTGTTTCACTTTGTTGCACGTTTGTGAGGTTTACGCACATTTGAGATGTTTTTGCGGTCCGTTTCTACCACTTGAATAACGTTTTGAAAATGTTCATCCGTTAGCGCTGCTTCAACAAAGTCAGATGCCAGTTTCAATCCTCTCTAGGCACAATCGTTAACAACGTTAATAGCAGCAACATTTTCTGCACTGGCAATGTGAATAAAGCTGTTTGAATGCACCAATCATCAACAGGCAGTTGAAGGAATCCTGTGTCCAGTTAGAAGTCCGTATATAGTAAACCACGAGTCAACTCCAATCAGATCACACAACCGAGTTTTAGAATAAATTGATTAGAATCGTGGTTTTCCCCAACCATTTCCAAATCGATTCTGTGGAGTTTGGAGGGCAAAACTACTGGTCGAAGCCTTAGCAGAGCATCTGCTAGAGCTCGCTTTTCCAACACAGGTACTTCATTGCTGAACAGAGCAAGTGGGATCATTTCAGCAGTGAGGGGCACCACTGCGATGCCTATTGGCGGGCAATTTATTTACTGTTTCACTTGGATATGTTTCTGTTGGACATCATTGTAATCCAAAAGTCGCTTGTAGGGCTGTAGATCATTCCATGGTGCATCCACACTCTTTTTGCAAGTGAGCCATACCACACGACATAAACATGTGTTACAAATGTAGCAAATGCACGAAATCTTTGGCACTTGATCACGTGTGGTAATAGTAACTGGAGGCAATAATTGAATTTGTTTCGCACATTGTGCAATCTTGAGGCAATATATCAGCTTTGCCATCCATCGTGCTTTGTGCAGGGCACTCTGGTCTTTTAAAGTTAACCTCCTTATTTTTAGCATTCAGGTAAACAAGGATAGCTTAAGGAATTCGTGGTAGTCGTCTCTGCAAGAATTCGGTTTTTTACTAGAGTTGGCATATGCAATTACCGCATCTCTCATTATCGTCAGTCGTTCTTGAGCCTTCAGATCATGATCATCTAACGTAAATGAACTACAAACATGAGACCAATCATGTGCCACCAACTTCCAATTACTTCGCAGCTTGGTGAACAAAAAGTTATATCCGGGGATTTGGAAACTTCTATTTTCATGTCTTCAAACACATGCGAGAGGATAACTTCACCAATGTGTCTGATGACCAGTGTTTGATCTTGTTGTGTCGAATGTCATATTAACGATACATATACCTCAGGAATGCTAGATCTTCTACATTCTTAATAATAGTCTCGACATTTGGTGGCCACAGTTGAAAAGTTGTTGCCAACATAGATTTCATTTGTTCCAGTTTACGTTTGGTGGCTGGTGTGTCTCGGCGACTTTTATCAATTGAACGAAGTTTATTGTATTCATCTATTGAACAATCTTCTCACAAGCTCTCCTCTCTGTCACCATTGGAATGTTTGCTTTTTCATAGAAAGTAGTAACTTTATTCAGGGTCAGCCAGCATTTCCCTTAGAAGGTGTAAACATTTTATTGTTGTTTTTCATATCATTTCCATGTTCTAATTCTATAGGTCGTGTGTATCAGAAATTAAAATAGTATAAATAAAGAATTTAAAATGCCTGCCTTGGTCATCAATATGCGGTAAGGAAAAGTGTTGTTTTTGCTAATAAAATGTGAATTTTAAATTTTATTTCTAGCACAACTGCTTATCAGAATCAATCTATAAATACCAAACATTATAAAACCAAAGACTATAAAACAATTTATATAGCGCTTCACTTTTTGTATGTAAGTCTGTAAGACTTTACAAGAAGGATGGTTCTATCTAGTTTTCGCTTAATTATGCAAACTTTTGTTGAAGTCCGGGGACCTCTAAATATTGTCAAATATCTTTTATTTTTTTACACAATGCCTTCTTGATCAATGGAACAAATTTAAATAGCAGACAGATCAATTATTAAAATTTTTTTTTGGTGATGCACCCTAATATATATATATATATATATATATATATATATATATATATATATATATATAAAATATATATATATATATATATATATGTATATAATGATTTTAAAATTATATATTTTGACACTTAAATAATTTAACTCTGTGTAGTAATTTAAGGGAATGTCCAATGTGAAAGTTGCACGTATTTATGTAAATTTTAGCTTTATATTAAGGCCAAATATTTTATCAATAAACTTGTTCCAACAAACATGTTAACCACTTACATATTCTCTTATACTTGTTGATTTTTTTTAAACTAAAAAAAAAAAAAGTTTCCCGTTTGTTCAAGGCTTATATAACTTAACCATAAATTATCCTGCTATGCAACATAGAAATTAATGACTTATAAGAAAAAAGATAAGCCAAGGCAACAAAGAAAAACCCGCTAGTGAAATAATTGCAGAATTAACTATAAAACTAATGAAAAAGTGACATTGTAATGATTGTATCGTAAATATGACATTCGACACAACAAGGTCAAACACTGGTAATCAGACTGCTGTCTGCATTTCCATACAAAATAAGCTGCAACATGTTGATCTGCGAGTCATGTTGTCACCATCAAATAGGTGACGTTTTCATCCACATGTGTTTGCAGACATGGAAATAGAAGTTTCCAAATCATCGGATATAGCTTTGCTCACAAGTCTGCAAAGTAATTGGGAATTGGTGGCACATGATTGGTCTCATGTACGTCGTTCGTTTACGTTAGCTGATCATGATCTGAAGACTCAACAGCGACTGACGATAATGAGAGATGCGGTACTTGCTCATGTTTACTCTAGTAAACAAACTGAATCTTCTGGGACGACTAACACGAATTCTTTAAGCTATCCTTTGTTTGCAAATCATACGGTTATTTTGGTAAAAGACCAAATGCCCTGCACAAAGCACGATGATGGGCAAAACTGAGATACATTGCATCATGATTGCACTGTGTGAGGAACAAATTCAACGATTGCCTTGAGGCAAGGGATGGCAACACGTGACTTAAGGTGTCTAGGATTCGTTCTTTGGCCACATTTGTAACACATGTTTATGTCATGGCACAATTCTACGAAAAGAGTGTGGATGCACCATGGAAGGATCTGGGAGAGGCTCTACAAACGACTTTTGGATTACAAAGGTGTGGAAGAAAAGACATGTCCAAATCATTGAATCAGTGCCCTGAATAGGCATCTATGGTACCTGACTGCTGAAATGATCCCACTTGCACTGTTCAGCACAATCAAGTACATGCGTTGGTAAAGTGTTTAGCTCTAGCAGATGCTCTACCTAGGCTTAGACCAGTGGTTGCTCTCCAAACTTTGCAGAATTGGATTTGAAAATGGTTGGGGAAAATCACGATTTTAATCAATTGATCCTTCAACTCGATTGTGTGATCTAGATGGAGTTGACTGTAGTTTACTATATACAAACTTTCCAATTATTTTATTGCAAAAGATAATACGAATTTAGAACTGTTGAACGAAATTTAAAGCAATATGGAAATTAGAACTGATTTAATATTTCAAGATGTTTTTCTTTTTTAATGAGCCTTATCTCGGTATATATTGTCTTTAAATAATGTAATATAATTTAAAAGCGACTTACAAATAGTTGTGGAAATCATATCAGTATTTTTGTTACAATTTGGCTTGTAAATACTACGACGAAAAATTGTATACACTTGGTACAATTACCTATAAATTGTAATACCCTGGAATGATTACAAAAACTTGTAACATCCATAAACTTTGTATTCTGAACTTGACATCCAAGTGTTATGTTGCCAGGAACTGTAATTGAAGTTTCATATTTAGTCACGTATGCGTTGCCAAATGTTTCACTGTCGAGAAAAATTAGATTTTACTTGAGTTGATGTATATGATGTAGATTCAATACTAGGGTTTACATCTGAGATTTCAACTGGTACAAATAGCACTTAATGTTTATATATTTATGGTAACACATGTCAAATATTTCTTGTGTAGCGTGTTCTGGTCTTACTTCACATTTAGTGGGCCCTTCTGAAATAAAAATAATATTAATAATATTTTATTAATATGCCTATGACTTTGTGAGATTAGCAATTACATATACTATTTTTGTATTTCTTAATGTAGTAAATGCTTCATTTGTTTTGTTAGTTATATTTATATTTACCAATACACGTATAAATAAACGGTTGCACTTATTATATATTTTAAGGATAGTTCAGAAGTATTAACAAATTGATTTACATTCAGCTTTCAAATGATCATTGTTCAGCTTTGAGAAAAATATAACACATGAACAAATATACAACTTAAATACAACTGTCACGCTGGCCTCACTCGAATGTATTAATGTTTATGTACTATTACAATGATCAGTGTTTATTTAAGTATTGTGTAGTAGCGTTTCACTGTAACTTTGCAGCACAGAGGCAAGTTGTTGTGGCACGATACAACACTCGCGCGCAAGTTACTTTGACTTATTTCTTTTTTTCCATAATTTCTTTTATGCTGTTGTAATATATATATATATATATATATATATATATATATATATATATATATATATATTATATTTATTTATAATTTGTTTCTGTTGAGTTCTGAAAATTTTAACAATTTAACAAATACAATTATAATTAAAATACTTACTAGCATAATTTATTGTATATTCAACAAATCTATTGCCGGTTTTTAGACTGGTTATACTGGTATAATTAAACTTCATTGTATTGACACTTGGAACTGAGAATAATAAATAATGATATATATATATATATATATATATATATATATATATATATATATATATATATATATATGTTAAGACAGTAGAATTTCAAAGAAGAACTTTGTAATATATAACCAATTGGTCAAATTAGGCTGTTACTAATGGTTGTTTTTTGCAACTGATATAAAATTACACATGACATTATGATATGCGACGTAACTTATCAACTTACATATCTGTAATTTACTAGTTGATGTATTCAATGAAACCCCCACTGCCTGGCCAATGCTATTAAACCAAGTGACACTCCCTGGTGGATATCCTTTGATATCCAAGTACCCCAAACAAATGACTGTAGCTCCTGGTCTAATGTAACCATCTGTTATGTTTGGACCATTGAAACATTCACGGGATAGTTTTAGATTCGGTAAAGCTGAAATAAAAATTAATTGATAGGTAAAGTTTTATAAACAAAGTAACACTTATTGTTTAAGGACAATATATATATATATATATATATATATATATATATATATATTTATTAGGGTGATTCAAAAAATGATGTTTTGAATTTTTCATGGGGCACCATCTAAAAATGTTCTAATATATGAAAAAATAAACCAGTAAAATTTTTATTGATTTTGACGTATGTTGAATAGTTGCTAACACATTGTGAATTTTACAAAATTCAATTATTTTACCCCTTGTTAGTAATAACGTGACTGCTGTTTATTATTCTTTGTTATTTTATTTTGTCTAATTCCTTTGGCTGAGTTTACACAAAAAATGAATATTATAATGTCACTCAGTTCAAATTTTGTATTTTATCTCTTAAAATCGTTTCAACTAGTTTAATGAAGATGCACAGTTGCAGAGCAAGTAGAGTAAAGCCCGTAACCAGGAAACAGACTGAAGTTTGACTTGTTGGTCAGCTGTCATCCAAGCTGTCTGCTACTAAGCTGCCATCAAAAAAGAAGTTCTTTCACTGTTTTTTTACTACAAACAAAATGAGAACAAAACTGTGAGAGATGCATGTCATGCAACTGTAGTTGATATTTTGGAAGTTTGGGCAAAAGCTCACATTCCTACAAGGTTGAAAAAACATATTGTCGACAAGGTTGAATGCATGTTCCGTGTATTGCAGAAACTGCGAAAAAAAAAAAAGAAAATAAAGCAAAAAGGTCAGAGGGATTACAAAAGAAAAGGACTGGAAAGCCTGTTTGGAAGATTTATTTGATGTAGCACATTCAGATGCGATGGAATTATTAAGCATTGAAGTTAAAGAATATCTTAAAGCACAACTTCAAAAAAGGACGCCCAGGGAAAATGAGTTCTGTAGATACTGTCTTGTCAAAAAAGGTGTCTTTGTCACAAAAATTTACTTAAAGTCATGGAGAAACGTCGAAAACTAGAAGAAAAAAGAACAGATCGTGATGAAAAAGCTGTTGTACTTTTATCATCATCTTCTTCCGATGCTGAACAAGAAACAGAAGAGGAAGATGGTGAACATTCTACATCAGCTCACTGCAGCAACACTTCAAAATTAAGGACAACACTTGTTAAGAATACTAGAGTAAATTTATTTGATAGATAAATATCAATGAGCCTTAATGTAGCTAAAATCAGTAACTGTGGAGCTGCAGTAGTTCTGACACCAATGCTACAGCGACTAGGTCATGATCCACAGAACTATAATATTATTCTTCCATCTGCCGCCAATGAATGAAACACAGACAGTTAACAGCTCTATGCCTAAAAAGTGCTTTCAAACCTATTGTTTCCTTAACTATCCATTGGGATAGCAAACTATTAGAAGATACTGTATGAGAAAAATCTGTGGATAGACTTCATGTACTTGTGTCTGGGAAATAAATTGATCAGCTGTTCGCGGTTCCTAAATTACCAGCAGGAACAAATGAAGCTGCAGCTTCGGAATTTTCTGAATGTGCTGTTTCATGGAGACTTTGTCAAAGTATCAAAACAATGTAATTTGACACAATGGCAGTGAAATATGGAAAATTCAATGGAGCATGTCTTTACTGCAGCGAACGATGCAAAAGTAAATGTTGTGGCTGGCCTGTCGTCATCATATGCTTGAAATTATGTTGGAAGCAGTAGTGATACATTCAATTGGTCTTCTACAAGTCCAGCCATAGCAATCTTTAAGCAATTTAAAGAAAACTGGCCACTTATTGATAAATCAACATTTCAGACTGTTTTAACAGAGACGTCTAGTACATCAGTCGTTGTTGACATTGCTGAAGAAATCATCGAATTTGCAGAAAAACAGCTCACGACTTTTCAACCTCGTGACGATTAACGAGAGCTACTTGACTTAGGCATTATTTATCTTTGAGGATTTCCAGCAAAAGGTATATAATTTAAACAACCAGCTGAACTTAATCGTGCTAGGTGGATGGCCAAAGCTATATATGCCATCAAAATATGTCTATTTCGGACCCAATTTCGACTCACAGCAAAAGAAGAACGGGGGTTTCAGAAACACATGCTATTTTACCAGAAGAATTTACAATAAGAGCCTGAATTACAGCACCATAAGCCATTTCAGCTCCTCGAAATGATCTCTGGCTTATCGAAAGCCTACAAAGTTTAGGGTTAGGGTTAACATTAGTTGGACTAATTAATTTAATGTGCCAAGTGAATAGTGAAATTGTTAATATTGTTAAACTTATTGTATCATTTATGTATTTGCTTGCAGCTATCCTGATTCACAGATTTCAGCGGTGGCTTTGAAAAAAATTCTAAGTCACCTCTGGTATTTATCAGAAGAACTTGTTGCATTGGCTTTTTAGAGCATTTTCGAAAAAATGCTCTATTGTCCCCGTTTTGTCTGTCTGTATGTCTGTCTGTCCGTCATCACCCTAGATCTCAACAACCATAAGTCCTAGACCCATGATGTATTTATCATTTTGCAGGTCTTGGCGTGCCATGTGTGCGTCAAAAGTCCATTTCGCGATCTGACCACTGAGGGCCGTAAAATGGGGCTTATAAAGTATCGTTTTTTACTATATAAGCAATATTAACAAAGGCGCGCCCTAGATCCCAGCAACCATAAGTCCTAGACCCATGATGTATATATCATTTTGTAGGTCCATTTCGCGATCTGACCTCTCAGGGCTGAATATAAGAGTTTCTTATATACCGTTTTTGCTTATATTTTAAATAAAAATAATTAAAGCTAATCAAAGGGGCGTAATCATTATTTATTTTTGTAACAGTTATTCAACATGATTACTTCCCTCTCTATTCATCAAAACCCATACGCGTGGAGCAATATCTATGGCTTTAACCCGGGAAAAAAATAAGGATTTAGTCCGACGTAACCGTAGCCACTGCTTACACGAAAATGCTCTAAAAATGTCCTTTGTCCGAAACGGAAAAGACTTAAATTGCTTGTTTTGATGATGAAGTATCATTTGACATAAAACGGAAAATGGTGAGATGTTTGAAAACAAATGGTTTACCTGGCTCGTTGAAAAATGCAACGATTGATCAATCTCTGATAGAATTTAAAGAACTTGATGATTTTGTTTCAAATAACACCTATCGTTTTTTTTGCCATTTTTTGGACTGTTATCTGAATTTTTGAGCAGTGATCCAGGTAGTTGGGAGACCAATGAAAACTTCAAAAAAGCAGAAGCTTAACTACCCTCTCTCAGAGGAGTAGCTCTTATGGAGGAGTACAATATACTTCATACAAACAATGAAGAACATAAACAGTACCTGCTGATGGTTGTGAAACAGTATAGACAGAACTGCCCAGACAGGAACAAGTCAACATTGGTGCAGTTGAACCAGGATTTAAACTATTTATTTAATTGTTTATATATTTTTTCTTTAACAAGTAAAATGACTTTAGATTTGTTTAGCTGATAATGAATATGCTGATATTTTTCATTTTCATTATTTGTGAAAACTAAACATGGCGGTAGCACTTCATAATATTGTCGAAAAAATTTAAAATGTGTACTGAATTTTTTTTTTTTATATATTGGAAATTTTGGGGGGGGGGCCCAAAGTTAAATTCAAAATTTAATGTTTTACCATATTGTTTTGTTTTGCATCACCCTATAAATATATTTATATATATATATATATATATATATATATATATATATATATATATATATATATACATATGTATAATTGCACTATCATTTTATGAACTTACAAAATCTTATACTTGGAAGTGGAGTCACATTTACAGTTGATAATGTCATCGTAGCAATCACAGAAAACGACACGTTGAAATTGTAATTTCCTAACTGAAAATTGCTTATTGGTGATTTCCATACACAGACAGTTGTAAAGTATTCTATAGCCTCAGTATACATTGTATTAATGATGGAAGTATTTGCAGGTAAATCCAGTACCTTTAAACAAGCCACATATAATGATACATATGGTTTAAATAAAAAAAATCATTCAAATTGTACAATTGAAAGATTATTAAAACACGAATAAAATAATACAAACTCATTGTCACCATCAAAGTACAATAATGCTAAAACTACGTTTGAAATAAATATAAAAATAATTTTAGAACTACATCTTGTGTCACAAATCAATTAATTTATAATGAAATTATTAGTTTCTTATCTAAATGAAATATGTATTGATTAAATTGTATTTTAATGGTTAACAGTGAATTTAAATAATCTGTACCCACCATATTCAGTACAACGATTTCACAACCAGATTGTGGGTATACTTTTGATGTTCTACATGTCAGTGACACTATTGTGTCGTAGTCGGTCAGTAGTGGAGGGTCAGAGGTAATATTTTGGGGTCTGGCTGAAAAGAAACACACTGATATTTGTACATTAAACATGTGTGACTCTTACAACCAAACTATAGATATATAAGAATAATTCTGGATCTTATTAAACATTTATAAGCAATATTAAATTTTTTCACTAATAATATGGCTATTCATTGTTATTTTTTTATATTTTTGTTAAACTTTTTTTTCTTATTTTATGTTTTTTTTTAACATTTCTGCATTATAAAGCGCTAAGTTTGTCCGGGTCGCATGTCGCGTGTGGGGGATCCGTTCTATAAATAAACGACCTCCAGAAATAATAAATGAAACAATAGTATTTGATAAAGTAATCACGTGACCAACGAAATTCTAAATTCAAAATGGCGTCATGCCCGTGTCGCGATTCGAATTTTTTTTTTGGAAAAATCTACAGTTTTTAAAAGTTTCTTTGGTTTTTCATTATGAAATGTAAAAGTTCCAAATATTAAATAATAATAATAATAATATATAATATCATTGAAATTATTTTAGTTTTTATTACAACAGATAGTATTCTAACATCGTCAAACGTAAACAAATAAGAATAGGTCACTAGCGAGCGCGTTCGTAAATAAAGTTCTTTTTAAAAGACAATATAATATTTTAAAAAAAAAATTAGAAATTCTGCAAATTTCTATACAAATTAAGTTCTCAGCTATTATCTTATCTCAATTTTTTTAATTAAATAGGGCTTTGATTTATTTTAAGTTACAAAATAAGATTTTATAGTCTTAAAATAAGTCAAGCGGATGCGAATAAATAATCGAGCAATTTTTTTTTTTAAATAATACATTTAAATTTTCTCTTTTCGTACTGTGACGCGTTGGCCGAATTGATAAGTAACGTGGGATAGGCGTTCTATGCTGACAATTCAGGATTGATTCCTCACAGGGACTTTTTTTTCATTAATGTTCAAGTAACTAATTTTTTTTTACATTTATTTTAATTGAAGTAATTTATACTTTATGATGTTTTAAGAAGAAGAAACAATTATTTAGATTTTAACTATTTCATAACTTAAAAAAAAAATATTTTGAAAAAAATTATCAAAGCTCAACAGAGGCGTACCGTACCTAATGTGGGGGAGGGGGTCCAAAATCGAAATATTAAGTACATAATCTCATGTCATGGTATAAAATGTTAAAATGCAGGGGCCCCAAAAGAGGTCAAGCCCCCGGGCACCCAAATCCCTAGGTTCGGCACTGGCTTTACAATAGTCTATCTTTATGCAAAGTCTTTGCAGGGTACAGCCGTATGTTATCAAGTGTGTGTTTTTGTTCCACCAATAGTATTATTTGTGAAAAACATAAAATTTCTCCCGTCGTTCGACGGACTAAAATACTTGTAAATAAATAATTCTGCACTAGGAAATTCGTGTTAATAGTTACTATTAAAGAAAACAGTAAGACGAATTCGCGCACAATACATTTGCAGCGGATCACTTAAGAACTTTTTTTTTATTAATTTAAATGTGTACTATTTGTAAAAAAAAGCTCGACAAGTAATCAGCCATTTGTAAATATTACATTGCTAAGCATATAGTAAATGAACCGATTGTTACTCAGCCTTGCAGTAAACCCGAAATCTTGCTGCCGGTTTGCGTGTATTTTTTTTTAAATTTCAATCAATCTTTGAAACAAAACTCCCTACTTTTTTAAAACTAGCAATAGACCGAAAATCCTTTAGATTGACAGTCCCCGTTATTAGCCATGGATTATATCGGCGCTCAGCTTTTATAAAATTTCGTTGATGGATTTTGATCGTGATCGAATTAGCAGACGCCTCTGTTTATTCTCATATTAAACATTTTATTGAGATAAAACCTTTAGTTGCGAAAGCAACGGGCAACTACTTGGTAAGTACTATTGAACCTCAATAGGCTCTTACCTATACCAATTGAAGTGATTGAAAGTTTTCCAATGAAAAACCAAAACCTGGAGTAAGCTAAATTTTTAGCACAATACTACATACAATAATACACATGTTTGAAGTTTAGCCTTCAAATTAATTCTAGTTTGTATATTATGTCAGCGAGTCTATGAGACAATTGTATAAATTTATCACATCTTTTTTGAATGGCAACTCTATTCAGGTGTGTGATGTCCCTGTAAGGATGAGATAAACTCTCTTAGATCCTATGAACCATGGTTTTGCAATGCACTTCTTTCATCATAGATGATAATACCCCACCATGGCCGAAAGAGCAATGGCCAAGGGGTCACCACGGGAGAGCTTAAATATCCGTTGGTCCTAACTGAAGTTTGAAACAATAATATTCAGCTCCACAGTCCACACGACCTAGGGATTTGGGTGCCCGGGGGCTTGACCTCTTTTGGGGCCCCTGCATTTTAACATTTTATACCATGACATGAGATTATGTACTTAATATTTCGATTTTGGACCCCCTCCCCCACATTAGGTACGGTACGCCTCTGTTGAGCTTTGATAATTTTTTTCAAAATATTTTTTTTTTAAGTTATGAAATAGTTAAAATCTAAATAATTGTTTCTTCTTCTTAAAACATCATAAAGTATAAATTACTTCAATTAAAATAAATGTAAAAAAAAATTAGTTACTTGAACATTAATGAAAAAAAGTCCCTGTGAGGAATCAATCCTGAATTGTCAGCATAGAACGCCTATCCCACGTTACTTATCAATTCGGCCAACGCGTCACAGTACGAAAAGAGAAAATTTAAATGTATTATTTAAAAAAAAAAATTGCTCGATTATTTATTCGCATCCGCTTGACTTATTTTAAGACTATAAAATCTTATTTTGTAACTTAAAATAAATCAAAGCCCTATTTAATTAAAAAAATTGAGATAAGATAATAGCTGAGAACTTAATTTGTATAGAAATTTGCAGAATTTCTAATTTTTTTTTTAAAATATTATATTGTCTTTTAAAAAGAACTTTATTTACGAACGCGCTCGCTAGTGACCTATTCTTATTTGTTTACGTTTGACGATGTTAGAATACTATCTGTTGTAATAAAAACTAAAATAATTTCAATGATATTATATATTATTATTATTATTATTTAATATTTGGAACTTTTACATTTCATAATGAAAAACCAAAGAAACTTTTAAAAACTGTAGATTTTTTCCAAAAAAAAAATTCGAATCGCGACACGGGCATGACGCCATTTTGAATTTAGAATTTCGTTGGTCACGTGATTACTTTATCAAATACTATTGTTTCATTTATTATTTCTGGAGGTCGTTTATTTATAGAACGAATTCCCCACATACCGCCGCGACCCGCGAGCCGGACAAACTTAGCGCTTTATAATGCAGAAATGTTAAAAAAAAACATAAAATAAGAAAAAAAGTTTAACAAAAATATAAAAAAATAACAATGAATAGCCATATTATTAGTGAAAAAATTTAATATTGCTTATAAATGTTTAATAAGATCCAGAATTATTCTTATATATCTATAGTTTGGTTGTAAGAGTCACACATGTTTAATGTACAAATATCAGTGTGTTTCTTTTCAGCCAGACCCCAAAATATTACCTCTGACCCTCCACTACTGACCGACTACGACACAATAGTGTCACTGACATGTAGAACATCAAAAGTATACCCACAATCTGGTTGTGAAATCGTTGTACTGAATATGGTGGGTACAGATTATTTAAATTCACTGTTAACCATTAAAATACAATTTAATCAATACATATTTCATTTAGATAAGAAACTAATAATTTCATTATAAATTAATTGATTTGTGACACAAGATGTAGTTCTAAAATTATTTTTATATTTATTTCAAACGTAGTTTTAGCATTATTGTACTTTGATGGTGACAATGAGTTTGTATTATTTTATTCGTGTTTTAATAATCTTTCAATTGTACAATTTGAATGATTTTTTTTATTTAAACCATATGTATCATTATATGTGGCTTGTTTAAAGGTACTGGATTTACCTGCAAATACTTCCATCATTAATACAATGTATACTGAGGCTATAGAATACTTTACAACTGTCTGTGTATAGAAATCACCAATAAGCAATTTTCAGTTAGGAAATTACAATTTCAACGTGTCGTTTTCTGTGATTGCTACGATGACATTATCAACTGTAAATGTGACTCCACTTCCAAGTATAAGATTTTGTAAGTTCATAAAATGATAGTGCAATTATACATATGTATATATATATATATATATATATATATATATATATATATATATAAATATATTTATAGGGTGATGCAAAACAAAACAATATGGTAAAACATTAAATTTTGAATTTAACTTTGGGCCCCCCCCCCCAAAATTTCCAATATATAAAAAAAAAAAATTCAGTACACATTTTAAATTTTTTGGACAATATTATGAAGTGCTACCGCCATGTTTAGTTTTCACAAATAATGAAAATGAAAAATATCAGCATATTCATTATCAGCTAAACAAATCTAAAGTCATTTTACTTGTTAAAGAAAAAATATATAAACAATTAAATAAATAGTTTAAATCCTGGTTCAACTGCACCAATGTTGACTTGTTCCTGTCTGGGCAGTTCTGTCTATACTGTTTCACAACCATCAGCAGGTACTGTTTATGTTCTTCATTGTTTGTATGAAGTATATTGTACTCCTCCATAAGAGCTACTCCTCTGAGAGAGGGTAGTTAAGCTTCTGCTTTTTTGAAGTTTTCATTGGTCTCCCAACTACCTGGATCACTGCTCAAAAATTCAGATAACAGTCCAAAAAATGGCAAAAAAAACGATAGGTGTTATTTGAAACAAAATCATCAAGTTCTTTAAATTCTATCAGAGATTGATCAATCGTTGCATTTTTCAACGAGCCAGGTAAACCATTTGTTTTCAAACATCTCACCATTTTCCGTTTTATGTCAAATGATACTTCATCATCAAAACAAGCAATTTAAGTCTTTTCCGTTTCGGACAAAGGACATTTTAGAGCATTTTCGTGTAAGCAGTGGCTACGGTTACGTCGGACTAAATCCTTATTTTTTTCCCGGGTTAAAGCCATAGATATTGCTCCACGCGTATGGGTTTTGATGAATAGAGAGGGAAGTAATCATGTTGAATAACTGTTACAAAAATAAATAATGATTACGCCCCTTTGATTAGCTTTAATTATTTTTATTTAAAATATAAGCAAAAACGGTATATAAGAAACTCTTATATTCAGCCCTGAGAGGTCAGATCGCGAAATGGACCTACAAAATGATATATACATCATGGGTCTAGGACTTATGGTTGCTGGGATCTAGGGCGCGCCTTTGTTAATATTGCTTATATAGTAAAAAACGATACTTTATAAGCCCCATTTTACGGCCCTCAGTGGTCAGATCGCGAAATGGACTTTTGACGCACACATGGCACGCCAAGACCTGCAAAATGATAAATACATCATGGGTCTAGGACTTATGGTTGTTGAGATCTAGGGTGATGACGGACAGACAGACATACAGACAGACAAAACGGGGACAATAGAGCATTTTTTTCGAAAATGCTCTAAAAAGCCAATGCAACAAGTTCTTCTGATAAATACCAGAGGTGACTTAGAATTTTTTTCAAAGCCACCGCTGAAATCTGTGAATCAGGATAGCTGCAAGCAAATACATAAATGATACAATAAGTTTAACAATATTAACAATTTCACTATTCACTTGGCACATTAAATTAATTAGTCCAACTAATGTTAACCCTAACCCTAAACTTTGTAGGCTTTCGATAAGCCAGAGATCATTTCGAGGAGCTGAAATGGCTTATGGTGCTGTAATTCAGGCTCTTGTGTAAATTCTTCTGGTAAAATAGCATGTGTTTCTGAAACCCCGTTCTTCTTTTGCTGTGAGTCGAAATTGGGTCCGAAATAGACATATTTTGATGGCATATATAGCTTTGGCCATCCACCTAGCACGATTAAGTTCAGCTGGTTGTTTAAATTATATACCTTTTGCTGGAAATCCTCAAAGATAAATAATGCCTAAGTCAAGTAGCTCTCGTTAATCGTCACGAGGTTGAAAAGTCGTGAGCTGTTTTTCTGCAAATTCGATGATTTCTTCAGCAATGTCAACAACGACTGATGTACTAGACGTCTCTGTTAAAACAGTCTGAAATGTTGATTTATCAATAAGTGGCCAGTTTTCTTTAAATTGCTTAAAGATTGCTATGGCTGGACTTGTAGAAGACCAATTGAATGTATCACTACTGCTTCCAACATAATTTCAAGCATATGATGACGACAGGCCAGCCACAACATTTACTTTTGCATCGTTCGCTGCAGTAAAGACATGCTCCATTGAATTTTCCATATTTCACTGCCATTGTGTCAAATTACATTGTTTTGATACTTTGACAAAGTCTCCATGAAACAGCACATTCAGAAAATTCCGAAGCTGCAGCTTCATTTGTTCCTGCTGGTAATTTAGGAACCGCGAACAGCTGATCAATTTATTTCCCAGACACAAGTACATGAAGTCTATCCACAGATTTTTCTCATACAGTATCTTCTAATAGTTTGCTATCCCAATGGATAGTTAAGGAAACAATAGGTTTGAAAGCACTTTTTAGGCATAGAGCTGTTAACTGTCTGTGTTTCATTCATTGGCGGCAGATGGAAGAATAATATTATAGTTCTGTGGATCATGACCTAGTCGCTGTAGCATTGGTGTCAGAACTACTGCAGCTCCACAGTTACTGATTTTAGCTACATTAAGGCTCATTGATATTTATCTATCAAATAAATTTACTCTAGTATTCTTAACAAGTGTTGTCCTTAATTTTGAAGTGTTGCTGCAGTGAGCTGATGTAGAATGTTCACCATCTTCCTCTTCTGTTTCTTGTTCAGCATCGGAAGAAGATGATGATAAAAGTACAACAGCTTTTTCATCACGATCTGTTCTTTTTTCTTCTAGTTTTCGACGTTTCTCCATGACTTTAAGTAAATTTTGTGACAAAGACACCTTTTTTGACAAGACAGTATCTACAGAACTCATTTTCCCTGGGCGTCCTTTTTGAAGTTGTGCTTTAAGATATTCTTTAACTTCAATGCTTAATAATTCCATCGCATCTGAATGTGCTACATCAAATAAATCTTCCAAACAGGCTTTCCAGTCCTTTTCTTTTTGTAATCCCTCTGACCTTTTTGCTTTATTTTCTTTTTTTTTTCGCAGTTTCTGCAATACACGGAACATGCATTCAACCTTGTCGACAATATGTTTTTTCAACCTTGTAGGAATGTGAGCTTTTGCCCAAACTTCCAAAATATCAACTACAGTTGCATGACATGCATCTCTCACAGTTTTGTTCTCATTTTGTTTGTAGTAAAAAAACAGTGAAAGAACTTCTTTTTTTGATGGCAGCTTAGTAGCAGACAGCTTGGATGACAGCTGACCAACAAGTCAAACTTCAGTCTGTTTCCTGGTTACAGGCTTTACTCTACTTGCTCTGCAACTGTGCATCTTCATTAAACTAGTTGAAACGATTTTAAGAGATAAAATACAAAATTTGAACTGAGTGACATTATAATATTCATTTTGTGTAAACTCAGCCAAAGGAATTAGACAAAATAAAATAACAAAGAATAATAAACAGCAGTCACGTTATTACTAACAAGGGGTAAAATAATTGAATTTTGTAAAATTCACAATGTGTTAGCAACTATTCAACATACGTCAAAATCAATAAAAATTTTACTGGTTTATTTTTTCATATATTAGAACATTTTTAGATGGTGCCCCATGAAAAATTCAAAACATCATTTTTTGAATCACCCTAATAAATATATATATATATATATATATATATATATATATATATATATTGTCCTTAAACAATAAGTGTTACTTTGTTTATAAAACTTTACCTATCAATTAATTTTTATTTCAGCTTTACCGAATCTAAAACTATCCCGTGAATGTTTCAATGGTCCAAACATAACAGATGGTTACATTAGACCAGGAGCTACAGTCATTTGTTTGGGGTACTTGGATATCAAAGGATATCCACCAGGGAGTGTCACTTGGTTTAATAGCATTGGCCAGGCAGTGGGAGTTTCATTGAATACATCAACTAGTAAATTACAGATATGTAAGTTGATAAGTTACGTCACATATCATAATGTCATGTGTAATTTTATATCAGTTGCAAAAAACAACCATTAGTAACAGCCTAATTTGACCAATTGGTTATATATTACAAAGTTCTTCTTTGAAATTCTACTGTCTTAACATATATATATATATATATATATATATATATATATATATATATATCATTATTTATTATTCTCAGTTCCAAGTGTCAATACAATGAAGTTTAATTATACCAGTATAACCAGTCTAAAAACCGGCAATAGATTTGTTGAATATACAATAAATTATGCTAGTAAGTATTTTAATTATAATTGTATTTGTTAAATTGTTAAAATTTTCAGAACTCAACAGAAACAAATTATAAATAAATATATATATATATATATATATATATATATATATATATATATATATATATATATATATATATTACAACAGCATAAAAGAAATTATGGAAAAAAGAAATAAGTCAAAGTTAACTTGCGCGCGAGTGTTGTATCGTGCCACAACAACTTGCCTCTGTGCTGCAAAGTTACAGTGAAACGCTACTACACAATACTTAAATAAACACTGATCATTGTAATAGTACATAAACATTAATACATTCGAGTGAGGCCAGCGTGACAGTTGTATTTAAGTTGTATATTTGTTCATGTGTTATATTTTTCTCAAAGCTGAACAATGATCATTTGAAAGCTGAATATAAATCAATTTGTTAATACTTCTGAACTATCCTTAAAATATATAATAAGTGCAACCGTTTATTTATACGTGTATTGGTAAATATAAATATAACTAACAAAACAAATGAAGCATTTACTACATTAAGAAATACAAAAATAGTATATGTAATTGCTAATCTCACAAAGTCATAGGCATATTAATAAAATATTATTAATATTATTTTTATTTCAGAAGGGCCCACTAAATGTGAAGTAAGACCAGAACACGCTACACAAGAAATATTTGACATGTGTTACCATAAATATATAAACGTAAGTGCTGTTTGTACAGTTGAAATCTCAGATGTAAACCCAAATATTGATTCTATCATATACATCAACTCAAGTAAATCTAATTTTCTCGACAGTGAAACATTTGGCAACACATACGTGACTAAATATGAAACTTCAATTACAGTTCCTGGCAACATAACACTTGGATGTCAAGTTCAGAATACAAAGTTTATGGATGTTACAAGTTTTTGTAATCATTCCAGGGTATTACAATTTATAGGTAATTATAACAAGTGTATACAATTTTTCGTCGTAGTATTTACAAGCCAAATTGTAACAAAAATACTGATATGATTTCCACAACTATTTGTAAGTCGCTTTTAAATTATATTACATTATTTAAAGACAATATATACCGAGATAAGGCTCATTAAAAAAGAAAACATCTTGAAATATTAAATCAGTTCTAATTTCAATATTGCTGAATTTCGTTAAACAGTTCTATTCATATTATCTTTTGCAATAAAATAATTGAAGTTTGTATATAGTAAACTACGAGTCAACTCCATCTAGATCACACAATCGAGTTGAAGAATCAATTGATTAAAATCGTGATTTTCCCCAACCATTTTCAAATCAATTCTGCAAAGTTTGGAGAGCAACCACTGGTCTAAGCCTAAGTAGAGCATCTGCTAGAGCTCGCTTTTCCAACGCATGTACTTAATTGCTGAACAGTGCAAGTGGGATCATTTCAGCAGTCAGGTACCATAGATGCCTATTCAGGGCACTGATTGTTGATTTGGATATGTCTTTATTGACACCGTTGTAATCCAAAAGTCGTTTGTAGAGCTGTAGATCCTTCCATGGTGCATCCACACTCTTTTCGTAAGTGTGCCATGACATAAACATGTGTTACAAATGTGGCCAAAGAACGAATCCTAGACACTTGGTCACGTGTTGTAATACTGCCTGGAGGCAATAATTGAATTTGTTCCTCACACAGTGCAATCATGATGCAATATATCTCAGTTTTGCCCATCATCGTGCTTTGTGCAGGGCACCTGGTCTTTTAAAAATAACCGTATGATTTGCAAACAAGGGATAGCTTAAGGAATTCGTGTTAGTCGTCCCAGAAGATTCAGTTTGTTTACTAGAGTAAACATGAGCAATTACCGCATCTCTCATTATCGTCAGTCGCTGTTGAGTCTTCAGATCATGATCAGCTAACGTAAACGAACGACGTACATGAGACCAATCATGTGCCACCAATTCCCAATTACTTTGCAGACTTGTGAGCAAAGCTATATCCGATGATTTGGAAACTTCTATTTCCATGTCTGCAAACACATGTGGATGAAAACGTCACCTATTTGATGGTGACAACATGACCGCAGATCAACACGTTGCAGCTTATTTTGTATGGAAATGCAGACAGCAGTCTGATTACCAGTGTTTGACCTTGTTGTGTCGAATGTCATATTTACGATACAATCATTACAATGTCACTTTTTCATTAGTTTTATAGTTAATTCTGCAATTATTTCACCAACGGGTTTCTTTGTTGCCTTGGCTTATCTTTTTCTTATAAGTCATTTATTTCTATGTTGCATAGCAGGATAATTTATGGTTAAGTTATATAAGCCTTGAACAAACGGGAAACTTTTTTTTTTAGTTTAAAAAAAAATCAACAAGTATAAGAGATATGTAAGTGGTTAACATGTTTGTTGGAACAAGTTCATTGATAAAATATTTGGCCTTAATATAAAGCTAAAATTTACATAAATACGTGCAACTTTCACATTGGACATTCCCTTAAATTACTACACAGAGTTAAATTATTTAAGTGTCAAAATATATATTTTAAAATCATTATATACATATATATATATATATATATATATTTATATATATATATATATATATATATATATATATATATATATATATATATATATATTAGGGTGCATCACCAAAAAAAAATTTTAATAATTGATCTGTCTGCTATTTAAATTTGTTCCATTGATCAAAAAGGCATTGTGTAAAAAAATAAAAGATATTTGACAATATTTAGAGGTCCCCCGGACTTCAACAAAGTTTGCATAATTAAGCGAAAACTAGATAGAACCATCCTTCTTGTAAAGTCTTACAGACTTACATACAAAAAGTGAAGCGCTATATAAATTGTTTTATAGTCTTTGGTTTTATAATGTTTGGTAGCTATGATTGATTCTGATAAGCAGTTGTGCTAGAAATAAAATTTAAAATTCACATTTTATTAGCAAAAACAACACTTTTCCTTACCGCATATTGATGACCAAGGCAAGCATTTTAAATTCTTTATTTATACTATTTTAATTTCTGATACACACGACCTATAGAATTAGAACATGGAAATGATATGAAAAACAACAATAAAATGTTTACACCTTCTAAGGAAATGCTGGCTGACCCTGAATAAAGTTACTACTTTCTATGAAAAAGCAAACATTCCAATGGTGACAGAGAGGAGAGCTTGTGAGAAGATTGTTCAATAGATGAATACAATAAACTTCGTTCAATTGATAAAAGTCGCCGAGACACACCAGCCACCAAACGTAAACTGGAACAAATGAAATCTATGTTGGCAACAACTTTTCAACTGTGGCCACCAAATGTCGAGACTATTATTAAGAATGTAGAAGATCTAGCATTCCTGAGGTATATGTATCGTTAATATGACATTCGACACAACAAGATCAAACACTGGTCATCAGACACATTGGTGAAGTTATCCTCTCGCATGTGTTTGAAGACATGAAAATAGAAGTTTCCAAATCCCCGGATATAACTTTGTTCACCAAGCTGCGAAGTAATTGGAAGTTGGTGGCACATGATTGGTCTCATGTTTGTAGTTCATTTACGTTAGATGATCATGATCTGAAGGCTCAAGAGCGACTGACGATAATGAGAGATGCGGTAATTGCACATGCCAACTCTAGTAAAAAACCGAATTCTTGCGAGACGACTACCACGAATTCCTTAAGCTATCCCTTGTTTACCTGAATGCTAAAAATAAGGAGGTTAACTTTAAAAGACCAGGTGCCCTGCACAAAGCACGATGGATGGCAAAGCTGATATATTGCCTCAAGATTGCACTGTGTGAGAAACAAATTCAATTATTGCCTCCAGTTACTATTACCACACGTGATCAAGTGCCAAAGATTCGTGCATTTGCTACATTTGTAACACATGTTTATGTCGTGTGGTGGCTCACTTGCAAAAAGAGTGTGGATGCACCATGGAATGATCTACAGCCCTACAAGCGACTTTTGGATTACAACGATGTCAACAGAAACATATCCAAGTGAGCAATCCGTGCCCTTAATAGGCATCTGTGGTACCTCACTGCTGAAATGATCCCACTTGCTCTGTTCAGCAATGAAGTACCTGTGTTGGAAAAGCGAGCTCTAGCAGATGCTCTGCTAAGGCTTCGACCAGTGGTTGCCCTCCAAACTCCACAGAATCGATTTGGAAATGGTTGGGGAAAACCACGATTCTAATCAATTTATTCTAAAACTCGGTTGTGTGATCTGGCTGGAGTTGACTCGTGGTTTACTATATACAGACTTCAACTGGACACAGGATTCCTCCAACTGCCTGTTGATGATTGGTGCCAAACAGCTTCTTACATTGCCAGTGCAGAAAATGTTGCTGCTATTAACGTTGTTAACGATTGTGCCGAGAGAGGATTGAAACTGGCATCTGACTTTGTTGAAGCAGCGCTAACGGATGAACATTTTCAAAACGTTATTCAAGTGGTAGAAACGGACCGCAAAAACATCTCAAATGTGCGTAAACCTTACAAACGTGCAACAAAGTGAAACAGAACTAAATGCAACAGTAATAAATAATTTAATACTTTAATGTAATTTTTACATAGGCTGGAATAAACTTTTTTTTTCTTTACATGTTTTGTGATTTCTTGTCGGGGAGGGGGGGGGACCTCTACATCAACTCTGACTTGAAAAATATTTGACACAAGTTATTATTAATGATATTAGAACAAATTAGAAACATAGACAGCTCAAAAACAAACAATCAATTTTTTCCTCTATTGTGGTGATGCACCCTAATATATATATATATATATATATATATATATATATATATATATCTATACTTATAAGACGCATTTTTTGTCTGTCTGTCTGTCTGTCTGTTCCCTTATAACTCAAGATCCAGAAAAACAGATAACATGAAATTTGTTACACATACACATAATTACATGGGGAAGGTTATAGGACAGGTTTCGTTTCGTCTCGATGGGTAGTTTAATTGTAAATAATTTTTTTTTTATTTTAGTATTTTACTATATTAAAGTAATCTCGACGGCGCCATAAATAAAATTCCTCTGTGACGTCATTTCCCGATTCGAATAGAACTTGCGCGCTGGTGCTGTATTGTGCCTTTGTGATGCAAAGAATTGTTGTTGTTTTTTCATGCTTCCCGATTTGTACAGTTTGAGGAAGATAAAGGAATGAAGAAGGATTTTAGAAGAAGTGTGAAGCCATAATAATAAGTATATATATATATATATATATATATATATATATAGAGAGAGAGAGAGAGAGAGAGAGAGAGAGAGAGAGAGAGAGAGAGAGAGAGGGGGGGCAGGAGGGAGGGAGGGGGAGAGAGGAGGGAGAGGGATGGACAGGGGGAGAGAAGGAGGGGAGAGGGGGAGATGGGAGAGGGAGAGAGAAAGGAAGGGAGGGAGAGAGGGGGTAGGGAGGGAGAGAGGGGGTAGGGAGGGAGAGAGGGGAGGGAGGGAAAGAGAGGGTGGGGGAGAGGGAGAGAGAGAGGGTGGGAGAGAGGGAGGGACGGAGATGAAGATTGAGGGGGGCAGGGAGGGAGAGAGGGAATGAGGGAGGGAGGAAGAGGGAGAGAGGTGGAGAGGGGAGGGAGGGAGAAAGAAGGGAGAGAGGGGTTAGGGAGGGAGAGAGAGGGGAGGGAAGGAGAGAGGGAGAGAGAGGATGGGAGAAATGGGAGGAAGAGATAAAGAGAGGGGGCAGGGAGGGAGAGAGGGAAGGAGGAAGGGGGCGAGAAGGAGGGAGGGGGATGGACAGGGGGGAGAGAAGGCGGGGAAGAGGGGAGATGGCAGAGGGAGGGTGGGAGGGAGAGAAATGGGAGAGAGAGGGAGGGAGAGGGAGGGAGAAGGAGGGAGGGAGAAAGGGAGGGAGGGAGAGGGAGGGAGGGAGAGAGAGGAAGGGAGAGAGGGGGTAGGGAGAAAACAGAAGGTAAACAGAAAACCTTATTTTAAACCCGGGCAAAGCCGGGTACTTGCAACTAGTATATATACATTGGAATTAAAATCATAAGGACATGTTAAGTAAAATTATGCAAATTTGTAATCTTCTAGATATTAATTATTCTTGTTATATTCTCCAATGAATTTATTTTGCAGCACCTCCACTGTCATCACCAAATTTGATCATCAAATTGAGTATCAGGGAGGACAAACTTTTAGTTCAAGAAAACAAGATATACAGAGTAGAATGTAATGTACCTGATGGTGTACCACCTGTAAGCAATGTGAAACTATCTTGTGGTAATATTACTGAATCAACTCAACCTGGAAATAACTTAACATTACCTGTGATGTTTACAAGAAATATGAATGGACAAAACTGTACATGTACTGCTCAACATGTTTCTCGACGTTATATGAATAATACGTCTGTCGAGCAACTTAATGTTACATGTAAGTAGTGCATGATGATTATAAAAAAATGTTAAAACTTGGAACAATTTCACACAAAGTTAACACGTTATTTAGAATCTACAGCTATGAATGAAGAATAAAGAGATTGCCATAAGTGAAATTAAATTCTAATAAATACTAAATAATAAAATTGTATAAGTCATGTCTGCGTCATTGTAATGTGTGAATAAAGTTATACAATTACTTATATGTGTTTACATCTTGTGCTCTTTAGAGTGGAGCTATTTTTTTTCAAATGAGTATTTTGCAAGAGAAACAAAAATACTACACGAGAAATAAAACTATAAAAATTTTTTTTGCGCAAACTAAAGTACAATTAATTTGTCAGAAAAAACTCTATAGATGATTAAAATATATTGTGTACGTCGTATACCGATTCCTTGGCCATGACTTTAATTTATTCAAGGTTTTAAATTGATTTTAGTTTACATGAACAAACTTTCAATGGACTGTTTTAAAATGATTACATATTACAGAATTATCTGACATAATGTATATGTCTTTTAATATTCTATTTTTTGACGTTCTTTTATTTCTTCAGATCAGTCTAATGTAAAAATATTCACATTGGAAAATTCGCCATCTGTCATTGAAAACGGAACATTGACAAGATTAGTCTGTGAATCTGATGGAAACCCGCCATCTTTAACGTATATAACAAAGGGTGAAATTATTGTTAGTCAAAATGTAAGTGGGAACCATGTTGTTTATGAAACAATAATGATGTGTAGAGATGGCGGAGTCTTTGAATGTCATTCAAATAATGGGATCACAGATGAAGAATTACAAGCTATTCAAAAAATGGATTTTACAGTTTATGTTAGATGTAAGTAAAGTGGATGTAATAATAAACGGAATTGATACGTGCGTATGCATGAGTGTATGTGTACGTGTGTGAGTGTTTTGTGTGTGTGTGTGTGTGTGTGTGTGTCTTTGTCATTAAAAAGGTTTTGATAGCTATGTTTTTAAATAATCTTAACTACTCAGAAAGTCATTTTAATTTGTTAATATCATCGCCGTTTGTATTCGTAACATTCAATAGGTCCATTACAGCTGAACAACTCAGAAGAAAACAACATTGAATTTATTCATCATTTGGGGGAAAATTTTGTGCACACATTCACACTGTATGGATTTCCTGAACCAACTAACATTATTGTGTTAAAAAATGACACAGCAGCGAACAACCTACAAGTGATGTATTTGTCTGTCGAGATTCCTTATAAAACAGTTCAGTTGATAAAAACTGATTTAAAACTTACAGACTTCAGTATATACACTGTAGTGATCTATCAAGATGGATATCAAAGATTGGTTTTTCAGTTTTATCTAAAACTTAAGGAAGGTAAAACAATAATCATGTTATTCAAAACAATTAATTAAATTCATCTATTTCTCTTCATTTTTAAACACACATTATTTTTCTATCATAATAAATTGTTTATTAATAGCGAATCATGATGACGTCAACATTGCTGCTATTATAGGTGGAACATTATCAGCATTGATTGTGGTTGTATTGATTTTTACTTTTGGTTTGCTTAAGCTACGAAAAAGTAAGTTTATTTTTTTAAATACTCATTCTTGATTAATATTTCTTTAATGTTTCTAAAATATATACATGTGCAAATAATTTATTTTGTTAGTGTATTAGAAGACTGTGAACAATGACGTTATACAGTTAGATTTTTTTCTTCTTCACCCGACGGCGTTCCGGTAAATTTTTGTTCTTTTAGAGAATTGCACATGGCTTAATTTAGTAAATATGAAAATAAATTAGTAAAATATTTTAAATAGTATTCTTTAAATGGATATTTTAAAGTTTTTTTTAAACTAAATTTTCGAGCTTACGTTATTGATTAGGGGGTAAAATATATTTGATAAACGAGCGTTTGGATTACTAACACATTTCCAAATGAGTAACGCTTTCAATCAAATATATATATATATATATATATATATATATATATATATATATAAATATATATATTAGGGTGGGGCAAAAACTGACAAATTTTGGAGTTAAGGTTTTAGACAAACCAAAATCAGTGATCCATATGAAAGTAAAAGCGTAGACAAAAACAGTTTTATTTTCTGTATAACCGTTTTCTAGCAACTCTGTCTTTAAAAAAACGCAATTAAATGTGTTATGAAAATATAACGCTGCTGAACAGAGTGAATTATTAACAATTTTAATGGTTCTTAAAATCAAACACAACATATTCAACAACAACAATCTCTAGTAAAATAGAAAAAAAGTTATTTGCAACAGTACGGCAGTTCAAATGTGAAATTAGTGCAGAAAGTCTGCCTTTGTTTCTATAGTTGGTACGTCCGATCTTGATTTCTTCCTTTGAATAATAGCACCATGGCGTGTATCATGTCGTATACTTTGCCACACTACTGTGACATCCTTTATGTTTCTTTCAACATCTTGCGAATGGCATGGAAAGTGAGATAGAATCCCCTGGCCGTAACTGGCAATATTTTCGGCAGTGATGTCCTGCAGCAGTGGAGGTGAATCAAACTCGACCAGTTCCCAGTTAACCATGCTAATGTACGACTCAGCAGAAAAAATTATTTTAATTCTGTTATTGTCACATTAACGAATTTTACATGTGTCACTTGAGTGAGTACTTCGAGCCAGCAACACCTTTTTGTATTCAAATTTTCTAATGTTTTCGTCTCTGTCGCCAACAGCCGCCAACAAAATATTTTGTGGATGACAAAAGTAGCTGTTGTTTTGAAGCAATATAGCCACGACAGCGTGATAATTTGTGTCAAGTTTTTGGTACAGTGAAATCATGAAAAAGGAGATCTTGGCTCCATCCTGGCAGCTTGGGTGAGATTTGATGCAAAACCATGATAGAGCATAACAATACAGTATGAATTTCACAATTCGTTGAAGGTCGGCAGAAGAAGTTTGTTCGGAGGCATACAACTTGAGTATTCGGTTAGCTTTTGTTAATCATCTGGTATGACTGATTGTCTTAGGTTGGGCAGTCTCTAAGTATGAGATGTAACTCTGACCAGCGCTGCAACTACTTTGAATAAGCAGACACATTTTCAGTAAATACTACTGATCTGTACTTAGATCTTTCATCCCTTCGTCTTCAAACCTACAAAACAGAACATGAAACTGGAGAAAATTCGAAAATTGATTTTTCTGCTGGGGATCAAATTCCAGCATGCTTGCTATCTGCCCTTCTGAAGTCTTAGGACCTATGGTCTTCCCATTAACGACTTCTATTAGCTTCCTTAAAGGCAATTCGTTGGCATTCAGTAAACAAATCAACCACTGATTTGACCTTCGTAGCTGAAGCTCAAGTTGTCGGATTACACCATTATGTTTACCAGTATTTATTGGTGTTCCATAACTAACAACTGCTTGTAAAGTTAGTTCCGACTTGCTGCTTGTAACCACTGACATAATTTCTCTGGAAATGTCCTTGGACTTTCCTGATGCTGGAACAACATGTTCAACATAGCTGCAGGTAGGAAATGATATTAAGACGTAGTGCTCTTCTTTGACTTTGCGGCGAGTAGACCCAGTATGCTTTAGAGTGACATCAATCTTGCCATCAAAACCGAGACAAACAATTCCTTCACTTTCTTCTTTGTGATCCTGAACTGACTTCTTCCTCCAAGCATCTCTTTGACGGCGCAGCTTGCTGGAGTGCAAAGCATTTTCAGGTGTCAACAGTCTAAGATCTTTCAAGACGGCATTTACAATCAAAACGGTATAACGATTGCTGACATTGACCCTATCACCAGCTTAGCAAAGCTCTGGATACAGCCATCTATTTTGTGGAACAGTGTTTGAACGCGCTTTTTTGTCACTATATTATTATGTGTCTTCATCTTGCACATAACTGCTGTCATTATTTCGTTATCTTCTGAAATTTGATGGGATTTTTTTTACAGGCCGACATAGCTTTTCTTGGATATAAATGATTTAATTTAATTACTTTTTGATGGATTATTTTTGGGAAAGTGTGTATATTTAATGTGATCTTTTTTTTAAATAGAGAATAACAAGTGAACATTCGACTTTTATATTTTTTCATTAATTTTACCGTCATTGGAATTTTTTACGGGGGCCTAGAAGCGGCTCATTTTAATACCCACAAATATTTATAGTAAAAATAAAATAAAAAAATCAAAAAGCTTACATAATAATAGTAATGTAAACAGTTATCATTTAGTTGTACAATTATACCAAACATAAATATGATAACTATTCTAGATGCTTTTCGTTACATTAGTTGGCGCTTTAGGGGTTAATATTCATAAAATGTACTATAAGAAATATATTCTTTTCAAAGTTGCGACCCCTAGACATGAAAATAAGACATGAACATGAATTGTTAAATTGATCACTAGATGAGGGAGCATCTATTTATAATTGTCTGACAGTGACAACAGCAGTTTGCCCGACCCTAATAATTTTCTGGATGACAATATATATGTATATATTTATATATATATATATATATATATATATATATATATATATATATATATATATATATAAGCGATTTTGGCTCTGCGTTAAATCGAAAGTAAAGAATTCATACAACAGTATTCCAGTTTAAAATACAATCATGAAAATATCGGATTTGCCCGAAACCAAAAATAACCTATCCTGCCGATCAAGCCAAAACGGCCACTAATGAAGTTGTACGAATACCACCATGTATTATTTTGCCAAGTGACAGGACACTACATGTGTTTATGTGTATGAGTTGTAAATTTAATAATAAATGAAGTGTAATAATAAATGAAATGATTTTAGAGTCCTTAATGTACACAAGTTTATCCAGTGATAAAATTCATAGGCTAACAGATACTGTTTATAATAGTAAAATCGTACATATAAATGACATATGAAATCGATTCTGGGATCAAAAATTAGGCTCTAAATAATTATATTAGATTCTGATCTCGAATCTAGACTAAAGTATCAATTATTCCTACTGTAGTTTCCCCTTCTTTGTCACATCAATAATATATATAAGTATATATATGTAATGTATGTATATTTTGTTATTTATTTTAATGCTACATTTCTACGCTTATTATTACAGAAATATCGATACCATTCCATTGTGTTTAGATTAAAAGTGAAACAAATGTAACGAAGTAAGTATTTAGTGATTCAGATTGTAAGTATAAGGAAATAGATATTTAGATTTTTTAAGAAATCATTGCTATTGCTACTTCATTTATCTCGTTTTGAGTTCATGCTTATAATACGTATATAATAAGTAATAAATACTTCTTATATTACTTAACTTAATTATGGTGTGGAAATAAGTTTAGAATAGACGAAGATGAGTTTTCAATTTAACTTAGTTATATAAGATTCAAAATTAATGAAGACATTTATTTTTTATTAAAATTAAAACATTAAACTCCTAACGGTCGCCTTGTGTGTCACAATGTTCAATCAGTAAAGTAACATTTTGTGTAAGGTTTCTTTTTATTTAATGTCACAAATCATGTTTTAAAACTTCTAGGAGTTTTGCAGCATTTAAACAAAAATATATTTCAAACAAGAATAAGATTTTACTGATTTGTAGATTCAAAATTGATATTTACAAAAAAATACAAATGCCCTATAACTCATACATAATACATACATTTGAATGTAAAGGGAAATAAAAGTCATCTTTATTTGTCTGATATTAAAATCTGATTAGTCTCAGCACATATATTGTAATTTCTAAATTTGGCTGAATAAATAAATAAGTATAATGTTTGAGTGTAAGTTTTGAGATCTCGTAAATGTTATAATAATTATACCAACAATTATTGTATATAATACATTCTGTTAATTCATTTTTGTTTCATTTTTCCAGACATGATGAAAATTATTCAGAACTTTCCGGTACTTATATTTTTATCAAACTACGATTTGCCTGAAGATTAACAATGAAAATTTAATTTTATTTCTTAGTATATTCCTTTTTAGAAATAACATGTTTTCTATTAAAAACTTTATTTTTTACAATTTCTTTAGTGTGTAGACAACCAGGAGATCAACACACATATGAAACTCCAAGTCTCAATATGTCAAGCACCTCAGAGTCGGTTCAACAAAATAATACAAAAACTAATACAGATTATGTAAATGTAAAAAGTAAGTTAACTGCCGTAAATTATTGTCAACTATTTTTGTTAAATAAAATTTTATAAAGAAGTTTAAATCGATACTATAGAAATTAAACCAAGCTTCCCTAGTTACTATTGATTTAATGAAAAATTCTACAAATGATATTGTTACGAACTTCCAAAATCTCTCTATGTAGGCACTAAAGGACACATGTGTTCAATTTTTAGTTAACACATGTTTATTTTTAATTTTAATATAGCATTAGTGTTATAAAAAAGATATTGATACATATCATATGCAAATTTAATTTTTGTAATTGAAAATTAAATCGTCACTAGGTGAGAAATTTACTGCTGCAGCAGAACAATGTGTCAATCCCGTGAAGCATTTGAAATCTTCCAATCCTTACAGCAATATTACTCTTGTCACTCCAAACATTCAACTAAATTAATAGCATAGTGGAGACCAAGATACATTATTTGATAATTGTTATCGTTATTTTTGTATTTGATTTTGTTCATGTCAGTCAATATTAAACATTACCACTAGATAATGCACTTTTTTTTACTGATTATTTCTTTTTAAGTTACCATTTACTAATTTAATCCAACCTTTGTTTTACCAATGACACACATTGAAGCTGGCACCAGAATCTCAATTCATATATAAAATGTGTGTTGAGAATAAAGTTAGTAAAGAAATATTTGTGAATTGTCAAATACTAACGTTATCAAAATTTCGGTATGTAGTTATTTGTAATAATTAGAAGAATATTTTTTGTCAAAACCTATTGATAAACTCTTTATTATTGTTTATATTATTTGTGTAGCTAATAATTTGTATTTGTTAAAATGACATTAAATGATATCATAGACATTCTATCAACGTTGGGTATGGTTACTTATATTTTATTTGTAGGATTGTCGTATTGCGGTGAAAATAAACTGATTTAGAGATATAGTTATTTTCAAGCAATGCATAACAAACGTTAAACATTAGGTGCATAGATGTTTTCTTTAAAAATAAATTTTTATTAAAACAATATTTTATAAAAAAAAAAACATTTATTTAAATTTAATGTATAAATATAACATATGTTAAAAAAAATTCAGAAATTGATGTCATGTAAGATATTTAGAGTTAACGCGATGTATTAAAGATCTATAGAATAAATTATCTTCATATAAAAAAAAAACAACCTTCTGTCGATTTTAAAGAAAGTATCACGAAATGTAGAAAAATACTAATAGTAATAAACGTTAATACCACAATATTTTCTTAAGAAATTACAATAATCATACAATTCATAAAAATATTGTTAAACATTATAAACACGTTTCGTGGGGACGGATGGTCGTGCCCGACTGTCGACCTGAAGGTACCTGGTTCGATCTCCGGTGAGGACCAAGGAAATTTTTCAGGTCTTGGCTCAAGTTCCCGATATATCTCCCGTGGTGCCTCCATGACCATTGCACTATCGGCTATGGTGGGGATGAAAGAAGGGCACCATAAAACCGTCCCATTAGTGGTTTATAGGATCTAAGGGATTTCATCTCATCCTTACAGGGACTTTACACATAAACACGTTTCTGTTTATACCGAACTACATTACCAAATTAACCTATAAAATATATGTACATGCTATGGGCGATGTTTGCAAAACAGGAATGTCAGACACTGGCTGAACAATGTGTACCTTGGCAGATTGATACCTACCAATGTCTAATTAACGATGTAAGCAGTTTCATGTTTCAGGAATAACAATAAACAAGAAAATTTAACTGAGTGTGACCAACTGATTGCATTTCATGTGTACAGATTTAGTAGAAATTTCTTCTGATATGTTTGAAGATAGTTAAAACAGTTCTTAATATTTGTATATATTGTCAAGCAAAATAAACAAATTTTAGTGAGGGCTCTTTTTGTGAGTGTTATTATTTTAAATGATACGTTATCTTTATCTGTCATCATTTGTAGCAACAAGATAAACATTTATGGCATCTTACGCTGTGTGACAAAATATTTCCTTCATATTTGCAATGATTTGTTGAAATTTAGTATAAATAAAACTAATAGCCTTGAAATAAAAATAATCGCCTCAACTAGAAATTTTAACTCACACTGATCACACTATCAGACAAACTGTTTTAGTATGGGACAGTGGACTGATCCAAGTGATCTAATCTATTGTCAATAAGTGTTGTCATATTAAACACAATTGTGGTCAGTCATAAGTTAACATATATGGTCAGTCATCTTTGATATGATCTTTGATTTACCTTTCTACACAAAAGGTTCCAACATTATTCGGATACACACTTTGAATAATTAAAATGTAAAACTATATTCATTTTCACCTCACTAATCACACACAAATCAGACTGAATTTATTAAATAAAGTTTATAAAGTCAGTCGGTCAAGCCCAGAGGTAAATCTAATGAAAAATTATGTATCGTGTTTTAATGTTATTCTATTTGTCACACAAGTTCATCTTTTTCAGCAAATAATGACAGAGAGAGAAACAATATTTAAATTCACTTAATGTGTAGATAAAAATATTGGAACCTAAAGTATAAGGCAAGCCGTCTAGTAACACATTATATTTCCGCACCAAAGAATCTCGTTATCATGTCACTCCTTTAAATCCAACATTGTTCTAATCGACACTTTCAATTATTAAACTTACTTCACTCCCATGAAATTCCCACCACACTGATCACGCAACCATCGCAACTATGTATATCAATAATAGAAATAGATGATAATTTATCATTTGAAATATTTTTACTAAGTAACACAGTAGGGAAATAAAAAGGTTATATCTAAAATTGTCTATTTTGTTTCAATTATTTTCTTTAACTAGGGATGACAGTGACAAAAATAATACACGATTTTATTTTTCTGGAGATGGCATTTTAATATGTTGGCATTGTAGATTAAATTGGCTTTCAGTTGTTTTCTTTTTGCTCTTAAACATAAAAAAATAAATTGTTTGAATTACTGTTTGTCAAGGTCTAATAAAAACTGCTGATGAAAAAGTAGCCTGTAAGTTTTTCTAATCAATGTTGCATTTAGTAAATTGATGTGTCCAGTAAAATTTCAGGTAACACATCTGTTTCAGTAGAGTCATACAGTCATTTGATTCCTCGTCTTTTAATATGAAGCTTTGAAATTCACGTAGAATCATTACCGTTTAAAAAATGTGGGCTAATTTTTTCAGGGCCTCAGGCTGTACGCTTTTTAGCTGATTGGTTTATCCGGCCGTTAAACACGTAACTATACGAGATATGAAGTTATATGATAGAGATTTTTGTTTCTTGTTTTCTGTAATTTTTTTGTGTCTAAAGCTATTAACCAAACAGTGTCCAGTTTCAATTTCAACTTTTGTACTAGATGTCTACCGTTAAGGCAGTCAATTAAAGATTTCATTTTAATTAAATATTTTTGTAACAAATTGAAAAGTTAATACATACGTTAATGGATTGTTTTAAAAAAATTTCAGTTCTTAGCTACAGAACTAGAAATGTGAATTTTAATTTTTAAAAAAATAAAAGACCATTCAAAACAATAATCCACAGTTTTAACAACAAAATTAAATTTGATTTTTTATAAATTATATATAATTTCTCTTTGGGTCATATAACATACACCTGATTTAATATCGTCACATTTAAGAATAATAATAATATTAAACTGGCATTAAGTTATATTTAGTACAATAAAGAGTTTTTGTTGACTGAAACAATTCAGCAATGCCTGACTATTGAGAACTGCTCTTTCCATCTTTATCAATTTTCAGACGACGTTTCTTTTTACTGTTTCCCTGCAGTTTTCCCCGTGGTGGCTCCTTGACAACTATTGCTCCGGATATAGCTGGGATGTAGTAAGGTACAACGAATCTCCTCCAGTCCTGATTGTATGGTAGATAAGGGATCAAGAGATAGTCTTTCATCTTTACAATGTACTTATTGGCGCCTGTAGACAAATTAAATGAGATGAAATATTTTCCGTTAATGCAGTGTACTATAATTGTAATTAATACGCCTACATTAAATATTGAACAAATTATTTCTTTACTAATATTATAAATTAGAATGAATAAAATGTAGATTTATAAAAAAAAAAAATTACAGAGAAATAATTACGTAAAAATGAATTACATAATTAAAAAGAAAGCTTTACTTAAATTTAAAGTAAGATAATTTTAATTACACAAAATACGTTGATTTAAAAACTACTATAGTATATATAGGTGATTCCCCATCACATCTACTTTTCATATTAGACACATATTAAAATGTAAAAAAACTGCTTTGTTTCAGTATTTTTTTCATCAAATGTTATTCAACTGTACATAGCAGCAAAACCGGAATCTTTCAACAACAAAACAAAAAAACAACAATAAATCGTTATTGAACTTAAACAAATATATTTATATACATCTATGTAGCATTGGTTTTTTACCGATTTCATGTAGTAAATATTATTTAAACTCATTATCATCCTTTATTAAACACATATTTAGCATTATCAGTATTAAATAACTTTTCATTATCTTATAAACCAAGTAAAACGACCACAACATAATATAATGTAGCTTAAGAGTCTTAACTAAAAATTTATTTCTGTTCACATTTTTTTTAATGTATTGGATATAACTCTGCTTCACATCGAAGGGTGCACCCTGCACCGAGAGGAATGATGCAATCACGACTTTTGTACGCCTACACATTGTTAATTCAGTCGTTCACCCCCGCCTTAATACTAGTGAAGAAATAGTGTTTTCCGCTACCTTTACTTGCACACTCACGCAATGACCTTCACCCTCCATTTTGGCGGGAAACTGATGGATTCTGCATTGGTGGGACTACCTATCATGAGTCGAACACGAGATCCGACGAACATGGTGGATTGGACGAACAGGAAGAATTGGAGAACCCCAGGTCTGTTGATGCAGCGAGTTCGCTATCAGGACATCGCCAGCGATAACACGTAGACTCGTTTCAACTGGATTAGTTGTATGCATAATGGACTTTGTTGTTTTGTTTTCGTCGTCTGGACTATTATAACCTGTACATTGTAGACTGTGAATAAACCTTATTATTCAACTAACGAACCCACGGGTCCTTTAATGCTTACGTTGTAAAACTGGGATTAACTGGGATCTTTGTGCAGTGACATCCCCTCCTCTGCTGGAACATATTTGTGATGATGAACTTAAACGCAACAACCCAATCCCTGTCACTCTCAAGCTGTTGAAAGAGCAATTAAAGAAGTTACTGCTGTTAGTTTGAAAGTGTACTGACATTTCAAACTGTACGGACATAGCTCTCGACATGGGATGGTTTTGCAAACAAAGAAATCAAGGGATGTTCTTCCGAAAATTGAAAGCAAAGCAAGTTTCCTGTGACAATCCATAAACAGTATTATTCATATGTACATTGTATATTTTGCATGAAGGATTTATAGATTTGTACAATTTCATATTACTTATACCAAACATTCTAAATGTTGTAAAATGTCATACATTGGGGGGGGGGTACCTGGGTTAAAGCAAAATCTTTTTTTTTTATTATTTAAGTTTAAGACATTTTAATATCTTAGTAATAATATAGTAGATTTAAAAATAATTTAGTTAAAAAAAATATTAACATATTGATATTCGTGGGTGCGGCATGCCGCTATCTTGAAATTTATGACCTTTTTGTGGCAAAAAATTTCTTAAATATTTATAGACTGTTTCATATACAATGTACATTTTTATAATCAGAAAAGCTTACTTTAGGGAATGTCAAAGTACTTTTTTGATAATGTAATAAATACATTTTTTATGAATTTTTAAAATTTTGTATGGTGAAAATAAGCAAAAATGCTTATTTTGAAAATTAAAATAAAAAAAGGACTTAAAATTTCTTAAAAAGCCTCTGACATTCTATAAATGCACCTCTTCTACATAAAAATTAGAAGTTTTATCAAAATCTGACAGGTGGTTTTTGAGATTTTCTTGCCATAGTGAAGCAAAATGTCAAAAATATTTTTTCAGAGAAAAATGACTTTTAATTTTTTAAATTATTGAAGTTTCTGAATGAGAAACATTCTGAAAATACATTTTAATTGATCTAAAAAAAGTTTTTCTGCAATATAATTAATTCATATTTATTATTGACATGTTTTAGTATCTAAAAAAAAAAAAAAAAAAAAATTTTTTTTTTTTAGACATAGTGCATTTTTTTTGCCCCGTATCCCCTTGAACGAAAAGTTGGGAGTGGAAGACATTATCTGATTTTTACAAATTTTACATTTTTACAACCAGTAGGACCATAGGCAACTTTTTGTATATGTTTCATAGTCCCAACTCCAAAAAAATTGTTTTTGACCCACCCTAATATATATATATATATATGTGTGTGTGTGTGTGTGTCTGTGTAAAGAGTATAATTAAACATGTGTATGTTTTTATCTTTCATGTCCAGCCATCACTTGTCCAAAGATGATACCGCCAGCCAATGGGAGAATAGAGAGTTACGCCACGTCCCCCCGCTCGGTCATCACGATATCATGTAACCGCGGGTACACATTGAGGGGGTCAGAGATAATAAGATCTTGTGGCTATTACGATATGGATGCAATATGTATAGGTCAGTATGATACTAACAACTAGATACACTCAATGTAATAAATAGAGGCAAATATCTAACACATGTACTAATTAGCATGTGACTATAAAGCTTATTGGTTTGAACTTTATTTTTGATAAATCTTCATATACATTAATTTATGAAAACACAATTAACACAAATCATCTATAGAGTATATTTGTGACAAAGTTTTGTAGTTACATAACAAAGAAAAAAAAATCATCTAAGAACATTATAAAAGAAATATAGATTTGAAATACAAAAAATATAATTAAAATACAAAATGTACCAATATTTAGAGAAAATTTATACATGGAAATATAAAGAAAACATTTTTTTTTTAGCTTTTCATGATAAATAGCGAAACATTTTTTTGGCATTACAACACAAATAGACATCACAAAAAGTGCATTTGGAAAATGGCTTGGAATGTATTTCTTCATTGGACACATTTCATATCGTCTATGATTTTCTAAAAAGTTGGCCAATGTGCTTCAATATTTTGTTAGCGAATGTCATTAGATACAGGGAAATCTCCATTTTCCTCCTGCAAAGTGTAGGTGAACAGCAGGAACATAAAGCAACATTAAATTTATTTGAAGGACAACCTCTGTTTGTTATTGGTGCAATATCCATGGTAATGAGACCCATGGCAAGGTTTCTTCTGAAATGCATTTAAGGTTATTGATGTCTGATGTCCTTAGAAGTATTGGCAGATGACATTTCTATCAAAGAGAAAAAAAAAACATGCGTTCGATAGAATTTCAAAGAAAACATGTCACGTGGCATAGGTTTGGAAACAATGGGGACATAAAAGCCATTATCAGTAGATTACTATTAGTACCACTGAGGAAAGCGATGATAGCCGACACAAAGTACAATCGTACATAGGCCAATGACAAAGGTTTTTGTCTCTTTCTTTAATGATTTGTATTATGCAAATACTGAAAAATAGCGATTTCCAATTAGAAATACAATAGTACAAACATCTTTGAAGTGCCATACAAGCCAATAAGAAATGTTTTTATCTCTTTCTTTAATGATTTGTATTATGCAAATACTGAAAAATAGTGCATGCAATTTCCAATTAGAAATACATTTTTTTTTCATATGTGTTTTAATTATCTGCTGAGTTTTCGGTTGGTTTATTAACGACTTTTGGCGGTTTTTATTAGAAACATCCGGCAACATTGGCTAGTGAAGACAAGCGCGGTCAGTGATAATATTATTAGGTTCTATACTTTTGTAAATTATTTGAATTGGCTATTTAAAGAGCTAATGAGATCAATATGTGTTATAAAACGTACATTATGTGTTAACATGATTTTCTGAATTATTAAACAATATTTAACTATACTTACAAACAAAACAACACTGATCTCCGGATGATGCTATCTCTTCCCCGTAAATGAACAGAAAATCACACAGAAGTTTATATTTATAAATATACATAGCCATTCATTAGTCTATGTAATTACCTTTAAAGAGCAGTGTAGTATTTTTAAAGATGTGCGTTGAGCTAAGGGCAGCCTATCTGCCACCCGGGGGAAACATTAATTTGCCGCCATTCCTTTAGTAAAAGAAATGTATTTTGTTATTTAGCTTTATATTATCTTCAGTTTTGAGATTGTTGCTGCCTACTCAATCACTTTCGTGGGGTCACCATGTTAACTGAACTAAGGTGGTGAAGATAGAAAGACAATTAAAATCGATGGTGATTACTGTTATGAGCTTTGGTAGATGTACAGGCCGTACTACATCATTTTCAATGATATGAGATAAAAAATATCTTGCAAGTAGAATAAATACAAATAATGGTAGACTGGGTGACAGGCGACTGAAACCAATCGGGGGTAGATAACAATAGTCAGGTATAGCCGCTAAGTCTCAAGAAGTAGACTGCTGGTGACATTGGGCAGTCGCCAGCAGATTAAAACGAATAATAGCAGACGACTTGAGGTCCGGTGGTGGGAATAAGTATACCGTGACGAGAATAAAGTAGTAAAAGCATGGATGAAAGATAAGTACTGCTGGGTTTGGAACAAAAAGTCAGGTGAACGTTAAATACAGCGAGTGGAAGTTGACATTAAGAATATATACATAACCTAGGTGACGTGTGCTAGTCAGAGTAGATGTAGACTTAGTTAATTACTGTGAACATTAATAGCTGATAATGGTTAAGAATGATTTTCATTTATGGACTTATTACATTATCATGTCCTCGTCGTAGGCATCCGTCCATCTGGAGAGACGACGGAGTAGCTGGCGGTCGGCTGCTTGGCTCTCCCAGGAGTTGGGGTTAATGGAGCACTGTTTCATATCCTTTTTGCAGGTGTCTTTGTAGCGCATTTTAGGTCGTCCTGTTTTCTTCTGCCCGGTAACTAGCTCGCTATAGAGTTGGTCATTCGGGATGCGGCCTGCTTCCATTCTTTTGACATAACCGAGCCATCTGAGGCGTCTCTCGTTGAGAACTGCAAACAAGCTGCTCATGTTGGCCCTCTCCAGCACCCCAGTGTTGGGGATCTTGTATTGCCACTTTATCGGCAGTATACGTCGCAGGCACCTCATGTGGAAGTTGTTTAGCTTCCTTCGTGCCTCGCGTAAGTGGTCCACGTCTCGCATCCTTAGAGGAGTGTACTAAGTATGCAGGCCTGGTAGACGCACAGTCTGGTATTTTCGGTGAGGCTGGGGTTTTTCCACACACGATTTAGTATCGCCATGACTTTGGCTGCAATAGCGATTCTGCAATCGATCTCCGGGTCTATGGATAGCGGGCTGGAGATGGTGGACCCGAGGTAAGTGAAGTTCTCGACGACCTCTAGGGTGTGCCCATCGATGTCAATGCTTGGGGGTGTATCTGTACTCTGTGCCATGACATTCGTCTTTTTCAGGCTGATAGTCAGTCTAAACTCCTTACATGCATGGGAAATGTCTAAAGAATCATTAACCAAAAAGAAAGATACAGACAGAAATCTATCTAATTGGCATTTTCTAATGTAAAGTAAATCAAACTCGTAGCGATTAAAACATAGTTAACTAAATGTGTCTTTCCATTATTTGACAAATAGACATATATAAATTAATAATATTTGAATCCTCATGGGAATCCACGTGTATATATTTAGTAATGATTATTGCATGTATATATAATTAACTGTTTTGCTTATGTTTTTATTTTTTTTAATGCGTTTTTCAATAAATGGATATAGATCAGCTTCGTCATTCTTTGAAAACTGCTTTTCATGTTCTCCTGAAATATAAATAACATGTAAAATTATAATTGTCCAACTTGTCACCTATGTAATTTCTCAGTTTGCCTGTGTCTCATCATCTATATATGTATCTTTCGCTGTAACTTTTTCTCAGTCTCTTTGTCTCTTTCTCTATATTTGTCCATATAGTATACATATAGTTCCCGTATGTCGCCCGAAGTGGCTTTTACTGTATGTTTTCCCGAGGTTCTCGAACTATCTTTTCATATGGATCCCCATGAGGCCAGTTTACAATTCAATATAAATTATATGACATTTTTTGTATTCATACAAGATTGCTATTTGATTCGATAGGTTGCCAAATGTTGTGATTGTTGGAGCCGCATTAAAACTCTCTGGTGAACTAACATGCAGCTCCCAAGGAGCTACACTTTAGACAATAATACACTCTCGTTCACCAAATCGTGAAAAATTGACTTAGGTTCAGCTGTTTGAAGTATTTTAACGATATAAAAAATAACGGAGTGCAATATTCATTTACTTTAATTAATCAGTAGTAATACAAATCATGTCGTTTTCCCCGAAATGTAGGTTCCTACTTCATTTTGAACGTCATTCTCTCTCAACTTAATCTGTATCTTATTTTGTTACACATCACCTCTTATCATTCTCCACACTGCAGTACTGTACCCTCCCCTACCACCGTACCCGTACCCACCACTTCAATCATAAAAATGTATTTCCATCTCATATATTCCTTTACCTTCTTAAAAAAATAGTAAAGCCACAAAGGAGTAGCACAACTTATAATAAACTCGGTTGTTTCTTTATTTTAGCCCGTTCCTAACCAGCTCACATTTCACAAACTACGCATAAAGATGACATTACTTAATGCTAATCCAGCCACCTAACCCAAACCTTGGTCAGAAATTAAATGGCACGAAGTGTCATCGTTTTCACCCATGGCGCCTGCCAATAAAATTAGTGGCGCACGTCTGCAATTTTTCACGAATTGTCTCATTTATTGTCGAAAAATAAAAATTATAAATGATAATCTTATTTCTATATAAAGATGACATGATTTTACGTAAACATGAAAGTTCCTGCATCGGGTTTTTTAATGCTCTTTATTTAAATATTTTCTGACCTTATTCTTTTTATAGAATAGGGTAATTTTCTGATTTTTTTCTTGATTGCTTCTTCACCAAACCTGATATAAGAGCCTTTGGGTAAAAATTCATGCATTTAGGTGTTTGTTGTAATAAAAAAAATAATTGACTAATTTGTTTATGCATTAATTACAAATTCACTGCAACTCACCAGCATCCGTAACATATTTGCTAACGAAATGTAAAAATGCCAATTAAATGCAGTATTTTACATATTTATGAATGTGTTTCTCTTAAGATCCATTTTTTGTTCTTGATCGTTAAAGGAGTATTAAAATATATTTCCTTACAGATACTTGAACTATATATTTACATCAGCAGTAACATATGATAGTGAAACATAAACCATTAGCAAACTAGCAGAAAATATGTTAACAAAATAAACAAGAATTTTTTTTTAGAGAATTAATGGGCAAGTAATGGACAATAACGAGTAAAACCAATTCAGAACTGTACGAACTATACGAAGAACCAAATATAAAATGAAATCAAAATGTATAGATTAGGTAGGGTATGACATATTAAAAGAATGGTAAACAACAGAGGTTTAAAAGCAATATATAAGGCTACACCCATTGAGAAAAATCGTAAAGGAAGACCAAGAAGCCAATGTTTAGAGGAAGTAGAGATAGACCTTAACGCCATAGGCGTGAGAGATTGGCGGAAGAAGAACATGCGTCGGGAAAAGTGGAGAATAGTAATATGGCAGGTTAATTATATGTATACAATTTATCTCACATATATAGAAATCATAGTGTATTAATATTAGAGGATAAAAGCATTATGATATGCACTATATACATCAAAACATCCTCTAAACGAGGAACGTGCTTTCATTCTCACTCACGCGACATTTTATATTTGGTCAAACCCACCTACGTCTGACAATCTATAAAACATTTATAACATATTATGTGTAGATAAAGTATACGGTCATATTTATGGAACGTTTTCATGCTTCAAATCTTTAAATACACTAGCTACATAGTTCATCTTTAAATACACTAGCTACATAGTTCATCTTTAAATACACTAGCTACATAGTTCATCTTTAAATACACTAGCTACATAGTCCATCTTTAAATACACTAGCTACATAGTTCATCTTTAAATACACTAGCTACATAGTTCATCTTTAAATACACTAGCTACATAGTTCATCTTTAAATACACTAGCTACATAGTTCATGATTTAAATCTTTAAATACACTAGATACATAGTTCATCTTTAAATACACTAGCTACATAGTTCCTGCTTTAAATACACTAGCTACATAGTTCATGCTTTAAATCTTTAAATACACTAGCTACATAGTTCATCTTTAAATACACTAGCTACATAGTTCATCTTTAAATACACTAGCTACATAGATCAACTTTAAATACACTAGCTACATAGTTCAACTTTAAATACACTAGCTACGTAGTTCATGCTTTAAATCTTTAAATACACTAGCTACGTAGTTCATGCTTTAAATCTTTAAATACACTAGCTACATAGTTCATCTTTAAATACACTAGCTACATAGTTCATCCTTTAAATCTTTAAATACACTAGCTACATAGTTCATTTATCATTTAAAATATGCTGATCTCAAAATATGCACACTTACTTATTTTATGTTTTGGTTACAATAGAACACCGTTTATCCCAAACAATTGTTACCGGAAACCGTTCGGATACGCGAATGTTCGGATAATCAAAAACCAATACGGTTCATCCAGTATATGAAACAGCAGATGTAACTAAATAAAAAAGGCGAAATTTACATTGTTAAACTCTTCGAGTAAGCTGAAATCATATGACATTGTAACATATATCAGCGCGATTTAAAAAAACTAACAAAACAACAAAAAACAATCTAATTTAAAATATTTGTATAAATCACTCAATTATATACAGGTCAATGTATCAGAATATCTGTTAGAGAATCTAAATAATCATCTTTTTGCCCATCACTACTACACGGAATACCAAAGTAGAGATGGAGAATGGAAGTGACGTAAATGAACACGATTGTCAGAATCAATTTCTTATCTCATCAACTTTAAGTAACCAAATGAATAGATTACATGTAGTTGATAAAAGAACTTGTCCGGATATTTGACGCTCCGGATAATAAACTTTTGTGTGAACAATGTTCTACTTAATTAGCAAAAGAACTTACCGCATTATAATAAAATCTATTATATCTTTAGCTGCCATGGAGGTTGCGCTCACAACAGCACTATCAAGTCAGGTCAAACTTCAAACAAATACGACAGTGATTTACGACGTAGTTTCTCTCAACATCGGTGGAGGATACAATAAAACAACTGGTGTATTCACTGCACCTGAAGTAAGTATAGACAGACTGGTGTACCTGAAATAAGTATAGACAGAGTGGTGTATTCACTGCTCCTGAAGTAAGTATAGACAGACTGGTGTACCTGAAATAAGTATAGACAGACTGGAGTATTCACTGCACCTAAAGTACGCATTGACAAACTGGTGTATTCATTGCGCCTGAAGTAAGTATAGACAGGCTGTTGTATTCACTGTACTAAAGTAAGTATAGACAGACTGGTGTATTCACTGTACCTGAAGTAATTTTAGACAGACTGGTGTATTCACTGCACCTGAAGTAAGTATAGACAGACTGGTGTATTCACTGTACCATAAGTAAGTATAGACAGAGTGGTGTATTCAATGCACTGAAGTAAGTATAGACAGATTGGTGTATTAACTGCACTAAAGTAAGTATAGACAGATTGGTGTATTAACTGCACCTGAAGTAAGTATTGACAGACTGGTGTATTCACTACACTAAAGTAAGTGTAGAAAGACTGGTGTATTCACTGTACCTGAAGTAAGTAATGACAGACTGGTGTATTCACTGTACCATAAGTAAGTATTGACAGACTGGTGTATTCACTATACTAAAGTAAGTGTAGAAAGACTGGTGTATTCATTGTACCTGAAGTAAGTATAGACAGATTGGTGTATTCACTGTACCTAAAGTGAGTATAGACAGACTGGTGTATTCATGCACATTAAGTAAGCATTTAGTACTGTTTATTCTCTATAGAGTAGTAGTGAATGTGTTTAGAAATGTTTAAAATGTACACGCCATGTTTAAAGAGAAACTGTAGAGATTCTAACCCCAGCAGATAAAAAAAAAATATTTAAAAGAAACCTTAACTGGCCCGTGGACCCTGCAAGCTACCCCCCCCCGCTCCTTTCTCATATCGCCATATGTGGAGGTAGACAATGTAATAGACAATGTGATTAATACAATTTGCTAAAAGCTCTACATATTTGAATCTTTTTTTTTATGTAAATGACAATCTTCATACAACAAAACAATTAAAATCTCGTTCTAAAAATGGTATGATTAATACGTTTTATTAGCAATTTTCTATTAAATTATAACATATTATATTAACAAAGTGTCTAAACATGTTACAAATAAACATTACAATATCTACAATAATTGTATTTATATTAAGTAATTTTTTTTTAAATAATATAAAAAATAACAATTAATTTGATTTGTTATTAAATGTAAAATAATATAAATTGAAAAATAAAGACAATTTTTCGGTTATTTTACGCAGATAGGCACAACATGGTGTTAAAATGTAAATAAATAAAATAATATTTTGACAAATGACATTAGAAAAAAAGTATTTTTTGCAGAACAATTAAAAATAAAATTTCGTTAAATTAGGTTCTTGGATTGATGTGTTAAATATTTTTTTTATATCTGTCTAAATGTGTTGAACATATACAATTCTAAATGTAATTGACATCATTATATATATATATATATATATATATATATACTTATTTATTTATTTATATTCAATACCTTTTTTTTCAGGAAGGATTGTATTTAATAATTCTAAATAGTCTCTCAGCCAATAATAATTCATTAGTGTTAGACCTGTTTTTTAATGATTATTGGGCAGCGACAAATTTTGCATCACAATTGATGGAAAGCAGCAGTAAGTCTCTTGTTACTAGATTTCCTTTTGGTCTGCAAATTCAATCTATTTAAATAATAGCGGTGTGGGTTGTGCGTTAAATTGAATGTAAAGAAATAATAAAACAGTATTCTAGTTTAAAATATTAAAAATGGCGCCTGGTCTCAATTCTTTTATATAGTTTATGTTGTTTTAATTATGAAACTTTTAAGTCCAAATTATGAAAAAAAATAATTATAACATTCAAATAATTGTTAATTTTTTTTATTATTTTTACAATAGATAGCATTTACAATCTTTCAACGTAATTTATAGTAATAATTAAAAATTCTCCGAAGTTTGGGAATAGCTATCGCATTCGTCGTGACCACATATTAGATATAATCTATTTTTGAAACTAATTTTGTACATAAAGATAGTTTAAGATATCGAGCTAATTTAGTAAAAACAAAAAGGAAATTAAGCTTATTTCTGTACAATAAAGTTTCTAGCTATTATAATATTTCATTTTTTTAATAAATAGTGCTTTGATGTATTTTTGAAATACAAAATAAGATTATATTTTTAAGACTTACACGTCAAGTAATAGTGTAAATAATTCCAGCATTGTTTGTACAATGTAATAAAACTATATTTGTCGTTTGTTGTTTATTCTGCTGGCTACCCACGTTTAATTCATTGCGCGATATGCATTTATTTTTATTTTTCGTATTTTTTCTTTGTTGTTGTTTTAATGAAATGTAACAACAACTAATTAGATCTGGTTTACACATTTTTTAAACTTTTTTTTTTATTTGAAATAATGTGTCCTCTAGGTTGCACCAATGAAAATAATCAACATTTAAGTTTTAATGTCGTTCATAACTTTAAATAAATAGTTTGAACATATGTATTAAAGCTAAACAATAGTCTAACTCTAGGCAAGGGCTTTGCAGGGTACAGCTAGACAATGGATAATGTTTATCTTGTTTTCTACGTATTGCTTTAAGGAATGTGCATACACATGTACATAGTATTTATTTCTTTTAAGTGTTTGTTGTCACAACCCAATTTGAACAACTCATGGTCTAGGGGTACATTGTCGAGAGGTTCACCCAGGTCTTCGTAGGTTGGACATACACATGAATATAAGTGTGTGTGTATATATATATATATATATAAATAAATAATAAAAATAATAACTTTAATACCACTTTATAACTGACTATACAGAAAAAATATAGGATTTATGTGACGATTTCCATCACCCACAATACTATTACATTTAATATTATAATAGATCAGTTATTATCAGGTGGTCTCTCAAGCTTGAGCCGTCCGGGTCCATGATCCCTCCAGAACGTCTAGATGTCAGGGCTGTTAAGCTGCACTTCAGGCAGGGCCATTTCCCGTCAAATACGACCCAAAGGTTACCTCCAAATTCAGGGCCTACATGTTACAAACAACATCATGTACGATAAAACTGCACAATGCTACTTCTATACTACAGTATACAACATATTGTCTAAACTATACAGCATACCTCCAGAACGATCAACCTATCACGCACACATCAACATCTTCATGTAAATACACCGGTTATATGAAATAAGGCTTATATGAAATATGGCGAAATGCAAGATAAAATAACCGTACCAAACTATGCGTTGTACGTCACTGGCTGCTGTTCCATAACAGAGAGCTACAAGTTTCGTTTTATAACACATAACATGCGCACCAAAATGTGCACACCTCCTTTCAACCATACTCGCCGACCTGAACTCTATGCTATCTTGACATTTGTAAGTTGTTAAAGAGTTCATACTATTTTATCAGTGTCAGATGAGGTTAAGTTCATTTGTTCTTAATCAACGGCTATACTATAAGGTTTTTTATTAATATGATGCCTAGGCAACTTTGCTTTCTCCAAAATTGTAAGACAATTTTAAACATTGATGACATAAAATCATCAGAATGTATCAATATTTAGCCTAAACAAAAACAAATGAATTTAAATAAATTACATTAACCCAATAATGTATAAGGTTTTTTTTTATTTTTTTTTTTATAATATTTGCACAGGACATGTAGTTTGTGTAATTATTGACTATACTTAACGCATAAATTCTAAAGAAATATTATAGGCACGGAATGTTTTGTATTTAAAATGGACGGTATGCAGCATAGGTACCAAAGTTTGTTAACACATAACTATATTACTAATTTTTAAAGCGTAACATTTTCACATGGAAAAATACTTATTACACATGTCTAGATTATATAGTATGATTATTTTGCATAACCTTAATAATTTGAACTTATTACACTGATAAACAAGTTTTGGATTTCTTATATGTCATTAACGTTTTCGGAATCAGTTTTTGATGCTGATTTTGAATCTGTAAATCATTTTGCTCTATCAGCTCAAATTATTAAGATATTGCCGAACAAAGTTTTGTATGCGCCCAAACAGGAATATACTGCTGACAGCATAATTTTATGCACACAAACGCACGCACCTGCGCGTACACACATGTTCACAAACACACATACCTCGTAATTATATACGTATATTGGCAATGTTCTTTTTTTTTCTGATGATGTCAGATGTTTGTAGGGTAAGTGTTGATTTGCAGTCGTGTTATGAATTGCGCATTGTCTTAGAATTTGATTACGTTGCAGTTTCAGACTTCATAAAAGGAGCAGTGAATGTGGCAATTGCAAGTTGTTTAAAATATGGCGACCAGAGGATGCGTAAATTCACCGGATCTGTTTTGCTATGTGTGCGGCTTTTTCACAAACAAGTCTCATCAGAAGACTTTACACGCCGTTACTGAAGAAAGCTTATCAACTTTATTTTGACTCAAAGGTGGATTGTGGTAAGTCGTGGGCACCACAGTTCATCTGTTTGACATGTTCATGCAACTTGCATGGTTGGATGAGGAAGGCAAAGAAAAACAACCACATGGCATTCGGAGTTCCTATGATATGGCGTGAGCAAAGCAATCACTCCACAGATTGTTATTTTTGTTTGGCAAACATCAATGGAATTTGTTATAAAACTCGTACAACTGTCAATTACCCAAACGTTCCATCAGTTTCAAAACCAATTCCACACGATCCTGTCATTTGTCCAGTACCACAATCGCCTGTAGAATACACAATAGACGAAGAGAAGGATATAGAAAGTGATGTTCCATCTTGTGCCGATGACTCAGACCCTGACTACAAAGCTGCCGGAGAAGGAATTCATTTGATGAATTATGCTGAACTTTGCGACCTTGTGCGAGATCTGGCGCTAACAAAAGGCCAAGCTGAACTTCTTGGTTCACGGTTAAATGAATTTAATTTGCTTGCACCAGGTACAGCTACAGCAAACTTTCGTCACAGGCATAAACAGCTTGTTCAATACTTTGATGTGACTGGCAGTATTTGCCACTGCACAGATGTTGACGGCCTTATGAGAAGTCTTGGTGACGAACACATTGTTGAAGATTGGCGACTGTTCATTGACTCGTCAAAGACTAGCTTAAAAGCAGTATTGCTGCACAATGGAAACAAATATGTTTCAGTACCAGTTGGATATTCTGCCCAAATGAAAGAGACATATGAAAACATGTCGGAACTGTTGGAAACAATACGTTATCGCTTGTACAACTGGAATATCTGCGGCGATCTAAAAGTAATAACTATTTTGATAGGAATGCAGAGGGTACACGAAGTACATGTGTTTCATATGCGAATGGGACAGCCGAGATAAGAAGCACCACTATACAAAAAAGAATTGGTCGATCAGAGACAGAATGCAACCAGGAAACAAAAACGTTCTTCATCAATCGTTGGTTGATCGTGGCAAAATTCTCATGCCACCCCGTCATATAAAATTAGGACTGATGAAGAACTTTGTCAAGGCATTAGACAGCAAATCGGATGCATTTATATACCTATGCAACAAGTTTCCAGAGCTCAGTTATGCTAAAGTCAAGGAAGGTATTTTCATAGGTCCACAAATAAGAAAAATCATGGCCGATGAAGACTTTCAAAACACTTTAAGTCATCCTGAAAAAGATGCGTGGGTTGCATTCAAGTCAGTCGTAACCAATTGTCTTGGAAATAAGAAGTCTGTCGACTATGAAACAGTTGTAAAGAAATGCATTAGTGCCTACAAACACCTGGGATGCAATATGTCTCTGAAAATTCATTTACTCGATTCACATCTAGACTTCTTCCCAGAAAACCTAGGCGCAGTAAGCGATGAACATGGCGAACGCTTCCACCAGGACATTTCTGTGATGGAGTCACGCTACCAGGGCCGGTGGAGTGCAGCGATGTTAGCTGACTACTGTTGGACTCTACAAACGCGACTTGCCAAGTACTCAGTACAAGCGGAAGTCCACAGCCAAGAAATTCAATCCATGAACATTTTAAACATTTTACACATGCATTTGACATTAAATGGAATATATTTTTTACATATAATTTTATTAGTTAGAACTGATTTCATGCTTGTGTTTAATATTTTTTACATTAACTGCAAAAGAGAATATATGGTTTAAAATTTCATTTTTATACATATTGAAGTATTATAACTATAATAAAAAAATTAAGATTGCGGATTTCTTAAAATTGGAGGCTGATAGAGACAAATGGTTTGCATATTCGAAATCAGCGTGTGTAAATTGAGTATGATTAGATGATGGGTACCAAGAAATCCACGATAAATTATTTTTTGTTTTCCAGTGTTATTAATTCGAATAAAACTGGCATAATATTTTAACAACGTTTATTCTATAGGTTTATTTGAAAAAAAAAATAACTATCAAAACTCACTACAGTTAGAAATATAAAACATAACTAAAAACAAGCTATCCACCAATTTTATTATTTAACGTTTATCAAAATAAAATTCAATGATAAAAAAGTACAGTTCAAAGACACTCTGCACTCGTTGAAATTTTGCTTAACCTTCTTTCCACACTGAAATCTTTTTTTCTGACCACCATTAAAGCATCCAACTAATTGGTTTTGGCCATCAAATCGGATCTTATCCAGGACTGTTCGGCATCTGGCAGCATGACTACGAACTGGACGTCCAATTTTATTTGTGACTCGATACCCCAAATTGTATATCATTGCGACATCTCGTCGAAATTGTATTAGATTCAAATCACGATGTTTATAAGCTTCTGACAATCTGTACAACTGCCAAGCTTTATGAAGGCTTGCATCAATCGCTAGGCAAAACAATGCCCACCACCATTTCTTGATAATAATATGTATGCGACGTTTGGCTTATCTGTCCCACTCATGACACGGTTATACTGAGCGATCCGGTTTTGCATGGAAATTCGAATATGATTTTTTGTGCTGCTCACCACCTCTGGACTTTAACCAGTGGATTGACTACAAAACAGTTATTTAGCAATGAGACTACATTTTTTTTCTTTCCGACGAACTGCTAACATCTCTGACTTCCAATCAAATCGAAGGTCAGATATGTCACTTGCATGTTTCTTCGACATGTGTACTTCTATCAGTGGACACTTCTCCATACTGTTTGCTATCACAGTACCAGTCGCAGTACCATTGTCTTCAGTTGATCGAGCAGTCGTGGTATTGTAAAAAAATGTCTATATAAAATCTGGACGGAAGACCAGGTGTTCACTATCTGCATAAACTACAGAGCCACCAAGTCCCAAATATACATTGAACAATCCACTTGATTCTTGATAAGGCTCACAATTGACCAAGTAGCCCAGACTGCTGTTCAGGCAGAAGACTTTGAACCCAAAGCGTATAGCACGGCAACATGGATTCATCAATGGAAATGTCCTGTTTGGTAGGTCAATGTTGAACAAAACGTTCATTTAACATCACAAATAGTGGACAAAGTTTGGAATGTGTGTCATCGACATTAAGATTACTATTATCACATACGTGAATATATTGCAAAACTCCTCAATCGGTTCAAAGATATCACGCTGTTAATTTCCTCATTGTGAATATCTTCAGCGCTGTGCCAATATATTCATTTGTTAGCTAAAGAGACATAACCTGAAATAAGAAGAATTGCTATAGCTTAAAGGATTTCAAAAGTTGTTCAATTTAACCGCTTCAGGTTTTACATAACATATACATTGGACATTTTGGTTATGTTGTCAATAACGACATCATCATAAATAATTCAAACAGGGAAGCGGTGTATACTCATTGATTTGAGTTGAAGTACTATTTCATGTGTTCTCTGACTGCTTTAAATCCCATTTAACCCACTGCTTTGGTGATGTTGCAAATCTCTTCCTTTATGATGGTTGTGGTGATGTTGTACATGCTGAGCTGTTGTGGGTGTTCGAAGTAGAATATCTTCGCCACTTTGATGTACTAGCATAATTTTCATTTTTATCTCTCTTGTTTTCGTATACTTCAACCAATGGCAGGTCATCATCTAGATCAGTTTGGTTGTCAATCTCAATATTATTGTCATCAACTAACTTGGCTTTTTCTAATTGTTGCTTATCAAAACCAGGAATGGTACTAAATTTGATTTCCAGACAGGCTGTCAATGACACCATCATCATCTTCTGGTTTGTTATCCTGGTCAGATTTAGTTGAATCTTCAGGCGGTAAGATGAAAACATCAATAGTTTGAGAATCAGATTCTTCCAGAATGCTGATAACTTCAGCCAAACTGTACTGCCTATATTTTTTTGAAATAATTGTTTGTCTTTGAAATTTTTTTTATAAGAAATACATAGTTTAACTTATTAAGCCACACATATAGAATTCAAAGCACTCATTATTCAGAAACACATCCGAATTATCCTGCAGAGTGAGCCTCTCCGAAATCAAAACCATGCACCCTGTAGTGCAAGGCGTTATTTTAAAAAGAAACTCAAATAGCATGCTATGTAGCTATAATGACTACAAATTGGGTTCAATTTTTTATTGTATAGTCAAAAGTGATAATTTTATAACATTATCAGAACAAAGGTTGTTTTTTTTAAATATCCCAAAAAAATGAACATTATGTATTTTTTAGTGCCAGAAATGGAATGGCAAAAAATGATATGTACAGGAAAAATAATTATTATTATAATATATGGGGTGTTTGGGTAGCACTCGAATTACAAAGTTTCCTTTAAAAAGGACTTTATGCGTTAAAGTGTTAAATTAAAGCAACGATGAAACATTTCGGTTTAGCATTCAAATGTCTAAATTTTACTAATTTATGACACATTTCTAGGCTAATTAGTTCGTAGAGCTGATATAACTTTGCTAACAGTCAAAGTTTAAAACGGGACATCCTTTAAGATAGACTTTCTGTTTTATATTTATTTCCCTAACCACTAATGGATATAAGGACCGCTAAGTACCACTGCCTATATATAACTAACCTTGAGTATAGTTCACTATAAATAGTTTTCATTATCCTTCATTATATATTACTAGGAACAGTTTTCAATATCCCTTATTTTAGATTAATAGCAACAGTTTTAATACAGTTGAAAATAGTAAACTAGAGACAGTTTTCACTTCCCTTGTGTATATAGCTGTGAGTTTCACTCTCACTTTAAGTAGGGATTCAAGGAAACGTGGAATCATTACTTGAATAATACAAAATGTATTCACGGACTAGAAATAGTACAATATACAGTTTAGAACAGTCTATGCGAAAACAATGTCTATTGTGCGTACATCTGTCCTAGTTGAACAAGTTTAAGTGTAATAGCGACGTGTCCTGAAAAGTAAAAAAAAAAAAAAAAAAAATAACTACTTCATTACGTGATTTTGCAGTACAAAGGCAAAATGGTGTGGCTTGATACAGCATCCGCGTGCAAGTTCATTTCGGCTTTTTATTAAAGAAAATACAAAAATTTAATTTTGGAAAATGACGTTATAGAGGATTTTTATTTATAGCGACGGCGTTCCCATTCTGAAAAAAAATACCATCGGGAAATGACGTCATATATTCTTTATAGCGACGGCTTTCCCACATGCCGTCGAACGACACGATAACAATTTCTTTGTAGGTTCTAACTCTTTGCACAGATTTTGCAGGTTACAGCTAGTAGATATATATTTATCATCATAAAATGAAAATGCATACATATTTTACAGAAAGTTACACTGATTTGCTGACTGACTGCTGTATCTCACAAACAAACTCTTATATAATTTGTACACATCATCCATCACTCGAACTTTCTACATCCAACTCAATCGTACTTACTAGACGATAATACCTGATATAATATCAGGACTCTAGAAATGACTAGACTCTTGACCCCGTGACCTAGGGCTGACCTGGCTGTCCAAGCTCCAAACACACACACACACACACACACCTGTGTGCATAGCACACACAACTACACTATGACAATTCCAAGAATGAGAAATACAAGTCATTATAGCGTATAAGTCCAACTCGCAGACAAGTCGAGAGTATTTTTGAGTCTAAAATTTACGAATTTTTTTTATGACCCGCGTATATATATAAATATTAATTATACCGCTGGAATTTTACCGTAATTTTATTTAAATTTACATTTTTAACGCACTCTATCATCATGCTGTAGGCACTATCCGATATGGTGATCAGATTCTAACCCTCACGATCACATTGCGAGCACTCTAACAACTGAACTATCCAGCCATTTCTCCTTATTTGGATTAAAAGTCTAGATGCAACTAGAAAATTATTTATGATGTGGGTATAGAAACAATTCAATGCAAATTTAATAGAGCTACACATCACTGGGCCAAATGAATGTTAAGTTTATGTTTCTGGTTTCCAGCATTGTCCTCGTTGACTTGCTATGTTGAGTGTACAATGTATTTACCAAACTTCTATGTAATGTTGTGTTGAGTGTACAATGTATTTACCAAACTTCTATGGACTGTTGTGTTGAGTGTACAATGTATTTACCAAACTTCTATGGACTGTTGTGTTGAGTGTACAATGTATTTACCAAACTTCTATGGACTGTTGTGTTGAAAGTACAATGTATTTACCAAACTTCTATGGACTGTTGTGTTGAGTGTACAATGTATTTACCAAACTTCTATGGACTGTTGTGTTGAGTGTACAATGTATTTACCAAACTTCTATGGACTGTTGTGTTGAGTGTACAATGTATTTACCAAACTTCTATGGACTGTTGTGTTGAGTGTACAATGTATTTACCAAACTTCCTCTATGGACTGTTGTGTTGAGTGTACAATGTATTTACCAAACTTCTATGGACTGTTGTGTTGAGTGTACAATGTATTTACCAAACTTCTATGGACTGTTGTGTTGAGTGTACAATGTATTTACCAAACTTCTATGGACTGTTGTGTTGAGTGTACAATGTATTTACCAAACTTCTATGGACTGTTGTGTTGAGTGTACAATGTATTTACCAAACTTCTATGGACTGTTGTGTTGAGTGTACAATGTATTTACCAAACTTCTATGGACTGTTGTGTTGAGTGTACAATGTATTTACCAAACTTCTATGGACTGTTGTGTTGAGTGTACAATGTATTTACCAAACTTCTATGGACTGTTGTGTTACCCACGGATATGTCGACCTTGTTTTTTCGATGAATTTAAAAAAAAAAAAAAATCCACTTACGGTAGTATATAAGGTATTATGTTAAAAACAATTCAATGAAATATTTTCTGTACATTTCTACATAGATATTTAGTAATCCATTAATAATGAGAATACTAAGCTTAGATTAAACATGGAATAACAGAATACAGATGACTCTTAAAAAAGATTATTTCAAAACTACGAAGATATTTTTCTCTTATGAAACAAATAATATAATTTTAGAACAAAGATATGACAATAACGCTATTAAATATATTAAAAAAATTAAATCTAAGGACTGAAATGTGTTTTTTTTATATTACAATTAAATTAAAATTATTATAATTGAATGTTTGTATAAATGTCAACATACTACAGACTTATACAAATAAAAATAAAATATAAATTTCCATAAAGAAAAAAAAAATATATTAAAAATGAATTCAGTTATAGAATAAATAATCACTTCATGGATACTCATTAGTTTATAAATGTCTATTTAGTATATTCAAAAAGTAGAAATTAAACATACATTTATAGATCTTTTTTATGTTTTTAATTAATATAAAGTGTAGCCAAAAAGTAAAATGGTGAAATGTTAAAAATTTATGCATGTATGAATATATATACAAAAACGAAGACTGCCAACCACCCCAATACAAATTTCAAGTAAATTGATTTTTATTATTTTTTTTTACTTGGTGTTATGAAAAAAATATTGGAATACCAGTTGTAATTAACATTTAATTGAATTGTATTGAAAATAATAAAAAAAACAGATTCAGTATAGCCAGTTCCAGCATAACCTTCCATTATAACCAGTTCCGATATAACCAGTTTCAGTATAACCAGTTCCAGTAAAATAAGTTCCAGTAAAACTGAGTATAAACAGTTCCATTATAACCAGTTCCAGTATAACCAGTCTCATTATAAACAGATGAAGTGTTTCATTACTGTGGAGCAATAGTATCGTCTAAGTTTTATGACGCAATTTGGTAAGCTCCGCCCACCACAGTATCCATGACGTCATTCCGCCATCTTGAGTTCTAGTCATGGATATCTAGATACCAGGATAGACAACCAAACAAAATTTCATTCTAGCTGTGTACGGTTTAGGCTGACGCAAGGATTTTTTTTTTCTTCTTTGTGTTTGTGGATTGTTTAATTTATTTTTTTTTTCTGAATATAATGTCTTCAAAAATATCCTACACACAGAGAATTGAATGTAGTTTAATAAAAAGTAATTTTTATTTAAATGAATCATATGAATTTTTTTTTTCTTCTTTGTGTTTGTGAATTGTTTAATTTATTTATTTTTGTTTATTTTTTTCATCTAAACTTTTTAAAAATAATAAAATACTTGCATAATAATATCACTTTGAAACATATATTGTTAAAAAGCCCTTTCAATTTACTACATTTTCATATATATACTATAATAACATAATTTTTAAAATAAAAGCTTTAGAGAAATATTAGTCGATAAAAATTTTTAAGACATTGACGAATTAAGATTGAAAAAGGTGGATGTTTATTTTTTTAACAATGTCAACAGAGGAGGGCTATTGAAGCCATCTGAGTACACCTTCTCTACTTGCCTACTAAATTGGAAAGTATTCAATTCATTGACAAGATCAGCAAGTAGTCTGAAACTATTTCTAGGACAAACAAATAAAAAAGAAATGTTTAAATTGTTGATAGAGTAACAATTGATGAGTCATTGCTGATTGAAGAAATTATTTTTTTTATTTCAATCATAATTTAAAAGAACTTATTTATGTTAAATTTTTTAATTGTTCGTCTAAAATTATGTTATGCAATTGAATGAGACCGTTCATGATTAAACCAATGAAAAAACGAAAAATAATTAAATTGACAAAATAAAGATTTTAAATTAAAAAATGTGTTATTAAAAGTTTTCAAACTTTAATTACGTTTGTGTTTATTTCATAAAAACATAAGTACCAAATATACAAAACTGCTATTAAACATGAAGACTAACGCTCAACACTTGATTGTGTGTCAGCCTAAAACGTATTTTTTAAAATAATGGTTGTCTTTCCTGATGCTATATCTAGATTTCCATGGTTCTAGTGTATACGTCGTTAGGTAAAAATGATGTATACAAAACGGACAGTTGAAAGCACATGCTTTGTTTTAAAATCAGTCTAGCATTGGGCATCGAGATAAGCGGATGCATCAGCCCCGTAGCCAAGGGGGGGGGACACTGGGGGGGTCCGCTTAAAAAGAAGAAAAAGAGGAAAAAATAAAGAAAAAGTAACTAAAATGAGAAAGTACCCCCTTGCTGGGTATTGGTGCCCCCCTGCTTACTTTGACCTGGCTACGGGCCTGGGATGCATGTTGATAGCTATTTATTGTACTCCTGCTGAGTTCACTTTTATGTCGGTTCATGTTCAAGAATTAAATATGTTATTGTTGTTACTTCAACTGTAGTCGACTTCGTTATTCGTGTTGACTGAATTCTTACTTCTACTACAATTATAAAGTATTATTTAAATAATAGACCCGTAACATTAATTGGTATCTCCGACGGCGAACTGACTGACATAGCTGGATTTAGGAGCAGCGGAGTGAGTACATTATGACTCGTTGTAAATACTGATTAATAATTTATCGGGGAATTACATGGCGGCCACCACCCTGGGTGCGCGCCATGAAAGTTGTGTACTGTAGTGGCCGACATTGCTGTGTGATGTAATTGCCAACCTTGCTGTTTTCTGTCGTGGCCGACCCTGATGTGTGCAGTCGTGGCCGACGTTACTGTTTTCTGTCGTGGCCGAACCTGCTGTGTGCAGTCGTGGCCGACGTTACTGTGTTCTGTCGTGGTCAGCGTTACTGTTTGTCGACGTGTGGCTAAAAATCACCTCCTAATCGTCAGAAGACTCACACCATATGATCATCGAAAATCAACTTGTGTGCTAGTCAACCTCACCATCGGAGAACATCGAACATCGCGACCCGAGATCACCGAAGATCAGCCAATCAAGTCTCGCCGTGAGAGTCAAGAAACAAAATTGACTATTGTTTATTTCAATATATGTAAGTTGGCATATTTTATATACTTATTATTAGACGATTGTACTGTTAAAATTTAGTACATTTATTTGTTTGCTGTTCATGGTGGAATTTCTGAATTTAATACAGTGGAGGTTAAAATAGGGTCCACCTAAGGCAGCCAAAAAATTTAATTAACTGGTTTTAAAAGATAATATTGCTTGGAGAGGGATGGACGCCGCCAAGCATTTCTTGCCCCAGATACACCATGACAGAACACCTAACTCATCTCATACCGGGTCGGTCGTCGCCCAGGTGAACAAGGACCGCGTCCCCTATTGCACACCATGGTGGGGACGAAAAATGTACTACTGTAGCCCCCACAACCCACACTCCCATTAAAGCTCAAAAGAAGAGACGACATAATTATTGGCACGTGTAATGTAAGAAACCTAAATGCGACAGGAAAAGTGAAAGACCTGACCCACGAAATGGAGCGTTATCAATGGAATGTCATTGGACTATGTGAGACCAGATGAAAAAAACTTTGGAGAATTCTCAACAGAAGAGGGACACAAGATCTACTTCTGCGGCAAGAGGGCAAACATGAACATGGAGTTGAACTATTCATTCACAAAAACATTGCGAAATGCATCATGGGATGCCGGCCTGTCTCTAGCCGCATCATAACCCTTCAATATTATAATAATGCAGATAGGAATGAAAGGGTCGCAGACCGAGAACTAAGAAAGGCAGAAATCGCGAACGAAAAGGCGCGCTTAAAGTCTGAGAGCAGTAGACAATAAGCTACCCCCAGAGTCAACGGAGCAGGTGATAGGGACCACATTACTTAAGTTACCTTTTATTTTACAGAGGTGGTTGACAGTATGGACACATACTTGTCTAGGTTTGAAATGCTGAATACTATCGCGGGTATGCCGAAAAATGCATGGGCCGCGTCAATTTTAGGATTCATAAGAGGCAAGGCCCTGGATGTATGTTTGAAACTAAGTGAAAATGAAATTAAAAAAATATGATGTGGTAAAGGAATCATTTATGAATATATACGGTAATACAAGTGATGGTTATAGGGAAACATTTCGACAGTATTGCTGTGCTTTGCTAGGACTGTACCATGTCATAACCGTGGTCGTAGCTTAAGTCCTGGGAACAGAAATAAATCTCGTGACCGACATGACAGGGACAAATCATGTTTCTCATGCTGGAGAGCCGGGCTTGTATCTTGAGACTGCAAAATGAGGGTTCGGGAGGTAGTGATAGCTTATGTTACCTTTGCAACGGGAGAGGGCATTATGCTAGGAACTGCACTAGGTGCAGGGAAAAAAAAAGTCATGAGAGAAATGAATAACAGGCCAGAAACATGGACATGACTAGACAGAAACAAAGAGAAGGGTACAACAGGCAATATTAGTTAATGAAGGACGTAATGGGTTACATATTTACCCCGGGTTCGTAGGTGATGTAGGTGAAATGTGTTACGTGACACAGGGGCAACTTGTGTGTTTGTCCTTAAAAAGGTGTTTGGGTTAGAAAGACACAGTACATGAATAAAACTGTGAATCAACGTATATTGCCAGCTTCAAATAGATCAAGCACATCACGTTCGTTGAAACCTTCCAAACCGAGATATTCTACTAGATCCAAAATATTTTCCTCAATTTCAGGAAAAAAATTAACTTCTGTATCCAGTACCGAACCTATGGATTTAGTAGCCCCTGCATTTTGACGTTCGACTACATGACATGTGATAATATACTTAAAATTTAATGTAAAAAAAATGGGGCTCTCTCAAGCTAAGGACCGGGGGACTTTTAGATCCCCTCCCCTCACCCAAGGTACGCTTCTGTCTGTATCAGTACTTTTTTTACACATTATGGCTACTTTTTCTTACACATGATTCATTGTTGTTAATTTTAATTCCTTCCATCATCCACGGATGCCGATATAGCGAAACATTTAGGCCATAAATCGAAAACGTTCCTTAATTAAAAAAGCCGTTATAGCGAAATGCCGTAAAAAAAGCGTCCGTATAGCGAGGTATGGGGTATATTAGTATATATATATATATATATATATATATATATATATATATATATATGCTTATAGTGGCAGCAGTCTTAGTGGCGATGATAATATTCCAACGATATAGTTCCCTTCAATGTTATTAGTGTTAACGTCTTAAAGAACTCGGATAGTTCAGGAACAGTAGTAAAAGAGTCTCAAGTTAATGATAGAGTCATGATGGACGCCTGATCTTTTTTATGAGTATCGACAATATTGTTGACATGACTCCTATAGACACTTTAGAGACGATGGTAATTACCAACGTGATCTGACCCAGTGAACAGTAAGTATCTGACCCAGTGGACAATAAGTATCTGACCCAGTAGACAGTAAGTATCCGACCCAGTGGACAGGAAGTATCTGACCCAGTGGACAGTAAGTATCCGACCCAGTGGACAGTAAGTATCTGACCCAGTGGACAGTAAGTATCTGACCCAGTGGACAGTAAGAATCTGACCCAGTGGACAAGAATTATCTGACCCAGTGGACAGTAAGTATCTGACCCAGTGGACAGTAATATCTGACCCAGTGGACAGTGAGTATCTGACCCAGTGGACAAGAAGTATCTGACCCAGTGGACAGTAAGTATCTGACCCAGTGGACAGTAATATCTGACCCAGTGGACAGTGAGTATCTGACCCAGTGGACAAGAAGTATCTGACCCAGTGAACAGTAAGTATCTGACCCAGTGGACAGTAAGTATCTGACCCAGTGGACAGTAAGTATCTGACCCAGGCGACAGTAAGTATCTGACCCAGTGGACATTAGGTATTTTACAACATGTTGGATATTTAAATTGTAATTCAATCATAAAAAGTCGGATATGTCCGAAACAAAAAAAAAACCTACCCTACTAATCAAACCTAAGGAAATAGAATACTAAGCAAAGGTTTTGCAGGGTACATCTTTAACTAATAATACTTCTTCAATATTTTCTTTAATTAAACCATATGAAGTTATAGTGAACTTTATGAATTTAAAGTAAACCATATGAAGTTAAAGTGTATCTTATGAATTTAAATTGTATCTTATGAAGTTAAAATACACCGTATGAAGTTTAGACATTTTTTTCAAAACTTAGTACTTTTTTTTAATGTTGACATAAAACACCGGCCTACTAGGAATATATTTTGCAAGGTGTAAACAGCAAACTATAAACTAATTTTTTATTATAACTAAGTTCTTTGTTAGGTATTGAGCAAAAATTTTGCAACAATACTTTATAGTTTGACGTATGCAAGTCCTGAATACGTTACTTGTTTGTACATTTAAGTGTATTTGTTTACTGTAAGCATGTCTTCATTGAGAGGCTTAACTTTTGAGGCAGATGTTTTATTCAATGACGTGAGTAGTTGTATAGAGTACATCACAGTGATACATTGACTAGACATTGCTGAGAATAGTCGGTTCATCATTGCTTGAGACGTCTGGTAAATATATTTTTTTATTAATTGTAATGAGAAATAAAATTCATTACCTCGCTACAATTATCATAATGTGATATATAAAATTAGACTTTAAACTTGAAAACATTCTCCAAATATTCAGCTACATAAAGTACTTTTTTACGGTGTAAAATGAATATAAACTGAATTAGTTTTATTTTATTGTTGCTGTGTTTGTATTGTTTTAGCATTATCTTTAACTTATGCTATGTATATAGAGAGATGATTTTTATTTATGGCGATTAAATGTCAATATATTCCCCAAGACATCAGTTGAGATTCATGGCATAGAAAAAATGATTGTTTTAGCTTCTTCTTTTAATTTATGACCAGTTGGAAGAATCTTTAATCATTAGTTTTATTTAAAATATTCAGCTAAAAAAAAGATTTTGCCCTACAGATAAAATGACCTGCGACATAGTATTGACCAAAAATGGTACAATTGTTAAATGTAGAGATCACAATAATTTGAATACGATTGTGATTTTGTAGACTGATCATTGAAACTATGGCATTAATAGAGAAAGAAATTGTATAACATAGCATTAAATACATATATTGTGATAATCAAATAGAAATATATTTTGATAGACACATATATAGATATTTTGAAAGCAAATAGATATATATTTTGATAGACTAATAGAGATATATAATAAGAAACAAATATAGAGATATTGTATGAAACAAATGGAATGACTCACAGCGGAAGATGATTCATGATACACAGAGATAAAGAGATAGAGAGGATGTTGTGAAACACAAACATTTGAAACATGGAAGCAGAAATACATTTCAAAACTTCATCTTATTGCAACTAATGGTCTCGGAGAATGAACATTTATCGTTTGCTATATTTTTAACTATAAAACAATTTAAAAAATGCTTAGTAACTAATGAACAACAAAGAAAACAAATATCATTTTTAATTATATCAATTAGTATTAAAAGAACTCCTGATCTGCCAGTTCAACGAAATCTGTTTAAATTTAATATAAGAAATCAGCTATTCCTAGTGGCTAATCTGTTAGCAGTAGATTTATCTTGCTATAATGCACAAAAATTTCGTAATTGATATTATTTCTTTCACACGATACTTTCCCAATGTTAATTCGACACTGGCCTATATCTGTTTAAAAAATGCTAATGACGCATACATGTAGGCTTGTACGTTCTGATGAACGTCCCCATTGACCACCATATCACACACACGCACTCACATACCGCTCCCCCGCCCACCGCAATCCATAGTGTTTAATTAGGCATCCGGACAAAACCTCCAGCGGACAAAACCCTTAGTGGTCAAAGAAACACTTCGGACTAAACCCCCACTTAACCGAATCTCCACTTTTATTAAAAAATCCATTATTTGGCCAACATTTGTATTATAAAATGTATTATATGATACCTGGATGTAAATATACATAGAAATCTGTATTTTTAAGTGAATTTTTAGCACATTTTCGAGAAACGGATTTTAATCTGTCTGTAATTACCCTAGAACTCAGCAACCATAAGTCCTAGACCAATGATGTTTATAATTTTATGTATGTCTTGGCCTGCCATGTGTGCATCAAAAGTCAATTTCGCGATCAAACCTCTGAGGGTCGGCCATCAGGGTTTCTTATGGTACAGTTTTTTTTTTTTTTACTATATAAGCTATATTAACAAAGGGGCGTAACTCATTATATATTTTTGTAACAGTTATTCAACAAGACTTAATTCCCTAAATTTATAAAACTCATAATATATAACACAAAAATGAGCTAAAACTTCCTGTGTCCTGAATGGAACAGGCTTAATTGCTTGTTTGTTTTTTTTCAAATTATTCGAACAAGCTGCATTAGCTCTTCTAGACACATACCAAAAGGCAATCCTTTGATAACTTTACATAAACAGCAAGCATATTTTATTTGGTAAAACGAACACAACTAAACGTTTTAGCCCACGGCCAATACTCACAGTATATTAATTCTACCTTTTAAAATCTTTTATCACATCAGACACATTTGATAGCAGAAGGTTAAACAAACATCATAAGAACAAAAGTCTCAAAATCCATTCCTTTATTTGGGCAAAACAACAAAGGCGCATGCCTAATGATATATTGTATTTGACAGACATTATCTCTTATATCGACATACATTTTCTTTAGCTCATGGTCAATATTGTATTATAAAAGTAACAATAATATCGACTTGGGGGGTCCACTGGGGATTTAGTCCAAGTGTGCGTTTTGTTCTACACTCGTTTGATTACACCCAACCACTGTAAATTATTTTCTTGGAACACCCTCTGAACTCAGCGCAACCATCTTTTTCGATCTGGCCCATTGCTTATCTTCCACCTTACCCCTTCCCTGGTCCCCGTTTTTTGATATATTTATCAGTAACAACTAGATTGCCGTTTTTTTTTAGAAAATACAGAAAAAAATAATAACAAAAAAATTATTATCAACTTATAAACAACATAGATCAATAAAATGTTAAAAGGCGATTTAAAGAATTTTTTATATATACCTAAATCCTTCTGAACAATAGTTTAACAAGAATTTACATTTCTGCTCAAAAAGTAAATAAATAGTCACTAAACAAAAGTTACATTATAGAAGTGTTCAATTTTATTACTGTTAATCGAACCTAAAATTGAGATCGCACCATCGTGGCAAAAAGCCAAAACTAAGTCGCTTATGAAGTTCTTGTGAATTTAAAGCATTGTAACCAAATGTATATGTGGCCCAATAACACTTCGGACAGATTTATTCTCACCAAAGAACCTGCACAGTCTATCGAGGTGGACAACCTTCATCTTGGTACGTACGTTTCTTTGTATGCGATAAACCACATCGTTGATCCTTGTTTTGACTTGGTATGGTCCCTCCCAGTTCTGTTTCAGTTTTGGAGATCTCCCTTTTTGTCTCTCGTGACTACATAAACACACAAGATCACCTTCACTGAGACCAGATGAGTTCCCACGTCTGTCATATCTGGTCTTTATGGCGTCGCAGGCCATTCGAATATTTTTACGTTCGGAGGGATGGATCAGCTCAGGTCGAGACCGTAAATTATCAACGTTGTCAGTCCTTGTGGTTGGGGTGTCCGTAGTGAGCCCGAATAGAAGGTCGCACAGTAATCGATGTTCACGACAAAACAGCAACATTTATGGTGTATGACCAGTTGTTGCATGAGTCGATCATCTATCTATACGCCATCAGAAACAGGGAAATTTAGGTATCCCATTCGTCCTGGTGGTCGTCTGCCATTTTTGCAAATTGTTGTATCAAAGTGCGGTTGAAACTTTCCAGCTATGTCGATGGCGATCATTTGAAAAGGGACCCCATTATTATATTGCTGCATAGATCCATGGGTCTTTAGCTGATGCACACTGGTTCCACTTTCTACAACAGCCTTCTTCGTCTTTCCGGTAATGGAACCAGTAGAACATGCGGCGCACTTTCTCCAAGGTTTTGTTTACTCCAAGATGTTCACCTATTACACCATCGTGCATCTCTTTCAACACTTCGCCAACTCTCGACATCGGGAGTAACAATTGCATGCAATGAGAGATACCGTCAATTGACTACCAAACCCGTTTTATGTTTCACCGATTTATTATCAGTGAGTCCCACTGAGTCCAATAGGCCTTCGTTGCGGCACTCATTTCTGCTACTCTTTGCCAGTCCGGCCTTTGTCCTTCTTCTTTCCACAGAAGAAGGGAACCAGATCCTTATCCTTCAGCTAATCTTCTAGTAGACTCAGATCGGACCATGGTTCTGAAGCATCCAACCCCAATCGTGCACAACACTCGACATCAGTTTCCTTTTTTTCTAACCTTTGACAATGCTTACACTCAAGCTTACAAGGTCGACGTGATAGGGAATCTGTATTCTTATACAGCAATCCACTGTGATGTTGTATCTCTTAGTCATATGTTTGTAGCCTCTCTATCTACCTGGCAGTTTGTCCTTCTGAGTTTTTAAATGACAAACATCATTTTAGTACTGCGTGATCTGTCCTTAAAAGGAATCGTTGTCCATATAAATATTTGTGGGAATGTTTGATAGCATTAACCACCGCAAGCAATTCTCTTCTAGTAATACAGTAATTCCTCTCGGGTTTTGAAAAGGTCTATAATAGGCGTTCACGTTTTCCGTACCGTGAATCCTTTTAGATAGTACAGCACCAATTCACGTGTTGCTAGCAACAGAATCCAGCAGAAATTTTATCCCAGGTAAGGAAAGGCAAGTAGCGGGGAGGATTGAAATGCGTTCTTCAACTCGTCAAAGCGTGTTGGCATTCTTTGTTCCGAATAAAAGGTCTTTTCTGTTCGGTAAGTCGGTGTAGATATCGGGCTATATTTAAAACGTTCGGCACAAACCGGCGAAAATATGTACAGAGCCCCAGGAAACTTCTTAGTTCCTGCACATTCCTTTGGCTCTGCATACTCCCTGATAGTCTCGAATTTTTCAAAGTCAGTGCTTGAACCATGCTCAGCTACAACGTGCTCCAAATACTTCACTTTCTTTTTTAAATAGGGAGTATTTTCTTACAATATACAAACGAAGTATCCTGTTAGCCTTTGTCAACCAGAGAGCATGAACCTATTTGCCGGGATCGCGGCGAACAAGATCATAGGAACAGTTGCTCTAATTACAGTTTGACAGATTTCCAGAAGGTATGCTTCATCTGCGCTTAAATCATAGCACGCAATTTCCGTACAGCATATATCCTCTTGAAAGCAACAGGTGGGAGAGTTCCACAACTCTGAATAGCAACTCCAATAGAAACAAAAAACTGCTACGACCAGTTGTTGGACCATCGAGGTGTTTGATTAAATTCCGAAGTGGCAGCTCATTCGCAACTGACATACTAACCATTAAACAGGCTTATGCAATTTTTCTTCCATAAGCCGTATCACGCCACCTTTAGATCATGTATTGCTTGCTGATCCATGCAACCAATAACTTGTCTTTGCTGATTGTTCTTTGGACAAAAAAAAATCAATCATACTTTTGACATCAGCTGCAGCAGCACCAGAAAAAGGTGAGATGTGTCCTACATACTCTGGTCCTGGCTCGTGAATCTGTGCAATAAAATATTCCAAAACTGTATTTCGATAATTATTTGATTCCACTTGCTTTGTTACAATCGTTTTGTATTTTCATCCATTAAAAAATAATCCCTGCAGGTTATCCAGTGTTTTGGTAAGTTCAATTTTTTTTCTTTCTCTTTTCAGCTTGTAAATCTATTATTCTTGTTGCAATTTGTTATGTAACAAAGCTAATATATACTAAACTTTCTGTAGCTATTGTGGCACCTGCTCTGTCGGAAATCCCTTTTGTGTCGCAAGTCTTTGCAACATTTGGCAGCATTATACGCATTTTTTTTTCTTTTTTGTATGAGTGATTGAAGTTGATTGCACTGGGTTAGTGCTAGAGTGGGTATAATAATCTTCTTCATCTTCCACCGTAGAATCGGATGCTGTTGAAGAAACAATTGTCTCTTTGAACTACATGCAGCCGATTGTTCACTTTCATAGCGCATATGTCTGGCTCCTATTGCTTCTTTCCTTGCAATGCATATACTTGAACGTCTGTTGGTCTGTCAAGTCTCTAATCTGTCTCTATTCGGTCTGTCTGAAAACTAACTCACATCTCATTTTATGTGGTGATCAAGACATCCCATGATTCTAAGGCCCCACTTCTTACGATGTGCTCTTCTATCCCTTTCTAACTGATTTACAAAACTATGACTATACTTTCCAGCCTAGTAATTGGTGCCGCCAAATACCTATTCTAAGGTTGGTGTCTTTTTGTTCCCCGCAAGTCCATCATCACCAACTGCTGAGGTCACCGACCTGCACTGACAACCATACCTTACCAAAACAATGATCTAACTCTGTTTGTTTTAATTATCAAAATATATAAATGTGGTCCTGGCCCCATGAACTTTCAATATTGACTAACCAACTGAAATTTACCAACCGATCAGTGGTTTTAAAGTTGTATGGATATACCTAAGGCCATCGTTACACTAATTATAAATGGTGTTTGCTGTTACATTCTTTGTATCATACAGAGTATCTCTACAATGATAAACTCCTTACTAAGAAAATAGTCAAATATTGGCCGAAGTATGCTTTTTTTCTGATACAAGCTTTTTTATGATTGACGTAGCTTATAGTGATTTATTGAACTCAAGTTGTCGCATCACACTTGCGTTCCAAGTATAAAAAGGCGACACCACTCCTTATATTATAAGAGAATGTACAACTAAACTTTAATACATTCCCGATATTTACAGATGAGAATCCTATTGAATAGTGTATTAACACTTGAGTCAATAAAACCCATGTATCTACTCTGTATAATCATGTAAATCACTACACGACTTTCTAACAAACATTACTCTTCACTGCACTGTTACTGGTCACCCCTCTCCTACTGGTCTCCTCATGACGTTATCTCTTCCCCTACTTATAGGCAGTTTACACACGCATATTATTTAACTTTTCCCGCCAAGACCACATAGTTCAAATGCGTGATCAGACTCCGCGCCAGACCGAAGATGAAGGTTATTGCGTGGGTGAGTCGCGCCAAACACAATATGGATATTGCGTGGGTGAATGCCACTATTTCATAATGCATCCTTGACCTTACTAAACCAGGTCACAAGCACTTAACATACCAAATAAGGAAATATCACAGTGTGTGATCATAAGGGATAGGACACTAGTGTGCTAAAAGGTAAGAGTAAGTGACAATGCATTGTGAATGACGTACTACCGGGTATCGGCAATTTTTGACAAGTTCCTCTAAAAATATTTCAGTGTCCGCCAAGCCTCCATCTCACCACTATACGTTTACCCCAATCCCCACTGGGCTTAAGACAAGTCTGTTGTATGTTCATGTCTGCCCAGCTCATTGCAGCACCACATGACCGTCATTGGGCTTTATATAATTCCATTGTATGTTCCTGTCTCCCACCTCATTGCAGCCACTTCTGATACACACAGGGCATCTGACAATAATACTGTATATTCCTGTCTGCCCACATCATTGCTACTCCACAGAAACCCAATTGCCTTCTTACAATCCCATGGTATATTACTGTCTGCCCATCGCATTGCAGCTCCAACTGACCTCCACTTAGATTCTGACAATATCATGGCAAATTCATGTCTGCCCACCTCAATGGAGCCTCTCATGTCCCCCATGGGCATCGTACAGTTCAATGGTTTAATCAAATCTGCCCAACCTGCAGAGCCACATGACCTCCCCCCCCACTGGGTTTCTGACAATGACATGGTATAATCATGATTGCCACATCATTGTTAATCTACATGATTCCCTTTTGGGCTTCTTACAATCATAAGCTATATACCTGTCTGCCCACATCTTTGCAACTTAACCCAAACCAACTGGGTTTCCGAAAATTCTATGGTTTATTTCTATCTGCCAACATCATTGCTAATCCACATGACCCCCACAGGGCTTCTGACAATCCAATGGTTTATTCCTCTCTGCATACCTCATTGCAGCCCAACCTGACCCCCACTGGTTTTCTGACAATATCAGATAATATTTCTGTCCGCATACATCATTGAAGCCCCACATAACCCCAACTGGGCTTCTCACAATTACATGGTATATTTCTGTCTGTCTGTCGCATTGAGGCTCCTTGTGTTCTCCACTGGGCTGCTGACAATCCCATGGTATATTACCGTCTGCCCACTTCATTGCTACTCCACCCGACTATTTGTAAGTTTTTTACCATCCTTTTATCGTACATTTTAGTTTAAGAAAAATTGGCTCTATTATAGCATGGGTTGACTGTTATTTTCCTATAAAAGTTATATATTGTTTTGTGATTTACAAAAACACAAAAAAAAACACTTTATTTCGACGTACTATCAAAGGACGATGTTATGAACAAAAAAAACCTAGCGGACGAATCCCAACGAATAAAAAAAAAACTCGGCGGAATTACCCCCAGCAGACAAATCCACTGGCGGACATAATCCCATGCGGACAAAACATTCACTTGACATAACCCTCACTATTATTATAAAATATATTATTCGGTCCATACTGACATTGTATAAATGTAATATATAATTACTGAATGTGAGTATACATTAAAATATGTATATGCTGCAATAGCATTACATACACAGGAAAACCATATCTTATCAGGTTAATCAAACACAATAAATATTTCTAGCCACAGATCAAGACGGACCATATCTTTATTCTACCTTTTGATTTTCTCATTAGACAAATATTCTTCAACAAAAGGTAAAACTAACAATCTAAAACCACAGTGGTCAAAAGCCAATCCTTTATTTAAGAACATGCCAATTGATATACTGTTTTGACTGGCATGATCTCTTATGTTGACAAACATTTCCTTTAACCCATGGCCAATATCATATTCATAGAAGAATCAATAATATTGACTAAAATCGATATTGTTATGTTGATGGTTTTGTCCGATGAGGATTTCGACCCTAGGGGTTTAGTGCGTGTTATTTGTCAGCTGGATGTTTTGTCCAACAACAAGAACAATGCATAAAAATATTATCTTAGATATTTTGAATATTACGCCTTGTTACTACAGTTACTATTATGATATTTCCATCACATAGTTTTAAATCAATCAATATTTTTAAAATAATACATCAGAATAGCAAATTCAGTAGTTGAGTACTACTGCTGCACTTAGTACTACTCTTCACTTAGTACTACGGAGCCGAAAATATTTTTTTAAGCCAATAAGTTTAATATCCTCTTATATTTATTTGTATTCGACCACTACAATTAAAATCAACTGTATATCTACTTGTATGTTAACTTTCTTATGCTTGTATAATACCATAGTTTGTTCCATACCCAAACAAGATAACTCATTTGTTGATTGTCCGTAAATACAATCTAAACAACACAATGAGCATTTCAGTATATTGGTTGTCTATCTGGACAACACAACAGATATGTCAATATATTGGTTGTATATGCACACAATCTAGACAACAAACTAGGTAATTTCATCACATTGGTTGACAGTCCCGTTTAGTACTACACATAACCCCACAAAATACTGGTTGTTGTTAAGATGACAGTATATTTTAGTATTACACATAACCCCACATACTTGTTGTTGTTAAGATGGCTGTCTCCTTTAGTACTACATATAACCTCACATCATATTGGTTGTTATTAAGATGACAGTCTCTTTTAGTATCATGTCCCTCCACACCATAGCCATCTCTAGATCTCTGGTCAGAAGTGGGCAGATAACAGCGACCATGCGATCTTGGGCTGGACGAAGGTACAATTTTGCACCATTGGCTACTGACCGACAACAATGCCCTACCGAATACACGACAAAACACCCAGCAGACAAAACACTAGCGAACAAAATCCCCAGCGGACAAAACTCCTAGCCAACAAAACACCTCAAGTATGAACATATAATATTTATGTCGATATTATAAATGCATCTGTATATAAAAACTTGATCGTGTGCTAAAGGATATGTTTGTGGATATAGGAGATCATGTCTGTCAACACAGTATATCAGTGATATGTTTTCATGATGTTTAACCCAATATAAAGATTGGGTTTCAACTATTGCTTTTTTTTCTTGCTGTACAATTCTTTTTGTAAAGCTTGAGAATTAAAAAGGTAGAATTCAGATAGGTCAGCATAGACCTGGGGCTAAAACTATTCATTGTTTTTTGTTTTACCTCATAATATAAGCTTCCTAATAAATTAAAGCTAACATGATATTTACTTTTGACCACCGTACCTTTAAGGGCTACTACAGCTTATTGGTGTACTTTAAATAAAAAGCACCTAAAAATATGTATTTATATACATTTACATCAAAATATTAAACATTACATTTTATTATATAAATGTGGGCCATATAGTAGATTTTATAATAAAAGTATGAGTTAATTCAAGTGACGGTTTAGCCCACTGCGGGTTTTGTCCGATGGGGGTTTTGTCCACTGGAGGTATTGTCCGCTGGGTGTTATATCCTCTGGGGGCTTAGACCGCGCGGGATTTTGTTGGTGGGGATTGTGTCCGTGAGTGTTCAGTTTGCTGGAGTTTTTACCCGGATACCGGGAAAATCACACCCCTAGGCTTAGATGTTCCAACACCATTTTCCCCACCCTTCTCATTCAAGGTTGATGAGTCGATAGGAAAGATTGAGTTAGTTTTAAGTTAGTTATTAGTTTAAGATATACGATTGCAGAATGGTTACGAGTAGTTTGTAATAAAGATCCACTTATTTTATATTTTATCTTAACATGAGTTCGAGATATTTATTTATATGGCGGAATGTGTGAGAAGTAGCCAGCAATATAAATAAAGTATATTGAAAAAAACAAGCCATAAACAGTTGTTCATAAAGACAATCTAGACAACACACTAGGTATTTCAGTATACGGGTTGCCAACACAGGAAATCTAGACATCACGTAATGTGTTTCAGTATACTCGTTGTCTAAACAGACAATCTATACAAAACATCGGGTATATGAGTATTCTGAATGTTCATAATATAATCTAGAAATTACATTATGTGTTTAAGTATGCTGCTTGTCCATAAAAACAATCTATACAAAACAGCATATATTTATGTATATGATTGCCCATTACTTATTAAAGCAAATATGATAGACCTTGATGAACAATTTTGCAACTAAACTTCAATGTTACTATCTTTATAATCATTGCTCTTTTCTCATATTTTATGCATGTAAGATACTTACTTCATCAATATGAACGACAATTAGTATCACCAATAGTATTCACTGGAATTTAGTTTATATTAAATCATTGGTCCCCGTAGGAGAGGGAAGACGATGACTATTTGCACTTTAGTCTAGTGGAACAGCCTGCTTAATCTGGCTGAACGAAATCCGAAAGAGTGGATAACAAAGAAATGTTAATGGAACGCCATGAATAGATTACGATATGAACAGAAATATCAAATAAATTTATGAAATACAACTCATGCACCACACGATATGAAAACTACCCGCGAGGGAGATACAGAGTTACAACGCTTACACCGCAGGACATGAAAACTACCCGAGGGATACACTCGAGTAGACGATGATGTATTTAAGGATTATTTTGATTTACACAGCCGCTTAACTCCGTGCTACCCTCTCTCCCTAGAATGTAATCTAATTATTAAAATTTCTCGAAAAAATAAAGTATATATATATATATATATATATATTAGGGTGCATCACCACAATAGAGGAAAAAAATGATTGTTTGTTTTTGAGCTGTCTATGTTTCTAATTTGTTCCAATATCATTAATAATAACTTGTGTCAAATTTTTTTTAAACCAGAGTTGATGTAGAGGTCCCCCCCCCCCCCGCCCAAGAAATCACAAAACATGTAAAAAAAAAAGTTTATTCTAGTCTATATAAACATTACATTAAAGTATTAAATTATTTATTACTGTTGCATTTAATTCAGTTTCACTTTGTTGCACGTTTGTAAGGTTTACGCACATTTGAGATGTTTTTGCGGTCCATTTCTACCACTTGAAGAATGTTTTGAAAATGTTCATCCGTTCGCGCTGCTTCAACAAAGTCAGATGCCAGTTTCACTCCTCTCTCGGCACAATCGTTAACTACGTTAATAGTAGCAACATTTTCTGCACTGGCAATGTAAGGAGCTGTTTGGCATCAATCACCAACAGGCAGTTGGAGGAATCCTGTGTCCAGTTGAAGTCTGTATATAGTAAACCACGAGTCAACTCCAGCCAGATCACACAACCGAGTTTTAGAATCAATTGATTGGAATCGTGGTTTTCCCCAACCATTTCCAAATCGATTCTGTGGAGTTTGGAGGGCAATCACTGGTCGAAGCCTTAGCAGAGCATCTGCTAGAGCTCGCTTTTCCAACATCCACACTCTTTTTGCAAGTGAGCCGCCACACGACATAAACATGTGTTACAAATGTAGCAAATGCACGAATCTTTGGCACTTGATCACGTGTGGTAATAGTACCTGGAGGCAATAATTGAATTTGTTTCTCACACAGTGCAATCTTGAGGCAATATATCAGCTTTGCCATCCAGTGTGCTTTGTGCAGGGCACCTGGTCTTTTAAAGTTAACCTCCTTATTTGTAGCATTCAGGTAAACAAGGGACAGCTTAAGGAATTCGTGGTAGTTGTCTCGCTAGAATTCGGTTTGTTTACTAGAGTCGGCATGTGCAATTACCACATCTCTCATTATCATCAGTCGCTCTTGAGCCTTCAGATCATGATCAGCTAACGTAAACGAACTACAAACGTGAGACCAATCATGTGCCACCAACTCCCAATTACTTCGCAGCTTGGTGAACAAAGTTATATCCGGGGATTTGGAAACTTCTATTTTCATGTCTGCAAACACATGCGAGAGGATAACTTCACCAATGTAATGGCGACAACCTGACCACAGAAGAGCACGTTGCAGCTTATTTTGTATTTCAATGCAGGCAGCAGTCTGATGACCAGTGTTTGATCTTGTTGTGTCGAATGTCATATTAACGATACAATCATTAAAATGCCACTCTGTCATTAGCTTCATGGTTAATTCTGCAATTATTTCACCAACGGGTTTCTTTGTTGCCTTGGCATAATTTGGCACTCCTAGAAGTTTCAATTGCTTTGCATCACCGACAACAACTGTTATGCGTTCTTCAGTGACACGATGATTTTTTAGAGAAGGTGTCAGTTTGCCATCCCAGTGGAGAGTGCAGAGTTTGGGTGGTTCCCAGGAGTCGTGGATCTTTGTAGATATCTCACTTACAACTTTGCGACGTAAACGATCTGCAGTGGCATAGGAAGAAGCCATCATTGATACATCACCCCCAGACTCGCTAATAAGGCCTTACGTGAAATCTGCCTGCTGTGTTGGTGTAATCTTTAATCTTGTCGCTAGTGACACAAGATTTGGTCGGCTTAAAACATCTGGAGGTACAAATACCAAAGCTCCTGTTGGCTTTCTTCGCTTTTGCAATGGCATTATATCATCCAAACAGTTATCAACAAACTCCATATTATCTTCAGATTTAGAAGTAGAATCATCGGGTTCGTCACTGCTACCCTCGCTGGAAGGCACTGATATCGTTGAACATGCTGCATTTTCTTCTCTTGCGCGTTTCTGACGTTCCAATGTTGCGACATCTCGTGAATGGCGTCCAGCGACTTTTTTTGCAAGTGTTTTGTCAAATGATCCAAACCTGGAAGACCTGTCTCCTTTCATAGACCTCAAGAATGCTAGATCTTCTGCATTCTTGATAATAGTCTCGACCTTTGGTGGCCACAGTTGAAAAGTTGTTGCCAACATAGATTTCATTTGTTCCAGTTTACGTTTGGTGGCTGGTGTGATTCGGCGACTTTTATCAATTGAACGAAGTTAATTGTATTCATCAAGAAGCTGAACAATCTTCTCACAAGCTCTCTTCTCTGTCACCATTGGAATGTTTTCTTTTTCGTAGAAAGCAGTAACTTGATTCAGCACAATTTTGGCAGTTGTAAATCGAGAAGGTGCACCAAGAGAACCTGGACGATCACTGTGTGCTGCTACATTGCAGTGATACATCATGCACCTCAAAACATGTAAACAAGTTGGTAGTCGAAGAATTCCAGTAATTATAGCATCATCAACACAGATTGCAGGGCCAATGCCAAACAATTCAGTTTTCAGAAGAGTTTGTGGTTTCTTTGTTCGCGAGGCAGGAGACGCAGTAATAACTGGATATGCAACTGTTGAAGTGATGCCAGGGTCAGCCAGCATTTCCTTAGAAGGTGTAAACATTTTATTGTTGTTTTTCATATCATTTCCATGTTCTGATTTTATAGGTCGTGTGTATCAGAAATTAAAATAATATAAATAAAGAAATTAAAATGCTTGCCTTGGTCATCAATATGCGGTAAGAAAAAGTGTTGTTTTTGCTAATAAAATGTGAATTTTAAATTTTATTTCTAGCACAACTGCTTATCAAAATCAATCATAGCTACCAAACATTATAAAACCAAAGACTATAAAACAATTTATATAGCGCTTTACTTTTGTATGTAAGTCTGTAAGACTTTACAAGTAAGGATGGTTTTATCTAGTTTTCGCTTAATTATGCAAACTTTGTTGAGGTCCGGGGGACCTCTAAATATTGTCAAATATTTTTTATTTTTTTACACAATGCTTTTTTCGATCAATGGAACAAATTTAAATAGCAGACAGATCAATTATTAAAAATTTTTTTGGTGATGCACCTAATATATATATATATATATATATATATATATATATATATATATATATATATATATAAAGCGAGGCCTATACCTAAAACAAAGTGTACAATTAGTGTACAAAAAAATTAAATACAGTATTTGAATAGTTGCTTTAGTGGCAATGAGTGCGTACATCGAAAAAGTGTAAAACATACTTTGAAATAAATTATTAAACCCTTTAAAACATGAGTAACGTGCAATATGCCAAGTCCTCTAAATTCCGAGTCCCCCCAAACTGACCATCAAATCTTTTAATATACAATATTTATGAAAATTGAAATTCTGCGCTTGACAAAAAAAATATTAAATGCGTACACAATGTTTTCTTAAACTTTCAATTATATAATTTAATAATTTAGAAACTTTTCTAAAATAATCCCAGATAGTATAAAGTTGAACCTATCACAAAAAGCAGAAAAAAATGTTTATGTATGTATATATATATACTTTTATAAGAATTAAAATATAAGCATTAATAATTTTTAGTATATGATTATTATTAATATATTTTAGACATTACTAAACAAAAATGCTACGTATCTTCGTACTTCTGGTTGTCCTTTACCTTTTTCAAGTTTGTATAGGTAAGTGTGTACTTAAACATTAACAATTTTGAACATTAATGCTTTTTCCTTTTGTCCAATTGTATAAGAGATTGCATTAGCCATTGGTAGTATTTATTGCTTTATCAGAATTTATAATTGACACACATTTTATGATGTATTATATCAAAATAAGTTTTGATAATTTTTTTTTATTAAAAATAAAGAAATTATTTAAAAAATCAATTTCAAAGTCAATAAATTCATGAACATTGTTTTATTTTATTTATTGTGTTCATTCCATTGTAAAATTAACATCACGTCTGGTATGTACTACATTAGTGACTGACTCTTTTTGAAACTACTTCTGTTCAAATGTAACTCAAATATCTAATGACAGACAGAGTCCTAGACCATCTGACTCAATACAACTAAAATACCTAACATAATTACGTAGCTACTTCTTAATAACATAAATATAAAGGTGCAGAACAATAATATAAATATGTAGATTCAGTATAATAAATTAATAGAGTTTCTAATGAAAAGAACTAAAATAGTTTTTTTTTATTATTTGCAACCTATAGGTTTAATAGTAGTTTAATATATATATATTGTCATAACTTTGTAAGTTTTTAGTCAAAGACAATAGCTGCTAGGTTAAAGTATTATTAACTTGGTGGAAGTGGAGACAATTGCTACTAGATGTCAACCTGCTTTAATACCAGATAAGTTTATCTATGCAAAATAATTTATTGTGGCCTAGAGCTGTAATGCACTAAAAGCCCACTAATTCAGGCATCGCTTTTGTAGCCTAATTGTTAATCAAGTAATTTACTGTGGCAAAGAGCTGTGAAGCACTAGAAAGCCCACATGTCTAACTGTATTGCAACCATAACTAATACTAAAGAGTGGCCATGAGTTGTAAAACACACATAAGCCCACATATCTACTTATGAACAAGTTATTGAACTACGAAGTATCAAGTCCTCTTTACATGTTAACCCGTCTAATGGCGGCTGTGTTGTAACAAGCCTAGTCATCGATATAAATTACACTAACGTTCCTGTATGTGTTTATGCCGCATTCTTGCGCATATAATGGGTCGTTATGACTAACACATTTTAAGTGTAATAACAAACTTAACATCAACGCTCAAGAAAACACACTGTTGAAGAAACTGTACAGCAAAAGACAGGTCAACAGAGGTCAAGTCCTAACTACCAGAATTGGGTCAAGTACTACACTGGACCAGATACAATATTTTTCCGGACGTATAGACAGAATCAAAGTGTCTCATAGAGGCATATCTGATACTGAACCAGTTTATTAGGACTTATCGAAATAACTTATAGTACCAAAACATGGAAAGTAAGGAGGAAAGGAAGATACATCAGGTACAGGATCGCTGGGAGGCATTGGAAGATAAAGGAAAAAGATATGGATTACAAGGAGAAAAACTATTGCTATTCATTGAAAAAGAAAGAGAAAGAGAAGAAAAAGAAACAGAAAGAAAAAAAAAAGAAAAAGAAAGAGATGAAATAGCAAAAGAAAGAGAATCAAAGCAAGAATTGCTAGAAATTGAAGCCCAATTACAGAGAGATAGACTTGATCGTGAACTAAATATGGCTACCATTAAGGCCGATTCGGGTACTCAGAGCACAAAAGCTAGTCCAGATATACCAAATAATCAAATCTTGCTCAACAGATATAATCTGAAATTACAATATTGTTATGGTAAATCTGAAGAAATTTACACATTTCTCACTATTTTCGAACAGAAATGCAGAAGCAATAATGTACCTAGAGCACATTGGATAGATCTAATGAGCGAACTTCTAAGGGGAGATGCAAGAAATGCACTTAGATCGATTCCAGATTACTATACCAAGGATTATGATGAAGTAAAGCAGAAACTTCTGAAAAATTTCAATAAAACAGAAGAGTTCTACAGAAAGAAGTTCCATTATTTGAAACTGTCAAGTAATGAACAACCACATTACTTTATTGACAATGTAGTGTCAAGTTTAAAGTCATGGCTGACACTAGCAGACGTAGACCTAACAGATGCACAGCAGTAATATAAATGTTTGTGATTGATAAAGTACTACAATTATGTACCAAGAATGTGTTTGCATTAATAAAGCAGAGAAATGTTAAAAACATAGATCAACTAGTAAGGGCTTTAAGTGATTTTATGGATAGTCGTCCAGAGGAAGAAATATGTAAAGCGGAATTTTATGCTAATATTGTGAAGAACAGATATCACAGTCTTCCAAAGAGAATATAAATCAAATACAAGAGAGAATGACAACACAGGAGTAAACAGTCATAAATTCGACAGACGTCAAGCTAGTAAAAGCTACAACACTCAACAGTATCAAAGAAGACAGTGTCCTAACATAAGTCCACAGAGAAACCAGACGGGGAGAACAAGTACATTAGAAAGATACCAAAGATTTGGCACCAGAAATACAGGCCCACAAGAACAGAATACCGAACAGTATTTAGCAAATGTGATAAGTTCACATGGAAGGATAAACCTTTATCCAGTATTTGTAAATGTCACAAGAATACAGTGTCTTCTTGATAGTGGATGCAGTACAGTTATCGTGCAAAATGATCTAGTACGTAAAGATCAATATACGCATAAAATAACAACACTCAAAAATGGGTGATTGCTCAAAGGTGGATTGCAACATGACTGTCACGGGTTGTGACTAATCTGTCGAAACCATTCCCTTTATTCCAACCCTTGACTTAATAGTATTAATAAAATTAATACGTATATTATACAATGTATAGTAGTATACGTTCCCGTTCTCCCACCCTTCCCCCCACCCCCGTAATTGCGTCATATCGCAGGTGGCCAGCGAAACTGAGAAGAACAACCTTCCTCGGCGAACATAGCAACTGTTGGCAGAAATACGTTACATTCCTCGCGGGATTCTCTCTGGCCGCTCGGCCCCTGTTCAAATGCCGACAAAGGATAGATGTCCAGTTACTCTAGTCTTTGTCGGTATGACGTACTTCTCCTCCGCCATCTAAGGCGGGAGGTCAGCTCCACCCCCACCCCCATCCTGATTGACAGAAAAAGGAGCGGAGATAATTGATTGGCCAAGAGTCACTTGTAAGAAAGTGTTTGAGTAACGAAAGATAGTTTTCAAAACATTCGACCGACGGTCCGAGTCGTGTCCGTTCGACATTCGACTGAGTGATCTCTTAGAGGAGAGTCGATTCGACTGAGTGATCTATGAGAGAGCAGTCTATTTATGTGTCTCTGATTGAGAGAGAGAGAGAAATAGGGAAAGAGAGAGAAAACGCCCTACACTTCATTCATTTATATTGGATTATTATTTTCTTTGCTGCATTTAGGATTACATTTGCTCTATGATTTAACAGCCACCAGATCCCTGTTACGGACTTGTGCCTTTGTATAAATAAAATATATCTTGTTGTTGTACACACGACTTGTCGAATCGATCATCGTCCTGTGTTGTACGTCTAATTACTGGTGAAAGAGTGTATGGCAGAAACACAAATAAAATACGGGTCATCACTGAGTCAGCCCTCATACTCTTAGCAACAAGCCAAGGATACCCTCATAGGGGTCCTCAACAATGGCTGTAATTGATGTAGATTCGCCATGGATCTCGCGCACTATTGAAGTCCTGGTAATGAAAAATCCTGTTGCACCACTGATTATAGGCAACCTGCCAGTTATAAAGGACAATACTACAGAAGAAATTTTAAAACAATGGACAGACAAAAAAAGATCTGAAGGAATAGAAATGTGTTGCGTTTCCATAAATAGTAATACAGTGTATCCTGAGCAAACATCTTCTGATCACATAGATTATAACTCAAAGGGAATAAATAACTGAAATGGCACTGAATTTATATGTAGCTACATCCAAAGATGGGAAAGAACATTACCAGGAAATATAGATGAGAATAGAAAGATATCTGAGCTAAGAGACAAACTAATAGGACACACAACAGCATACAGATTAGCTGGTAATTATACAAATAATTATGCTGATATGAAAGCTAACTTGTCTGAAAAACTTGTGGCAATTCCAAGATCCATGAATCAAAAATCTGATGATTGCGGAGCACGTGATATTGAAAATGGGGATAATCATCACAGTGACTCTGTAATGAATGTAACTAGCAGTGACACCATTATGAACATAACTAGAGAACATCACATAATGGAACATAGTAGAGACAAAGAAGTTATGTCTAGTAAAGGCAAATTAAAGAGTGATGTAAAATTGAGAGATGAATTTAGCTTAAACAAAGGAGACATGATTAGAAAAGCCAAGTCTAATAATTGTGAGGTAATAAAATATTTACACCTCAATCTCTAAAAATACTTGTATTAAAGACAGCCCACAGTAGTCCAATTGCAAAGCATATGGGTTTAAAAAGAACGTGGCAAAAATTATAAACTATTGTTACTGGCCAGGATACAGAAAGCAAATTTAATGAGTACAATGGGTACAATGAGCTAGACACATAAAATAACGTGGGTACAATGAGATAGACATATAACATGACGTGGGTATAAAAGTAATACACATAAAATAACGTGGAAACGTTAAAATATACTTATAAAATGACGTGAGTACAAAGAGCTAGACATATAGTACGACGTGAATAAAATGAACTACACAACCTGCATTACATAAGTATAATAATCTTTTTACTTTTCATAACGTGAGTACAATAATCCATGCACATGCATGACGTGAGTAAAACGAGCTACACAACATACATGATATAAATATTATAAGCTATACACTTTGCAGGAAGTGAGTACAATGAGTAATACAAATTACATAATTTGAGTACAATAAACTAATAATATTACATGACGTAAGTGCAATGAGCTATTCAACTTTATGATTGGAGTACAATGAGATATACACTTAACGTGATGTGAGTGCAACGAGCTTTCTACATTACATGACGTGCGTTCAGTGAGCTATTTACATTGCTTGCCGTTAGTATATTTGAATTGAGTACAATGAGCTAGCTATACAGCTTACATTGTGTGAGTTTTGCAGATATAATTTTACGCTAGTTTCAGTGGAATTTCTAAACATGTATATATATATATATATATGTAATAGACTGAACCCTAGGAGAAGGTTTGTGGCAGAGACAATGACTCTGTTAAGACGACACTGATAATAAAATATGTATTATAATTACCACTTAATCAATATGATTAGATTCATGAATATTGAACTGGTATATGAGCAAACACATCAAAATTGTATGCAATACAAGATAAGCAATAAAAATATGCTGCAAGCAGATTAAAAAAAATTGTCCTTATGTGCAATATATGTGTCAATGTTTAAAGCATTGTCAACCATTTGTACATGTTTGTCTACAATGTCCAGTTGTGTAATGTATGTGTCCATGTAGATAGTAAAATGTACCATGCATATGCGTATCGTGTCCAATTGTGTAATATAAATATGTCTGTGTAAATAGAATAATTAGACATGTGTATGTTTTTATCTTTCATGTCCAGCCGTCATTTGTCCAAAGCTGATCCCCCCAGTCAATGGGAGAATGAACGGAGTTTCCACGTCCTACAACTCAGCCATCACGTTTGAATGTAACACCGGGTATACGTTGGTGGGGTCAGCGAAGAGAATATGTCAAAATGACGAAAAATGGAGTGGACAGGAGGCAACTTGTATTGGTCAGTATGATAATAACAACTTGTAATACATACAGGCAAATATCCAACACATGTACTAATAAGCATGTGACTATAAAAACTTCTTGTTTTGAACTTTACACTTGATACATCATCATATACATTAATATATGTAAACATACATAGCACAAATAATTTATAGAAACTATTTTTATAACGTTTCGGTAGTTTAAGATTTTACAGACGATTTACAGACTAAAATTATAACAGCAAAGACGTCATTAGCCATTGTAAAAACATTATTTTTTATCAGCAGAGATTCATCTTTCTTATTCTCTAATGTACATTGACGGAAACATTTATTAAGAAAGAGTTATGTAAATTGTGTTAATATCATCTTTTTAACCCTTTCGTTACTGAATGAACAAAGACTCGCAATTGAATTTTTTCTTCATACCAATATGTCCCTAACACCACCTTATAAACATACAGTAAAAAAAAAATCAGGAAAATCATCATATTTATTATAAATTTAAACTATGACTTATAAGTACCGTCAGGAATGTAGGGAAAAAAAATAGGTAAATAAAATTACATAAAAAAGAAAAAAAAAATTTGCATTTATGAACATTATCAAAGCAAAGTAGATTTGAAATAAATAAAAAAAAGATATGCTTAAAATATAAAATGTATCAATATTTAGAGAAAATTTATAAATAAAAACATATAGAAAAGACTTTTTTTTTAGATTTCATGACAAATAGCGAAACATTTTTTCAGTCATTACAACCATGGACGTCAACAAGACATTTTTCCAGGGGGAGGGGGCAAGTACACTTAAAAAAAATAACTGTCGATGCCATACAGATTCATTTTTCAATTTAATTTAAGTATAACATAAATTATTTATAGTGACTTACATAAATGCATTTAAAATTTCAAACATTTTGACAACACACACAATAAAGATTTCGATTTTTTTTCTCTATAACTTAATTATGCCTTCAAAAATGCTCTTGGCATTCCGTTGTTTTTTTTTTATCTGGCAACTTTTTTTTGGTTTATAATCTTCTGCCACTGAGAGATTTTTTTTTTTAATAAATGCAAAATTTATTCAGACCTCCTGATAAAAAGTATGATTTTAGAGATGACGATGATGGAAACATAGTTTTTAGATATGCATGGTTATCAGACTTTTCACCGTAGCTTGTATATTAAAAGGTGTTATTTGCAAATATTGCAATATTGTTTCCGCAAAAAAGTAATTCGATCAAATCAGGGAGCATTTGTCATCTAACCATGCAAACACTTTTTAGATTTCAATCAAGATGCAATTAGCAAGATGCAAATAACTTGGCACAAAGACTCATGAAGATGCAAGCAATTTTGTTGCATGATTGGAAGCCAAATCAGTTTCTACAGATGAGCAGTTGAAATAAATGAGCTCATTTACAAGACAATTTCAAGAAAATCGTAACTAACTGGGTTCCATCATTTCTACATTCATAAATTGCGGCATGCATAATTTATCACTTCGTGTAAGAGAATCAAATTCTGGTAATTTTTATTACCTGGTTCTTTGTAATCATTTGTCAATTGGTTCTTGTAGTGCTAAGTAAATATCGGCAACGGCGCAAAACACTATAATCGAAATTTGTGGGTCTCTCTTGCGCGAAAACTTTGTTCGTGAAGCAAATAATTCAGTTGCATTTTCTACACTTGCCAACGAGACAATTGACATTTCAGGCATTGAGCAGATGTCACTTGGTGTTACTGTTAAAGATCATAATGGGAAAACGGTGGTCACAGAAGATTTTTTCGGATATATTCCTATGTTTGATGTTTGTTTAGTTATCATTCAAACATATTCATCAAAGCTATAAGCTGTAACCCAAAAATTGCAGTTAGTTCATTTATATTTACTGGCAGTACCAACATACATTTAATAATTGTTGACTACATTGGTTGTTGATAGACATAATTGTGATGAGAGGTATAAGGAAATTTTTAGAGTCGACATTCAACCTCCACGCCAAGCTGGAATATAAATGAACAGGGAAAATCCAGAAGTTGATTTGCCTGAGGATTATTTTAGAATAAATGTTTTTATACCATACCTTCATTCTATTATATAATCACTGAAAATTCGTTTGTGAGTAGAAATAAACCAGCATTATTTCTTTTAGTTTTGAATCCCTTTTTGTTGACAAAACTAGAAACTCGCATTTTTAGGATCAATACAGCACTATTGCTGATTATTACGCATTTGACAATTCAATCCAGAAAGAGTGAAACCTAGTATGATATACGGATATGTAAAAGTAGTAAAGGGGAAAAATAGAGACAATGTGAGTTTAGATGAACAATTTCCCTATGATTAAGATGACTTTTTTGACAGCATTGGCTCTTCCAAAATGTGAAGTCCTTGTAAGGATGAGATGAAATTCTTTAGATCCTTTAAACCACTAATGGGACGATTTTTATGGTGCTTTTCTTTCATCCCCACCACAGCCGATAGACAACACGGTAAATATAGTGGTGACTTAAGCTGAAATACCCTTTGGTCCTCATCGGAGATCGAAACCGGGACAGTCAGGACGACAGTCGAGTGCTTTACCACACGACCATCCGTCATCCTGTCTCTCCATTAACAACATGCACAATCGAGAGATCATTTAAAACTTTAAGACGAGTAAAACAACTGGTGATGTTCGTTTATCTGATCTTTGTATGATGGGTATCAATGATTTAAAGAAAATGTTATCAATCGATTTGGACAAACACCAAGAGGTTTACATTTTTTTTCCAGAATAAATAGTTTAAAATTACAAAATTATCTCTGTATCAGTGTCATTTATAATGTTCATACTCTATTGTATTCGTATAGTAACTGTTCGACACTAAAACCATTATTTTAAAAATGACAATATTGTAATAAGTTATACTTGCAGACATATATTTTTTTTTTATGTTTGATATGTGTACATGTTATTCAATGTACTAAACTTTCTGGAAATTTAGTTCAGTTTTATTGTGACAACTTTATGACTTTTTTCAAAAATGTACGGGGGAAGGCAAATGCCCCCTTGCTCCCCCTTGAACACGCCCATGATTAAATCACAAATAGACATCACAAGAAGTACATGGCTTGGATTGTACTTCATTATACAACACACTTCAGAATGTCCATGGTTTTCTAAAATGTTGGCCAATGTGTTCCAATATTTTGTTAGCGAATGTCATTAGAGACAGGGAAACCTCCCTTCTCCTCTTGCAAGGTGTAGATGAACAGGAGGAACATAAAGCATCATTAAATTTATTTGAAGGACAAACTCTCTCTGTAATTGGCTCATTATCCATGGTAATGAAACCCATGGCAAGGTTTCTTCTGAAATGCAGTTAAGGTTACTGATGTCTGAAGTCCTTAGGAAAAAAAGCCCGTTCGATAGAATTTCAAAGAAAACATGCCACGTGACACAGGTTTGGAAACAGTGGGGACATTGAAGACATTATCAGTAGATCACTATTAGTTCCACTGAGGTAAGCAATGATATCCGAAACTCATCTGCTGAGTTTTCGATTGGTTTCTTAACGACTTTTTGGCGGTTCTTATTAGAAACATCCGGCAACATTGGCTAGTTAAGACAAGTGCGGTCAGTGATAATATTATTAGGTCATATACTTTTGTAATATATTTAAATTGCCTTTTTAAAGAGCTATTATATTGTTATAAAACATAAATTATGTGTTTAAATGATTTTCTGAATAATTAAACATCATTTATCTATACTTTTAAAAAACAAGATTGATCTTTGAGGGATGCTATTTCTTTCTAAAAAATGACTCTCCTAAACAGTCTATCATACATAAGTTTATATTTATATATATATAGTCATACATTAGTCTATCAAATTAACTTTAAAGAGCAGTGAAGTATTTTAGGGATATGCTTAAGAGCTATGGACATTCTATCAGCCACCCGGGGGAAACATTGATTTCCCGCCCTTCCTTTAGATAAAAAAATGTATTTTTATTATTAAGCTTTATATTATTTTACGTTTTGATATTGTCGCTGCCTATTCAATCACTTTCGTGTGGTCACCATATTAACTGAAATAAGGTGGTGACGATAGAAATACAATTAAAATCGATGTTGATTACTGGTGCTTTGGTAGATTTAGAAGCCGTTCTACATCCCCTTTAATGTTGTGAGATTAAAAAAAAATATTGCAAGTCGGATAAATACAAATAATGATGGAAAAGGTGACATGTGACTTAAACCAATTGGAGAAGAAAACAATAGTCAGGTAAAGACACTAAGTATCATGAAGTAGACTACTGGTGACAATGGGCAATCGCCCGCAGATTTAAACGAATAATATAAGACGACTTAACCCATTAATGCATACGTTTTTATTATTTAATATTATTTACACAGGGTATGTAGTTTGGGTAGAAATTCTAAAAATTCTAAAAAATGTATGTAGCACATATTATGGGCCCAGAAAATTTTGTCCTTTAAAAAGGCCAAAATGCAGTATAGGTACCAGTATTTGTTAACACATAACTATATTACACGACTTCCTAATTTAAAAGCATGAAATTTTCACATGGAAAATACTTATTACTGAAGTCTAGTTTATATAATATGATTACTTTTGCATAACCTTGATAGTTTGAACTTATCATTAATTAAAATAAACTGGCTAAATATTTTAACAACGTGTATTATATAGCTTTATTTGAAAACGTAGCTATTAAAACTAACTATTGTTTAAAAGATATAAAACACAACTAAAAAAAAGTCATCGAACCATTTTATTTGTTAACGCTTTTAAAAAAAATAAGTCAATGATAAGTATAGTTCACTTTGCGTAAAAAAGTTCAAAGCAGCGGTCATGCAGAAGCACCCTGCACTTGTTGAAATTTCGCTGAACCATCATTCTGAACTGAACACATCTTTTGTGACCATCGTCTATGCCTCCCATGAAGCGGTTTTGGCAATCAATCGGACATCATCCAGGACTGTTCGGAAGCTGGCATGGATGTTCAATTTTATTTTTGACGATACCTCAAGATGTACGTCATTGCCACATCAAATCGAAATTGTATTAGATTCAAATTACGATGTTTATAAGTTTCTGAAAATCTGTACAACTGCCAAGTATTATGAAGACTTGCATCAATTGCTAAGCAAAACAATGCCCACCATTATTTATAGATACGAATATGTATGTGACGTTTGGTAATCTGTCCAACTCATGATACTTAGTGATCAGGTTTTGCATGGGAATAACAACAGTTATTTTCTGCTGCTGACCCCCTCTAGACTTTAACCAGTGGATGGACTCCAAAAAAGTTAGATAACACTTTGACTACAATTGCATCGTTCCGAAAACCTCCTAACATCTTTAACGTTCTTTCAAATCGAAGGTCAAATGTGTCACGTGCATCTTTCTTCGACATGTTTACTTCTATCCAAAGCTGGGGAGCCGGTGTCGTGGTGTCGGTAGTTTTTGCCGGTGTCGGTGTCGTTGTCGGTGTCGGCGTTTGTACTTTGCCCGGTGTCGGTGTCGACATTTCTACTTCGTCCGGAGTCGGTTCGGTGTCGGCACAAAAACTTGCCCCCAAAAAAATACTAGAACTTAAATTAAATAATCAAAAACAACGTCGGATAGTTCTTAGCCAATCTTTAATTTAAAGTTTTATCAAGTTCTTCTTTTCGTTTTAAATAAATACTTGGTAAATCTGTTTATCAACAAATGTATTATTTTCCAAAGCGAGAATCTCTACAGTACAACGACTTGTCAACATTAACAGAATTGTGACTGAAAACAGATAGGAAGGCTAAGGGATATGTTTAATCTGTTATTCACTCAATCATTGTAAATCATAAGAAATGTTTAGTAAGAATATCTCTATCAATATCCGTGTTGGAGAAAGATTACGGACAAACCTATTAAAGTCTTTCAAAGTCGTCCCACAAGTCCACCCAGCTTTAAATGGGTACCTGACTTAAGTTCGGGAAGTAAAGGCGGCTGGGCGTTGTGCTAACTACACAATCCCTTCATATGCCGAGGTGATAGAAACAGGTGAATTCTACACTTCATCTGCCCCGATGGCCCATTAGGGCTAAGAAGGGAACATTTTTTTTGTATGCAGTGTCTTCATACGTCTCGCTCTTTTCTAAAAAATAGGTCTGGAACAACCATCTTTTATTATTATTTCTAGCCCTTGCCATAATTTTATTTCAGCATTCTGCATTCTCTGAAATACCACTTAAAAACTTCCAAGCATCATTGCTCTAGTGTTGTTGGATATGTCTGTACTTTGCAGTCACTTGCTGACTTAGGCAATCGGTGATATAATCTTCATCAATACTTGAGCATAAGCCTACACATAAATGATACATTAATATAAGTAGCGAATTGGCCTCTTCAGATTTACTATAAAAATAGCATTCAGCATAATGTGGCTTTTTTCGAAGTTGACCATGCACTTTTGTCACTTTAATCTATTCACTGCAGCTACCCTTGATGTCCGCATCTGGTGTTTTTCGTGACTTTTCAATGTTACCTGTACAACTGAAAACTTTTTTTTTCTCATCGTAATGGACAAGCTGCAAAATCATAAATCACAGATGCAAATTTATAATTATTGAAGGGTCACAATAGGTTCTTAAATTTGATTGAAGGGCCGGACCAAGATAACATCAATGGTGTATTTATAATATTTTATATGAGCTAACATATATGTAAGTAATATCAATGTAAATGAACGAAGAGGAGTGTACTGCGGGTCAAATCAAAACGTTTAACGGGACGTAGATTGCCCTTGTCTGGTTTAGAAGCTGAGCATTGTTTTCAAGATTACTATTTCGGATACCTGTATAGCTCGGCGCCCTGTTCGGGCATTTTATTTATTTACTGTTTTTTTTAATTCATCTATAAAAGTAGGTATATTCATGGTGGGGTCGGAAAACAAAAATGCCGACAAATGTGCTGTTTTGTTCAAACAAAATAAAAGCTACAGGTACCCAGAGGCGTATTTACCAAAACTGTGGCCCTAGGCGCATGACCAATTTTGGGCCCCCTCGCCTATAAGGCATTTAAAATGATCAGAATACAACAATAGTCAGAACACTTATGTATTATTTAACATGCATACTACATAGTTATGCATACTAGCTGGAACTTACAATTGTCAGTTTATTACAGTTAGAAAATTTTTTCCTGATCTTCAATTTCGCTAACGTGTCGATGTGCGCATTGAAATCGTATTCTAATGTCTCCTTTGATTCAATGCATAAAATAGACAAATCTACCAGCCTACATTGGCTGATGGAATTCCGCAAGTAATTCTTGATCATTTTCAACACAGAAAATGACCACTCTCCAGTTGCGTTTGATATAGGAATGGTGAGAAAGATTCTTAGAAGGGTTTCCACATTGGGAAATGTACATTGTAGTCCACCCACTGCTATAAGCTGGTACATCACTACCGCAGATTTAGCGCCTTCTTCTTTAGCGAAATGCAAAAACTGTTTGATTTCATCGGCAGTGGTATCAGAATTAACATCGTCTTTGTATTCCTCGACCAAGGCCGAGATCTTTGTGTTCAAGTCATCTACCTTGTCCTTGAAAAATAGACTGAACAAATCATGTATACCTTTGTATGCTTCGATTCTGTGATCAAGTTCTGTGATCAATTTATCACAAATGGCGTTTACTGTGCTAACAATAAAATTATCACGACCAGTTAAAATAACTTTCGGTTCATTGCTTTCATCAGAAAACGGTTTTCGCTTCTTCTTGCGGCTCACTTCATCTTGATATTTACAGTCTTTGAGATCCTCGTTCATTAGCAATGCTGCTCGCTCTTCAATACGAGTGAAATCGTTTCGGACTTCGTTGTTAATAAATAGTTTCAGTGATTCTAGAAGATTTACACCAGCATCCAGATATGAATTTGAATTTTGCAGGGATTTGCTGGTTGCATTTATCCGCTGTAAAATGTATCCCAAAGAACAGTCATCAATGCAGTTTCAAAAAGATCCATTTTATTAGCAAGAGCGGAAGCCTCATTTCTTACAGCTGCCTTCTGATCACGATCTTCGGCTGTTTGAAGAAGAGCTTCCTGAATACCAATGTAGTTCTGATGCAATGCAAACACTGCATCCGCTCTAGCTGACCATCTTGTGTCCGAAACTTTCTTTATGGTGCATCCATTTTTGACTAGATGACTTTTAAGGATGTTCCACCAGTGTGTGGATGCTGAGAACCAAACATAAACAAGTTGAATAAAGTCAAAGTATGATACTGCTGAAAGCGACGATTCTGCAGCCGTATTACCAACTAGATTCAAGCTATGGCTGGAGCAGGGAATGTAACTGCATTGGGACTGTGTGCATTGATTCGAGCTTGCAAGCCCGAGTATCTGCCAGACATGTTAGAAGCATTGTCGTAGCTCTGTCCCCTGCATTTTGTGATATCTAATCCCCAGTTCTTCAAAACGTCTAGTATCACTTGCTCCAGATTTTGAGCGTTATGAGCATAGATGTCAACAAAAGTTAAAAATCGTTCTTTAATTTCACCATCAATGAGAACATATCTGAGTATCACAGTTAGCTGGTCCACGTGGCTAACATCATGTGTTGAATCAACAATCAAAGAGAAATATATCGATTTCTTTACTACTGATATAAACTGATCTCTGACAGCATTGCCCATTATTTTAATAAAATCGTCACAAGTAGCATATGACAAATACTGACATAACCACTTCCCTTGTTACCGTACCGTGCAATATGATTTGCCAAGAAAGGGTCAAATTTTGACAAGTAATTCAAGCAACTGTTAAAATTACCGTCATTGCTTGCATGACCACAAAAGGCCAAGCCTTCAGAGGAAAGAAACTGTAAAGTTGCTACAATCCTTCGTAGAACTGCTCTCCAGTATTGCCTTTCATCATCTAACTGTTTGGCCATCTGTTCGTCAATACGCCCTTTTGCGTTCAAGCGTTTACCGAAAGTGCACATTGCTTGAACGTGGCCATACGAATTCTCATGTTCAGAGAACAGTTTGCATAAATAACAATACACGCTTCCGCTAGTTTCACTGAACACTAACCATTCACGTATTTCTTTTTGGCCATTCGCCTTGGTTAAGTAAAATTATCAAAATAGTGTAATAAACTGGCAATTGACAATTAATAATTGCAATTTACGAAAAATTAAAATTTTAATTAGAATTATTAATTAAAATCTGTGACGTAAGGTGCGCCGACTTCTGGTACGTACCGTACGTTACTTGTCACTTCGAACACTAGCGCCAACTTTATTAATACGTCACAGCAAGCAAGACACAGTCAACCACGTTCGACAACTCGCATTGTTTACCAGTCTGAAAGACTATTTATAGATTTGTGGAATTCCCAAAACCCTCACAGCAACCGGATTTTTTAATTTTTTATTTCTTTTATAAAACCAGGTTTTTGGGGCCCCTAAATTATCTGGGGCCCTAGGCGCGCGCCTAGTGCGCCTAGGCCTAAATTCGCCACTGCAGGTACCATAGAAGTGGGGTGTATGTGTGTTAGTGCATTGGTCCCCAACATTTTTCTCGACGCGGACCGGTTGACGTTTGATAATTTCACTGCGGCCCCAGAGGGGATAGGCGTCGCACTATCCTGACGGAAATACACAACAATAGATAAAAAGGAATTAATTTAACGTTTCTTGGTCGGCCCAGTGCCATTTGATCCACCGACCGCTATCGATCCGTGGCCCGGGGGGACGGGGACCACTGTGTTAAAGGATGCCTAGGCAGCCGGCTAGTTTGGTTATAATTTAGATCGGCAACTTCTCGATAATGACTAGGAAACATAGGAAAACGCTGCAAATGTACCGTAGTTGCATAATATGTGCACGAATATTACCAATCGATTTGATTATACACTGTAGGATGTAATTATACTGTCTATGTTCTTTTACGTTGTAAACAGCTGATTGAGAAAATGCAATAGTACCAGAAGGATACTGAAAAAAAAATGATCAATCTCGAAACTATATCAGTTTTACTTTAGTAGCATTAAAAGTCATATGATCGAAGTAAATATATTCAGTCAATTTAAAATACAACTTAAAACACTTAGAAACTTAGAATTAGCTAGCAACATTATTTTTAATTTCTCGCAATTTAAAATGGGATGTGTTTGATGATAAATAAGTTTTGCATGTGCGCCGTGAGTTATTATGCTGACTCTGCCCAAATGTGTGTAGGCCTATATTTTCTTTATTTTTCACCAAGTACTGCATTCAATAAATGCTTATTGAAACATTTTTTCCTCTTTTGATTATAAGTATGCATTGATCTTATAAGGAATCAGTACAAAAGTAAATATATATTAAAGAAATATACTTCACTATATACTTCAATATATTAAACCAGAAAAAGTATATATTTTTTTATTGAAAGTATACATTAAATTTAAAAAAAAATATCGATGGCCAAAAAAAGTATCAATATTCAATTCGATGTGCATCTATATAATGTATGAGATATATACAGGGAAAATAAATACACAGTTATTTCCCTTCCCCCCCCAGGTGTCGGTGTCGGCGTAAAATAGAATGGTGTCGGTGTCGGGGAATATTTTGACCGACACTCCACCCCCGACACCCCACCCCTGCTTCTATCAGTGGACACTTCTCCATCCTGTTTTTCAAGTACCAATCGCAGATATATTAATTGTCTTCAGTTGATTGAGCAATTGTTGTATTGCAAAAAAATGTCTATATACAATCTGTATGGAAGTCCAGGTGTTCACTAGCTGCATCACTACACAGCCACAAAGTCTCAGATATACATTAAACAAGCCACTTATTTTTGATAAGGGTCGCAATTGTCCAATTATCCCAAACATTTGTCATGTTTGGTAGGTCAATGTTGAACAAGACATTCATTTATAATCAAAAATAGTTGACATAATTTGGAGAGTTTGTCCTCATCATTAAGATTAGTATTATCACATACGTAAATATATTGCAACAACTCCTCAAATCGGTTCACTAACATCGCACCGCTAATTGCCTCATTGTGAACATCTTTAGCGCTTTCCAATATATCCGTTTGTTAGCTAAAGAAACATAACCTGAGATGAGGAAATTCTATAGCTCAAGGGATTTCAGAAGTTGTTGCATTTAACTTCTTCAGGTTTTGCATAGCATACAAACAAGTTAATTTGGTTATGTGTTCAATAACGAAATCATCATAAAGTAATTCAAAGATGAAAGCGGCGTGCAATCTTTGATTTGAGTTGAAGTACTATTCCATGTGTTCTCTGACTGCTTTAGATCCCATTTAATCCACAGCTTTGGTGGTGTTGCAGTTTACCTATTTGGTGATTTTTGTGGTGATGGTGTACATGCTGAGCTGTTGTGGGTGCTTGAAGAAGAAAATCGTAGCCGCTCTGATGTAATGATCTTATCTTCATTTTTATCCCCTTTTGTTTTTGTAGACTTCAACCAATGGCAGGTCATCACCTAAGTCAGTTTGGATGTCAATCTTAATATTATTTTCATTATTGAACTTGTTTTCTTCAAATTATTGCTTATCAAATCCAGGAATGTTACTGAAACTGATTTAAAGACAGGCTGCCAATGACACCATCATCATCTTCTGATCCACTATCCTGGTCAGATTTAGTTAAATCGTCAGGTGGTTACCAGTTTGAAAATCTCGAATGCTGATAACTTCAGTAAAATTGTAATGCCTAAAATTATTTTAATATTTTTTTTGGCTTTATAAATATTTTTGGAAATCCATATTTAAACTTATTAAGCCAAAAATCTGAAATTCAAAACACTGGTTATTCAGGAATATAAAAAATAAGAATTCCTCAAATCTTTGGTTCAGTTATGCTTGAAGAGTCGTTAATTGTTGTCAGTACACAAGCAAATCTTCATCACTTTTTCTGCAATTTCGAAATATTTGGAAACAGAGAACATTCTCCTCTTCCCCAATTTTGTTTGTACAGAAAAATTTTAGCCACAAACAATTTTAGTTTTGATTAAAATTTAATTGGCAACCTTGTAGTTTCAAATTAGTTTTGTAACTTTGTCAAATAAATCAGTCATATTGGCTATGTCACTTTTTAATTCATTAAATTGCGTCGTAAATCATTGTCTTTGCTTTCCAGGAATTCCGGAACCGTGTCAAAGAGCGCATAAAATTAATTTAAACAAGTACCTTTAAATAACAGAAGTACTTCATGTTCTTTTAAAATATAAATAAAATCTAGAGTTGTAATTATCCAACTTGTCACCTACCTAAGTTCAATCTTTACCTGTGTCTCATTCTCTATTTCTATATCTTTCCATGTGGCTTTATCTCTGTTTCTTTCTCTCTATTTATCCATATAGTATACATATAAGTCTCGTATTGTGCCTGCAGCGGCTTTTACTGTATGTTTTCCTGATGTTCTCAAATTATCTTTTCCTAAGGTCCCCAAAAAGCCAGTTTAAAAGTCGACACACATTATCTGATGCATTTTTTGCATTCATACAACTTTGTTATTAGATTCGATAAGTTGCCAAATGTTGTGATTGTTGGAGCCGCATTAGAACTCTTTGGTGAATTAACATGCAGCTCCCAACGAGCTACAATGTAGACAATAGTACACTTTCGTTCATCAAATCGTGAAAAATTCATTTACTTTTAATCAGTATTAATACAAAACATGCCGTTTTCCCCGTAATGTAGATTCCAACTACATTTGACGAGCCACTCTTTCTAAACTTAATTTGTATCATATTTTGTTACTCATCGCCTCTTAATATAATCCCACACTGCAGTATTGTACCTCTAACACCGTACACGCACAACCACTTCAATAAAAAAAAAAGTATTTTCATCTCATATATTCCTTTACCTTTTTAAAAAATAGTATATCCAGTAAAAAAAAAATTTTCTAGCTTATTAATAACTCGTTTTTTTTTCTTTACTTCCTCGTCAGCTCACATTTTACAAACTTCGCATAAAGATGACTTTACTTAAGGACGTTACTTAATGCTAATCCAGCCACCTAACCCAACCCTTGGTCACTAAATAAATGGCACGAATTGTCATAGTTTTAAACACCTGGCGCCTGCCAATAAAACTAGTGACTCACGTCTGCAATGGTTCACTAATTTCATCATTCATTGTCGAAAAAACAAATTAAGGAATGATAATCATATTTCTACAAGGTCATAAAGCTGACATGATTTTATGTAAAATGTGAAAGTTCCTTCATCGAATTTTTTTTTTTAATGCCATTTTTTAATCTTTTCTGGGCTTATATTTTATAGAATAGGGTAATTTTCTGATTATTTGTTTTTCATTGATTCTTCCACAAACCTGATATAAGAGACGTTTGGTAAATAATTCACGCATTTAGGTGTTTGTTGTAATAAAAATTAATTGCCTAATTATTTATGCATTAATTACAAATTATTTGCAGCTCATCAGCAGCCGTAAAATATTTGCTGAAGAAATGTAAAATGCTAATTATTGTTTGCCTTTTAAATATTTAGGAATGTGCTTCTCTTAAGATCCCATTTGTGTATTTTTATTGATTGTTAAGGATGATTAAAGTATATTTCCTTAGCATATGGTAGTGAAAAATATATGGGCCAGTAATGGACAATAAAGAGTGGAGAAGTAGAACAAATTCAGAACTGAACGAATTGAACGAAGAACCAAATATAACAGCTGAAATCAAAATTCATAGATTGAGGTGGGTAGGGTGCATAGAAATAATGAAAAACAACAGAGGCCCAAAAGCAATACATAGTCAACACCAAATTAGACAAATTAGATAAATCCTAAAGACAGACCAATAAGCAAATAGTTTGAGGAAGTGGAGATAGCCCTTGACACCAAAGGAGTGAGAGGGTGGAGGAAGAAGACCTAGGATGGGAAAAAGTGGAGAAGAGTAGTATCGCAATCAGGGCCCTAAATGGGCTTTAGAGCCTAGAGGAAGACGAAAAATATTTATATGTATACATTTATCTTACATAAGTAGTAATATTAATGTATTGATACTAGAAGATAAAAGCATCATTACATGAACTATATGCATCAAAACACATCTAAAAGAGGAACATGCTATCATTCTCAAACACGCCACATTTTATATTTGGTCAAGCCCATCTACGTATGGAACGGTTTCATTTATTAATTCTTTAAATATACTAATCATTCAAAATACGGTCCTCTTAAAATGTACACAATTATTTATTGTATGCTATGTTTACAATAGAACCCTGTTAATCCGAAACAATTGGTACCGGACACCGTTCAAATACGCGAATGTTCGGATAACCGAAAACCGAATACGATTCAACCAGTATATGAAACTGCAGATGTAACGAAATCAAATAAGGGGGAAATTCAAGTGATAGATTCTTCGAATAAGCTGAAATTATATACTGTAAAATACATAAGCGCTCTTTTGTAAAAAAAAAATCAAAATCTGCTATGAAATTTTTTTTTTTTTTAAATCGCTCAGTTTTTAATAGGTCGATGTATCAGAATATCAGTTACAGCATCTAAATAATCATCTTTTTACCCATCGCTACTATACGACATACCAAAGACGGAATGGCGAATGGAAGTGACGTAAATAAACAAGATTGTCATAATCAATTTCTTATCTGATCAACTTTAAGCAAACAAATAAATAGATTTAACTATACTTGTAGTTGATAAAATAACTGGCCTGGATATTTAACGCAATTGATAATAAACGTTTGGGTAAACGATGTTCTACTTTAATTAACGCGTTATATTCTAGTCTAATTTATCTTTAGCTACAATGAAGGTTGCGTTCAAGACATGATTATCAGGTCAGGTCAAACTTCGAACACTAAAGACAGTGGTTTACGACGTAGTTTCCCTCAACATCGGTGGAGGATACAATAAAACAACTGGTGTATTCACTGCACCTGAAGTAAGTATAGACAGACTGGTGTACCTGAAATAAGTATAGACAGAGTGGTGTATTCACTGCACCTGAAGTAAGTATAGACAGACTGGTGTACCTGAAATAAGTATAGACAGAGTGGTGTATTCACTGTATCTGAAGAAATTATACATAATTTTGTATACACTGTACCTGAAGTAAGTATATACAGACTGGTAAATTCACTGTATCTGAAGAAAGTATACATAATTTTGTATTCACTGTACCTGAAGTAAGTATATATTGACTGGTGTATTCACTGTACCTGAAGTAAGTATAGACAGATTGGTGTATTCACTGTACCTGAAGTAAGAATAAAAAATTTTGTATTCACTATACCTGAAGTAAGTATAGACAGAATGGTGTATTCACTGTACCTGAAGTAAGTATACATAGTGTTGTATTCTCTATACCTGAAGTTGGTATAGACAGACTGGTGTATTCACTGTACCTGAAGTAAGTATAGACCGACTGGTGTATTCATGCACACAAAAATAAGCATTTAGTATTGTTTATTCTCTATAGAGTAGCAATGAATGTGTTTAGAAATGTTTAAAAAATTGTACACGCCATGTTTGAAGAGAAACTATAGAGTTTTTAACATCAGCAGATAAAAAAAAACATGAAAATATTTTCAAGAAACCTTAACTGGCCCGTGGACCCTGCAATCTACCCCCACTTCTAATATTGCCATGTGTGGAGGAAGACAATGAAATAGACAATTTAATAGAAAATTTAATAAATACACTATGCTAAAGGCACTACATGTTTGCATTCTTTTTATGTAAATGACATTCTCCATACAACAAAAACAATTAAAATTGAGATCGAAAAATGGTATAATTAATACGTTTTTTTAGCTATTTTTTCTATTAAATTAAAAAATAGTATATTAACAAAGTGTCTAAACATGTTACAAATAAACATTACAATATATAAAATAATTTATGTGTATTACGTAATATTTTTAAAATAATATAAAAATTAAAATTAATTTGATTTCTATGAAAAATGAATTAAATTGAAAAATGTAAAAAAAAAAAAAATAATTCGTTTTACAGAGATATCAGGTGCAACACAGTGTTAAAAGTGTAAAAAAAAATATAAAATACTAATTTGACATGTGACATTAGAAAAAAAGTGAATATTTTAAATGAAATAAAAATGAATTTCATTAAATTAAGTTGTAGGAATGAAGGCATAATTGACGACGTGAGATAAATAATTTTCTATATATGTCTAAATGTGTTGAACATACATAATTTTCAATGACTTTGCATTTAAAAAGATACAGTTGCGATTCTCTATGATGCCATTTATATAAACAATTGATTGACTAATGTTATTGTTTTAATACTAAACAACTAATGTTATATGTATATATATATAAATATTTGAATATTGTTTTTTTTAATGGATTCATATTGTTTTTATTTTCATTATGTTTTTTTTTTCAGGACGGATTGTATTTAGTAGCTCTGAATAGTCGCTCGGGCAAAGATCATTCAATATTGTTAGAACTGTTTCACAATGTTTATTGTGCAGCAAAACTTTATTCGCCAAAAAAAGAAAGCAGTAGTAAGTCTCTTGTTAGTTGATTAACTATTTGTCTGCAAATTCAATCTATGTAAATAACGGTAATAGAGATGTAAATTGTTTTGTAACATTCAAATTATTAGTTTTTAATTTTCACAACAGATATCGTTTTAAATTCTTCAAACGTGAACCAAAGTAATAATCGATAATTCTCCGACATAGGAGAACAGCGAGCGCGTTCGTCGTGACTTTATATTAGATATAATATGTTTCCGTAACTAAGGTTCTGTTTAAAAGTCGATCTAAAAAAACAAAAAAAAAAAACATAAAAATTCTTCTAATTTTTTTACAATTAAATTTCTAGCTATTATAATATTTCATTTTTTTTTAAATTAACTATTTAATTGATTTATTTTTAAATTAGAAAATAATTGTATATACATCAAGTGTAAGTGCAAATTTATTGGGAAATCTGGAATGATTGTGACGTGGTGCCTGAATGACCAAACTACTTTATTTTTTATGCTGGCTATCTAGGTTCGATTCCTCTCACGGACATTACGTTTTTTTCATGAACTTTTTTTTTTAGAATTTATCAAGAGTAACAACCAGTAACTAGATATATTTTAGATATATATATATAGATATATTCTACAATTTTTGTTTTTATTGAAATAATTTATACCTTTGGTTGTTTTAAAGATAAAAAATGTGTACATAATGTAATAAAACTATATACGTTGTTTGTTGTTTATTGTGTTGCTGCCCACGTTCGATTCATTGCGCGATATTTATTTATTTACTTATTTTTTAGAGCATTTTCGAAAAAAAATGCTCTATTGTCCCCGTTTTGTCTGTCTGTCTGTCTGTCTGTCATCACCCTAGATCTCAATAACCATAAGTCCTAGACCCTTGATGTATATATCATTTTGTAGGTCTTGGCCTGCCAAGAAATAACTTTTTTCCATTTCGCGATCTGACCTCTCAGGGCCGTAAAAGGGGCCTTAGTACCGTTTTTTACTATATAAGCTATATTAATAAAGGAACGCTATATCTCAGCAACTATAAGTCCTAGACCCATGATGTATATATCATTTTGTAGGTCTTGGCCTACCAAGAAATGGCTTTTTTTTCCATTTCGCGATTTGACCTCTCAAGGCCAAAATATAAGAGATTGTTATGTAATACGAAAATGCTCTAACACGTCCTGTGTCCAGAATGGAACAGGCTTAATTGCTTGTTTTTATTTTTTTTGTTGTTGTTTAAAAAAAAAAAGTAACAACAACTAATTAGATCTGTTTTAAAAAATTTAAAAACTTTTTTTTTTTAAATTAAAATAATGTGCCCTTTAGGTTGCTTCAATAAAAAGAATCAACAATTAATTTTTAATTTCTGTAATAAATTGAAAATATTTATCAAAGCTGAATAATAATCTATTTCTAAGCAAAGGCTTTACAGGTTACATCTAGTAAATGGATAGTGTGTATCTTGTTTTGTATATATTGCTTGAATGAATTTAAAACTGCATACAAATGTACATAATATTATGCATTTGACGTGTTTATTTTTGTACTTAACTTTTAAAATATAATTTACACTACACTCGAAAAATTAATCATCGATAAAGGATAATATTTTTTTAAAAAGAAATCCTCTTTTAATAGCATTAAGATTGTATCAGGATCAGATAAGGTTAATTTCATTTTTTTTTTCTATAGCCACGGCTATACCATATAGTTTTGTATTACTTCAATACCTAGGCAGCTTTACTTTCCCTGAAATTGTAAGATACATGTAGACATCATCATCATAATGTTCCGCCACTCCTAAAGATCTCCAGCGACTTCTGTCCTGAGCCATTATCTCCAGCTGTTTCCACATGAACCCCATCTTGGTGATTTCCGCTTCAAATTCTCGCCTCCAGGTGTTTCTTGGCCGGCCTCTCTTTCTTTCTTGTGATGATTCCATCTCAATGCTTGCCTAGTGATGTTACTTGCTGGCTAACGTAATGTGTGACCTATCCAGCCCCATCTCCTATTCCTGATCTCCTCTTTCATTGAAGCTTGGCCGGTTCGTTCTAAAAGGCTGGCATAGGTGATGGTGTCAGGCCACCCTATTTGAATTACTTTCCTAACGCAACTGTTGATAAAGGTCTGGACTCTCTTTGGTGGTCGTCGTAATCCTCCAGGTCTCAGCTCCATAATATATGACTTACTTTACATTATTATTGAACAGGCGAATTTTGGTGTTCAGGGAAATCTCTTTGGAATTCCAGATGTTCTTAAGCGGCTCTTGCTTTTCCAATCATTGCTTTGACATCCGCATCTGTTCCACCTGGTGAACTACGATGCTAACCAGGACTCTACTTCCTCCAACTGTCTTCCGATTAGGGTGAATGCATTCGTGCTGGTGGAGGTAATTTTCAGGATCTTCTTTTTAGCTATGTTTATGCTAAGGCCAACCTTCTTCGCAGTAATATTCACAAGATTTGTTTTCTCTTGCATCTGTTGATAGATTTGTGTTAGGAGAGCAATTTAATCAGGTCGCCCAGCTGTTTAAACAAAGTTCATTGGATTCCATTCCCTGGTGGATTTCTTCATAATCCAGGTTATAGCCAGTAGGAATATGAATGGTGAAAGCAAGCATCCTCGTCTGACTCCTTTTCGCACCTGGAAGCAGTCTGTAAGCTGCCCTCCATGGATAATTCTGCAGGACATACCTAATATGATATATTGATCAGTTTAACTATTTTTACGGGGACACCATAATGTCGGAGGAGTTTCCAGAGGATTTCTCGATCTATACTGTCGAGTGCTTTTTCAAAGTCAATAAAGTTGATATATAGCGGCGAATTCTACTCCAGGGACTGCTAAACTATGATGCGGAGCGTTGCAATCTGGTATGTGTATGACATGTTTTGGCGGAAACATGCCTGTTGTCTATCAGCTGTGGGTCGACTGTGTCATTTATCCTCTCCAAATGGACTCCGTAAAGACTCTACCTGGCACTAATAGCAATGTGATGCCCCTGTAGCTGTTGCATTCGCTAAGGTCAGCTTTTTAAGAAAGCTTGATGCGGTATCCTTCCTCCCATTTTTTGGTACGTCTTCTTCCTCCCATATCCTTTCGAAAAGTGGGTACAACATTTCCACTGACATTTTGAGGTCTGCGTCTAGTGCCTCTGCTGGGATGTCATCTGGTCAAGGTGCTTTCCGATTCTTTATGAGTGTGATGGCTTTCCTGATGTTATCTTTGGTTGGCTTGACACAGTTAATTGGCAGATCTGTTATGGCTGGTTCAATGACTTGGGGGTTCAGTGGTGCTGGTCTGTTCAAAACTTTCCCAAAGTTCTCAGCCCATCTGTTCAACTGTTGATTTAATTCATTAAAATTTTATTTAGCTCATATTTGAAAGGTCTTTCTGGTTTGTCAGTTTTTTCCTGAAAGTCTCCTTGTTATGTCATATAATAATTTCATGTTTCTACTGTAAGCTGCCCGTTCTGCTTCAGCTGCAAGTTCATCCACATAGTCTTTCTTGTCCTTCCTAATATTTATTTTCACTTTGCTATGCGCGTCTGCGTATTCGTCTAGTGCCTTGCCTTTAGCTGATCTAGTTTTACTGTTGTTGACTGTTGCTTTCTTCTTCCTTTTGTCGTCTATCTTATTCAGGGTACTATTTGTGATCCACGCTTTTTGATGGTGCTTCGTTGACCCCAGTACCTCTTGGCATGCTGATCTTAATGACTCTTTCACTTTCTGCCACTCATTGGATACAATGTACTCCTCTTCCAACAGTTCATGGAGCACTTCATCTTTGTTCTTCAGCACCAAGTTGAACTGTTCTTTTATCTTAGGATCTTTCAGAAGGTTAATGTTGTACTTTACTCTTCTGTCTGCCGTGCTTGTCTCATATCTCTTCAGCTTCAGTTTCAGTTTTGCTACAACCAAATGACGATCAGATGCTACATCCGCCCCACTTCTCACTTTAACATCTTGTAAGGGTTTTTCTAAATTTATTATTAATGCAAAAATGGTCTATTTCATAGTCTGTTACTTTATCTGGGGATATTCATGTGTTCTTGTGGGTTACTTTATCTGGAGATAATCGTGTGTTCTTGTGGATTATTTTATGGGGAAATATGCTCCCTCTGATGACCATGTTATTGAGTGCACACAGGACTGAAAATCTCTCCCCATTCTCGTTCATCATTCCTAGAGCATGTGTGCCCATGACTTGCTCATAACCAGTTTTCTGGACCCAATCTTTGCATTGAAATCTCCCATGAGGATGGTTGCATCATTCCGGGGAAGGTCTCAAGTATCTTCTGTAATCTACTGTAAAACTGGTCTTTGCCATCTTCATCGCTGTCGTTTGTACGGAATAAGGCAGTAACGATCTAGCTTCCCATCCAATCAGTGCCCCCTGTACTTTCCTGGACAGCATGAGGCTAACTCCCTGTGTGTGTGTGGTGCATCATTCTCTTCATGTCCGGAGTACAGCAACATCTCCCCTGATAACAGTCGTCTCTGTCCAACTTGGGTCTAACTCGTCTCGCTAATGCCTAAAATGGTCAGTTTGTTTCACTTCATCTCTGCTGCTATCTGAGCCATCTTTCCTGACCCATACATGGTCCTGACATTCCATGTACCGATAGTGGCTTTCCTGGTTGTCAGAAGGGTAGTTGGCTTTGTGGCTTCCTTTCGGCTTTCACCACAACTAATCTTCATGAGTCTTCGTGATGAAGAACCTTCTTCTCCCAGGACTGAAATATCTGTTTTCTGTTTATTAAGTGTTTCTGTAGAAAAGTTTTTTTTTTATCAGTGTGGCTGCTAGCCCCACGCCCAACCCTCCTCTTTTTTCATCCAGGTTTGGGACCGTCCTTGACCTGTAGACATTGCGGACATTAAATCATCAGAATTAAACAATATTTAGCCAAAATAAATAAACAATTTAAATAAATGGCATTAAATTAAGCAACGAAAAAAACATTCCGATTTAGCATTCAAGTGTCTATATTATAGTAATTAAATGATACACTTCTTGGCTAATTAGTTCGTAGAGCTGATATAACTTTGCTAACAGTCAAAGTTTATAACGGGTCATCATATAAGATAGACTTTCTGTTTTATACTTATTTCTCTAACCACTAATGGATATAAGGACCGCTGAGTACAACTGTCTACAGAAAACTATGCTTGAGTATAGTTTAATATAAATCGTTTTCATTATCCTTGATTATATATTATTAGGAACAGTTTTAAATATCCCTTATTGTAGGTTACTAGCAACAATTTTTATACCCTTGAATATAGTAAACTAGCGAAAGTTTTCACTACCCTTGAGTATATAGCTTTGAGTTTCATTCTTTAAGTAGGCACTTAAGGAAACGTGGGTTCATCAGTTGAATAATACTAGATATATTAACAGGCTACAAATAGTAAAATGTACAGGTTAGAATGGTCCGGCCGATAAAAACGTTTATTTTGCGTTCATCCGTCCCAGTGTAACGAGTTTACGTGTTATAGCGACGTGTCTATAACGAACTCGCTGCATCCAAAAATCTGGGGTTTTCCAGCGACCAACTTTATATTGTCCTTGCGTTTTACTGCGATCTATGTCTTCTCTGTTACTTGTCTCAGTGTCTGTCTTCTCTGTTACTTGTCTCACTGTCTGTCTTCTCTGTTACTTGTCTCACTGTCTGTCTTCTCTGTTACTTGTCTAACTGTCTGTCTTCTCTGTTACTTGTCTCACTGTCTGTCTTCTCTGGTACTTGTCTCACTGTCTGTCTTCTCTGTTACTTGTCTCACTGTTTGTCTTCTATGTTACTTGTCTAACTGTCTGTCTTCTCTGGTACTTGTTTAACTGTCTGTCTTCTCTGGTACTTGTCTCACTGTCTGTCTTCTCTGGTACTTGTCTCACTGTCTGTCTTCTCTGTTACTTGTCTCACTGTCTGTCTTCTCTGTTACTTGTCTCACTGTTTGTCTTCTATGTTACTTGTCTAACTGTCTATCTTCTCTGTTACTTGTCTCACTGTCTGTCTTCTCTGGTACTTGTCTCACTGTTTGTCTTCTATGTTACTTGTCTAACTGTCTATCTTCTCTGGTACTTGTCTAACTGTCTGTCTTCTCTGGTACTTGTCTCACTGTCGTCTTCTCTGGTACTTGTCTCACTGTCTGTCTTCTCTGTTACTTGTCTAACTGTCTGTCTTCTCTGGTACTTGTCTAACTGTCTGTCTTCTCTGGTGTTTGTCTCACTGTCTGTCTTCTCTGGTACTTGTATCACTGTCTGTCTTCTCTGTTACTTGTCTCACTGTCTGTCTTCTCTGTTACTTGTCTCACTATCTGTCTTCTCTGGTACTTGTCTCACTGTCTGTCTTCTCTGATATTTGTCTCACTGTCTGTTTTCTCTGTTACTTGTCTCACTGTCTGTCTTCTCTGGTACTTGTCTAACTGTCTGTTTTCTCTGTTACTTGTCTCACTGTCTGTCTTCTCTGGTACTTGTCTAACTGTCTATCTTCTCTGTTATTTGTCTCACTGTCTGTCTTCTCTGAATGTCACTACCGGTCTATTAATAAACTATTATGGACCGTTACTCTCCCTCTCTTGAATCACAACACGGATCCGTTTATAGGTTTCCCCTGTGATACTGGAGGGAGGGTGGGTGAAGCATTTATAGTTGTTGTTGTGTTCAAACGATTGCAGTAAAATGTGTTTAACTTATATTGTACAAAAATGGTATAAGCTAATATAATAATATCGGTGTGGGTTCTGCGTTAAATTAAAAGGAAAACCAGAATTCAAAATGGCGTTTTGCCCTCGTCTCGATTCGATTAATATGTTTTTTTTTTAATGTACTGTTTTGAAATAGTTTCAACAGTTTTAAACATAAAACCCAAAGGTCACATTGTTAAAAAAGTCCATTAAAATATAAATATGTGTTTGTTAGTTGTTGTTTTTTTTTCTGTTTTTTTTTTAATATTTTTCCTCAACATATTTCATCAATTAAATTGTAATATATCATGAAAAAATCGGATCTTTCAGAAATAGGGCTGTACCGGAATATTATTCCGGTTCCTATTATGCCGGATTCCGGCAGTTTTAATATACCCTGTTTGAAATTTTGGTGTAATAATTTTTCTTTCGCACAACATAATTTTGAAATATTTAGCTCTATGCAATTAAAATAAAACAATAACTTCCTATCTGTCTTCCTGCATTTTCAAAAATACAATAACGTCGATCGCTTTTAGCTCTATATGTAAGTAAAAATATATTAAAAAGGAAGATTTGAATCGTATTTAGGCTAGTAATACGTCACACGACATCTTATATTTCATAAACTATATTTAGCTATCAAAGTTAACTTCTTTAAAGAGCAGACAATGATCTAATTTTGGGTGTTTACAGTTTTAAATAGTTCAATAATTTATTTTCCTGCATTTTTTTAAATTTAGTGGATTTTGTCACGATTTGGATAAAATTCCTAGCATATTTAGTTAAATAACTTAAAGATACATTTTTAATTGAACATTAAAGTGATATTGATTTAGATTTGAAATGAATTTTAGTTTGCGTTTTTATGGGAAATGTCAGATAATGATTTAAAGGAAAGTATGAATAACAGGGTTTGGTGACGTCTCTAAGAAAAACTAAAGAAAAGTAAGCTATCGGGTATATATAAAGATATATATATATATATATATATATATATATATATATATATATAGAGAGAGAGAGATAAAGATATATATATATATATATATATATATATGTATATATTTTTTGGGAACTAATTTATTAATAAATAAAATTTTAAAATTTCTAAAATATGTTACCCATTTGTTTGTTTGTTTGCAATAGAAATCAAGTTAGATTAGGTACAGCTTTATATGAATTAAATTTTAAAAGCAAAGAACCTGATAGTTTGACATAGTTATCTTTCTTAACTCAAGATTGTGGAAGGAGTTTTAGTCACATTCTTCAAGATCTAAATGGTTAATACTTTTTATTGCTCTCTAGAATTTAAAAAGTAAATTTTTATTCTATTTTTCATTCTTATATTATGTTTATGTTAGGCGAGAAATGACTACTTCTTTCGGAAGTTACTATTTAATTCGGTAAAATCCGGTTCCTGTTCCAAATCCGGCAGGATTCAAATATTAAATCCGATTCCGGTTCCGATTCCTGCAGGATCTAAAATTTACAAACATGTACAGTTCTAGTCTAAGAGAATTTAACCAAAATGAAACTGAACTCTTTGCAAAGGTTTTTAAGATACAGCTAGTAAATAATATGTATCTATGAATATCAAAAAATGAAGTTTCATTTTTTTTTTAATAAAAAGAGGCATTTTTTAGCATGATCTCTACGACTAGTGTATATTTACACGACGACTAACATTTACAAATTCATATAAGAAAAAAAAAAGTTGAACAATTATTTATAGAAAGACATGAACATGTATTAATGTTTACATAATCTTTCTGCAGGTACCACAGTTTTACTGCAGTTAAAAAAAGGCGATAGAGTCCATGTGAAGTCACGTAGTTCAGGTTCAACCAATGCTGACGAACAAGGATTATATAATTCATTTTCAGGAATTCTATACTAGGCTATTCGAAATCAGATTTGTAACCTAAACAAATGATTATAAATTATAATAAATGTTTGAATAAGCGATGTAACATAATGATCTTTACCAGTGGTTTACACTTAAATAAAATACATCTGCTTTATTTTTATTTGTGTTTTATGTAATGTTATATTCGTTATTTACACACTTTTTTCTTACGAATCTATCATCGGATAGTCAGTGTTAAGCTTGAAATATTTTGTGCTGACCGTTTGAGTAGCAAAAATGTATAAAACTAGGAACATATTAATAATAACTAAGCCGATTCAACTTATGTAATTTCATTGCAAGAGTAAAAAAAATCAGTTGATACTCGCGTATAAGTCCACCTCGCAGATAAGTGAAAATTATTTTTAAGCCAACAATTACGAAATTTGTTATGACTCGCATATAAGTCATATATATTATTTACATGTCTTAATTATACCGCTGGAATTTTACCGTAATTGTATTTAAATTTACATTTTTAAAGCACTCTATCATCATGCTGTAGGCAACAACCGACAATTATTGGGTGACCAGATTCCAACACGTACGATCATATTGCAAGCAATCTACCAACTGAACTATCCAGCCACTTCTCCTCAATACAAGATACTATTAGAAAATTAGATATGCTGTGGGTACAGAAACAATTGAATGCAATTTAATAGGACTACAAATTGCTGGGACAAATGAATGTTAAGTTTATGTTTCCTGTTTCCGGGATTTCTCGCGTTGCCTTGTTGTGTTGAGTGTACAATGTATTCACCAAACTTCTATAAAATATTGTAATTCCCATGGATAAGTCGACCTTGTTTTTTCGATCCATTTTAAAACGCTAGTATGTGCGGTATTACAATAAAACCAATGCAATTAGCATTTTTCTGAACATTTCTACATAGCTATTTAGTAAAGCCATAAAAACGAGAATAATTATCTTAGATTGTAAAAATGGAATAACACAGGACAAATAATCTCTTAAACACTATTTCTGGCTGTATTTTTTTAGAGACCTTACTGCACCCATGTCCAGTGTCCTCAGGACGTGCTCACCAACTTCTTGACAATATTTAGCCTATCGCAGGGACTGCAGACCACCACCGACAGATGTGTGCATATAGTTAACTTCCTGTCTAGTGTACGATTACTCAGGAAACTGCGTAACCAGGCATACATCTCAGCGGGGACACCTAGCTGTTGTAGCTTCAAGAAAAGACACGGCCGCCAGACTCGATCGTTATCATGTTCGAAATTTAGGAAAACTACCGTCTTTGGCTCAGCTCTCTGAGTGTCTTTGGCTATTTCTTGGACTAATAGCGTGACCATGTCCATCGCACTCTTACTCCGCCTGAAGCCTCCTTGCTTCGGGGTAATGAAACCTTTTTCCTCTAGGTACCACATCAACTTTCGGTTTACCGTGCGTTCCGCTACCCTCACAACACAAAAAGTGAGGAAAATAGTTATGTAGCTTTCCGCCTCCTTTGCATGTTTCCCTCTTTTAAGTACCGGGACTATGACAGCCACCTCTGTGGGAGGGAGACAGTAAATTCACGTGAACAGAATGAAAACTTATTCTATCGCTGACAATGTATATTAAATATGAGATATTTACTTTACTAAAGATAACATCTCAACAATATAAAATATTCAATGGCAAGTCTATATAACATATTACTAAGTAAACTATTTAACTTTACACATTATACATTGGAGCTTAATGTAATTTTAGTCGAACGAATTCAGGGATATGAATACATGGATCCATAGTCTAGGTATTTGTGCATGTTTAGATAAAACTGAGCCAACTTTATAGTGACGTCGATCACTACTCGGGCTCTGCTCATAAGTGATGAAAGTATCTTATTAAAGAGCACATCTACATATAGTCAGTAAGTTTGAACGCATACAATAGAGATAATGGAGGGAACTAAATGATGCAACCTTAAATCAACCCGTGCTGGGTGCTTTAGAGAGCTTTTCGGCCAATTATTCTTTTTTTTGCCTACTGCGCATTGTTCAATGTGTGTTTGGTTTAGATATGTTAGGGACGTTACGGAAACAGTGCACCTTGTGTGCTTTTTGAGTTCCACAATATTGCCCATGACCTGGTAAAAGTGTCGGGTAACTAACTCAAAGGGCTATATGACAGTTTTCAGACGACGGGAACACAGCTGGTTAGATCAAAAGTTTTCTAACTGACTAAGTCTAAGGTCACGGATAAACTCAACAAGTTTTAAGAGCGACAGAGGACATATACGTTTGAGTCAAAGATTCTACTTTAAAACGCTTTTCTATGATAAATACTTAATTTTTATGAGATCGTTTAATTAAGATGTATGTCTGTCATTAATAAACGTATTGATTCTTTGGACCGGTCGTACAATAGGAGTGTGGCTTTGCAACACAGGCTGTCGTAGTATATGGTAGCCAACTGAGAAGTGTAACAAACAATAATCATCAAACACAATTTTGATTAAAACAACTAAAGTTTTATAAGAATGAAGCACTGGTCGTCGTCATGAAATGAATTGGTAGCGTTTAAGACTACGTACAAGCTTGCAAAAAAAAAGATACAACCGTAACAGAAAATTTCCCAGTTATGGACAAATAAAATACCCAGTCCCCACGTGGGACTCTGACCATTCAACTTTAAAAAAAAACACGTCTCGCTCCACTGCTGTTTCTTACCCAACTCACTCCTACACAGCTCACTCCTACCCAACTCACTCCTACCCAGCTCACTCCTACCCAACTCACTCCTACCCAATTCATTCCTACCCAACTCACTCAACTTAACTCACTCCTATCCAACTCACTCCTATCCAACTCACTCCTATCCAACTCACTCCTATCCAACTCACTCCTACCCAACTCACTCCTATCCAACTCACTCCTATCCAACTCACTCTTATCCAACGTACTCCTAATCACCTCACTCCTACCCAACTCACTCCTACCCAACTCACTCCTACCCAACTCACTCCTATCCAACTCACTGCTACCCAACTCCCTCCTACCCAACTCACTCCTATCCAAATCACTCCTACCCATCTCACTCCTATCCAACTCACTCCTACCCATCTCACTCCTATCCAACTCACTCCTACCCATCTCACTCCTATCCAACTCACTCCTATCCAACTCACTCCTATCCAACTCACTCCTATCCAACTCACTCCTATCCAACTCACTCTTATCCAACGTACTCCTACCCACCTAACTCCTACCCAACTCACTCCTACCCAACTCACTCCTACCCAACTCACTCCTACCCAACTCACTCCTATCCAACTCACTCCTACCCATCTCACTCCTATCCAACTCACTCCTACCCAACTCACTCCTATCCAACTCACTCCTACGCAACTCACCCATGCAATCATCTCGTCTCACTCCACCCACGTCTTTTTGTTCTCGCTCGTCCAGGTGCAAACTAATCCTAACCCTGATGTGGAGTAATGTATTATTGGATATTATGGTAAGATGTTATTATTAGTGAACTTCTCAGTGGTTAATCATTTCATTCTATATATATGTGGATTCTCATCTGTAAATATCTCGTATTAAAGTTCAGTTGTTATTTCTCTTATACTACAAAGTGTTGTGTCGTCTTATTATAGTTGGAACACAAGTTGGATACGACATAACACTTGTATTTTATCTGCAAATAGCGGAAAGTATTAATGAAGTATTCAATTGGATTATCATCTTGTACATCAGATCATACATGTATTTTATATAGTGGCAGCGAAAAGCGAAATTGTGGACCAATGTATCCGAACATATTATAATAGGTTTTTTTTTTTTGATTTATTGGTTCATCTGCTCAGCGGAAAGTATCAATACATTATTCAATTGTATAATCATATTGAAAGATACCACTGATGACAGTGTAAAGAGAAAGTTACAGTCATTTATTTCATTGTGCTTGTCAGTACTCTCAATTGATACTCTGTAGTGATAGCAGCTACATACTACGTCTACGAGAGACATACGCTATAAAGAAAGAGTTCAAAGAATTTGGAACGTTTTGTATCTTAACGGTAAGAATAACATGTCATTTATGATATATTCCTCTTGATATTTTGATCTTAACACTCGTTATATTGCTATTTGACATATGAAACGTTTTCATTTGTGACCATGAGCTATAAGCACAAGTAAGCCACAATTTGTTGTATCACACTGCAACTGTATTCAATTCTACAATTAGTTGTATCACACTGCAACTGTATTCAATTCTACAATTAGTTGTATCACACTGCAACTGTATTCAACGAGATAATTCTTCAAAGTGAATACGAAAAAAAAGAAACATTGCTGAAAATCTATGTATAAATTTTTGTTGAACTTCACTTATTTGAAGCAAAGAAAATAATTTCATCTAAACGTTTATATTTCTGAACATAACAATGGCTAGTACCAAGATTGAAACCTCAGAAAAAGAAAAAAAATAGAGACAATAAAGAAAAAAATAGAGGAGAAGAAATAGGTTTCAAATGTAAAGCCTTGTTGGAATATATAGACAAAAAGAAAACTGAGGATAAAGAAAGAGATGAGAGAATAAAAGAAAGAGAATTAACAAAAAATATGAAGAAAGAAAATTAAAAAGAAATCATGAATTATAACTAACAAGAATAGCTGCAACTAAAGATGATAAAACAGCTGTGATAGATGAATCATAAGGAAATTACTCAACTCAATTAAAAAATGCAACATTTCCTTGGTAGAACCGAAGATATTGAAACATATTTACAATTCTTCGAATAAATGTGTCAGCTACAAAACATTCCAATCAGTGACAGGAAGTCGGAACTTTTAAGCTAGTAAAAGATGATGCCAGAAAAGCAATTATGACCATACTTAATTATGCTGAATTAAGTTGTGAAGATATAAAGATGAAACTTCTGAAACATTTTAATATAACAGATGGACATTATCGTCATAGTTTTCATGAAATAAAAATGTCAAATAAAGAACAACCTCGATAGTTCATTGATTTGGTTATAGGTGTTTTAAAATCATGGCTTATGATGGCAGAAGTTGACATAAATAAACCAACTACTATTTTAGAAATGATGGTAGTCGACATGATTCTGAACATGTGCACTAGAGAAGTGTTTTCCTTCATTAAACAAAGGAATGTAAAAACTGTCAAAGACATTATAAAAGTTTCTGAGTGACTATGAAAACTGCTATTCCAATGATAAAAAAGTATATTAGACATCTGTGTATCTATAGATAGATTCAAACCACGGAATGAAACATACAAATTAAAGAATGATAGAAAGGAGCCGAGGTACATGAGTCAACCTAAAGATAATATTGTTTATTCTGAAAGAAGAATATGTTATCATTGCAAGAAGAAAGGTCACATAGAACAATTAGTTTACTTTAGAAAGAAAGAACTAGGGCAGCATTGGCCAGAAAAAAAAATTACTTTCGTCAAAATAGAAACAGATCTGAACATAGTTCTACTGAAAAGTATGCTAATAGAAAGCATGCAAAACAGAAAGTTTCAGATATTTGTGAAACAGAACAATACAGTGCAAATGTTATAAGTGCTAAAGGTCAAATAATATTTCATCGTGCTATTGTTAATAGTCAACAAATAAAATGTCTTAGAGATTCAGGTTGTACTACTGTAGTTGTGAAAAGAAATCTGGTAAACAAAGATCAGTACATGTCAAAGAGAACACACATCAAACTAGGAGATGATACTATAAAGTCGTGTGACGTAGCAGCCATTAAAGTAGACTCACCATGGTTAGCTGGTGTATGCAAAGCTATTGTACTAGATAATCATGTATGCGATTTGATTATTGGTAATGTGCCAATAGTATCGCAAAATTACACAGAAACAATAGTAAATAACTGGATACAAAGACATGAAGATGTAGAAATTTGTTGTGTCTGCATCGATGAAAAGAGAACTTTTATTAATGACAACTGCATACATGATAAACAACAAAGATTATCATTACCTCAAAAATGGAATGGAACAGAAGAAATATGTTGTTTCATACAACGCATGGAACACAATATAGTCAAATCAACTACTGAGGAACAAAAGATTATGATTCTTAGAAACAAACTGGCAGTACACAAGAAAGCAAATACAATAGATGTGCAGTACTCATACTGTTATGATAACATGAACGCATATTTCTGCAATAAAATAGAACATGCAAAAGATCACAAAGATCAAGTTATAGCTGTAATGGCTAGGGAACAAACAAGAAAGAAAATACAATTCCACAAAAAATATTCAAACAGAACAATCATATACGGATCCGTTGTCTAGAATGATAATTGGGACATCTACAAACATTAATGAATATGGATTCAATACTTCAAAACTCATATGTAAATGGAGATATTTTTTTTGTCGCCGTCGTCATTGAGATGTTCAATGATTTTATCACACACAGACGTTCGTTGATTGAATTATTGTTTGAGCTGACGTCACAAAACTGTTTATATCAACACAGCTTATCATTTATATGAGCTGTATTTACTAAATTTTTCGTCGTAGTTAATGGAGCAACTTATCTTTACTGTGAGCAGTCGTGGCTCATGTTGTCATCTTGACAATTTTGTGAGTTGTAAAAACCACGTTGCTGTGCGCTGAGCAATTCAAAATCGGAAGAACAATATAACCAAAATATTCTATTTGGTTTTTGTGTGTGGTAGAAACGTTACTACTATGAAAAACAATTGGCCATGGACATTTATCAGTGTGGAGACTATTTTTTGTAGAGACAGTTATTGATTTTTTTGGTTGTGGTGCTAAACTTTTCTAATTGACCTGAAGCCATCGAAACAAGACAGAGTGTAAGAAACATTTTACACATACCTATCGTCGTCCTGATGTTGATGAGATGATGGACTACACATTTACTCAAGGAGAACCATATTTTACATTCAAGTTACTCATGTGTTTAATATTATTATTGGCATTTGTCTCGAGATGTAATAGTATTTTTTGTAGATAAACATGTATTATATTTTATTTTGCCTTGAAAAGATGGAGAAATAATTAATAATGATATATCATAATGTTGTGATGTTATAAATTATGGCAAGGAAATAATTTGAAATGATTTTTGTATAAATTGTTGATATTGCCAACAATTAATTAGGTAATGCAATTTTCTGGGGGTAATGGGGGTGTTCTATCCCTTATGATTACGTATTGTTTGATTATTGTGTTATTTCCATTTTTTGGTATGTTTTAACAGATGGCAATTGCAAAGATATCGATGCTATACAACTCTGTGATGAGCTTATCTGTATTTCCCATCGGACGGAAGAAGAAGGAATAACTACTCCATATCAACTCCTGCAATATGTCTGCAAAACTGGATTAGGTGATTTTTTTTTTTAATTTGTCTGTTGCATTGAGAATTTTGCTGACACTTCCAGTAACGGTTGCATCTGGAGAACGCAGTTTTTCAAAACTTAAAATCATAAAAAATTATCTGAGAACGACGATAACTCAGAATCGCTTTGTTAGTCTTTCAATGTTGTCGGTTCAAAAAGAAATTGCAGCGGACACTGACCTCGAACTAGTTGTTCAAGAATGTGCAGAAGCAAAAGAAAGACGAGTTAAATTATAAAATAAAATCTAAAGAATACACAAAGTGACAAAGAACTTGCAGTTGGAATCATTTTTACCATGCTACACATGCACCTAAATCATATTAAAGTAATAACATGACTGCATGAACTAAATTTTAGCATTTGTTTGTCATATCTTACTATAGGCACTGTATAGATATACCTCTTTTTTATAAATGCTACAATTAATTCTAAATTTTATTAGCTTATTACATTAACAGTTACTAAATTCTTAACAAAAAATATTAAATTATTGAATAAATTTTGGTTTCATTTGAATTTCCTCTTCATTCTCTCAATTCTATTTTCATATACATTATCTGAGGCCCAGAAGCACCTGTTGCAAAAATCGTATCTTAATTTTTTATGTCTTCCCTGTAATATGGCTCTCAGTGTCTGTACTGGTTTCCAATTTCTCACTTTTTAATGTTTATGCAGTCCTAATAGATGATTGCCTAGGGCTTCAAATTGCCTGGGGACGGTTCTGATCCCCAAACTTCTTTAAATCTTTTGAAGATAGGTATGTTTGTTGAGATAGAGGGACTGTTGAGGACCCCTTTGAGGGTGTCCTTGGCTTGTTGCTAAGAGTATGAGGGCTGACTCAATGATGACTCGTATTTATATTTGTGTTTCTACCACACACAGTCTCAACAACAATTAACGTAAAACAAGTGACGAATAATCAATTCCACAAGCGTGTGTACAGCGACACAATATATTTATTATACAAAGGCACCAGTCCGTAACAGGGATCTGGTGACTTATCATAAGCAAAGATAATTCAAACTGCAGCAAATAATCCAATAAAACATGAATGAGGGGAACAGGACGTTTTCACTAGTTAACTCTCTCTCTCTCTATCTCCTTCTCACTTCTCTCTCCATCGCTCACCCAGAGCCACACAAGTCGACTGCTATCACTCAGTCGGATTGCGACCGGTCACCCCTGGGACCCTCGGTCGAATGTCTACGAATCTATATTTCAATTCCCACATCACTTTTCCCACGTGACCCTTAGCCAATCAAATATAATATCGGTTTCTTTCAAACTTTCAAATTAGGGGGTGGAGCCTAGATGAGGAGGGGGGGGGGAGAGAAGTACGCCATACCGACAAAGACTGGACATTCATCCGGGTCTCCGTCCCTTTGAAGACGCCGACCGGAGAATAGCCGTCAGATGGTCAGCGAGAATTCCCGGAATGTAACGTGTTTCTGTTAACTACTCCTCGTTTACCTTCCGCTGTCCACCTGGCTGATGACGCAATTACGGGGGTGGGGTAAAAGGGGGGAGTTTGAGAACGGGAACGTATATTATTATACATGATATAATATACGTCTTAATGTTATGAATATTATGTAGTTAAGGGTTGGAGTAAGGGGATGGTTTCGACATATTAGTCACAACCTGTGACATCACCCCCCAACTCAATCGAAACTATAGGGATGACGACACCGTAGTAGGTGAGGCCATTACATAACATAAACCAATTATAATAAAAAAAAAATCGAGTCCCTTCCATATGTTGGGACTAGAACAATGGGCGAATTAACCCGGGGTCATACATAAGCATAGGTGCCTGTAACTATCTTTAAATCTCTTTGTATAAAAATACCCCAGACAAATGGAGGGTCACATTGGAATAACACAAAAAGAAAACCTATCTTAGTAACCCTGACCACAACATAATGGATAGGGCCAGTGGGTAAAAACATATATACTTAAATAACCCAAAAATAAAATAGAACAATTACAGCGGCGTATAGCATGATGGTGCCAGCCGGACATATGGTCTGGCCAAAACAAGTTGGTCCAGAGATAAATAAAAAGAAAATAGTGAACACTCTTTCTTCCGAAAGGTGGCACTTAGAACAAAATTAATTGTATCAGTAAGCCTACATAGGCGGTTACTGGATACGGAATATGGTAATCAAGATAGTCTCCCTTTGAAGGGATGACTTTACATTGATAGATACAACAGCGTTACAACATTAAACCTGAAATAGAGAGGAAACCATGCATAAATGAATATAATAAGTGACATAACTACACTCACACGACATTCACTCACTCTAGGCAAGCCATCTAATAACCTCTCTAAGAGTGGCCCCTTGTGGGTGAGCTCAAACCGACGTGTAGCTGTCGACGAGGTTTGCTGGGCACAAACTAATCAGATCTGCCCCCCACGCCTAACATGTCCCGCTTACACGGGGGGATATATAGCCTAGCTTTATTAGGGCCCGACTCCCCCCCCATTGGGAAAATCTCCGTGGTTTACGCGTAGTTCATGGTTTACACTCTCGGCTTTGCAACGAAAATTAAAAGGGCGCGCCCCTACAGGGCCGTCTAAACAAACAATCACTCATGACAACAGCATGCACAGACATTTCTTCCTTTGTCGTATAACAGACCCCCTTGGGTTTCACCTATATAAAGACCCTCCAGTTTGATGTAATAGTTGAGCCAGCCACTCATTCACTTAAGGGACCCGTCCGGACGACTATACATGCATCTAGTCCGGTGTCCGCCTAATCAATGAGGCCCGCCTGCCCGTAGCGCACAACCTCTTAGCGTTCACAAGGAATGAGTATGCCGAGCCTCCATACAACCTTACTTCCCTACACATCAAATCTGGTCCACTCAATCATTTGAATAACTCTACGCTGGCCGCACCAGACGAGGCGTTCTACTGCGCGGTTTCGAGGGCCCCCTGGGCGCCTCTAGTCCCACGCCCAACCCTCGTGTTACCAAAGAGCAGCTGGACCTTAACTATCTAAGGGACATGTACCATGAGGTAGGTGGCATGGCATCAACAACATATAGTCATGGGCCCACCCAATCTATGAATGGTTCTAATGTGGCGCCCTGACAACAAACGAAAAAGGGGAGGTACACAAAATCAGAAGAAAAGTGCTCACAATCAAAATGAGAGCACACTAAATCAAGTAAAAGTACACTAAGTCAAAATAAAAGCACTCCAGATCAAAATGATTACACACAACAAAAACAACAATTAAAATATTCAAAACAACAAAGAAGAAGGTATACAAAATTAGAATGACTGTACACACAAAGTCAAAATGAAAATACTCAACCAAATTCAAAATGACTACAGTTTCAAAATACCTTTACACAGAATCCAAATACATTTATGTTCACTGGTTCTCTGCAACCTGGCATGAACAAACAAATTGGCGCCCCCAGGGCCCATCTCCTGCCGCATGCATATGTCAGCGAGATGCACTGCGCCCCTACAACATTAAAATGCCATGGGCCCTCCCATTATCCAAGAATGGTACTAACGTGGCCCCCTGACAACAACTTAGGCCCCCGACCTCTTTATCTCTTTCATTCTTAGCGCTTTCAGCTTCTGCTTCATGCTTAGCCTCTTCCACCTCTCTATCCCTTTCGCATTTAGCGTGCTTTATGGCCGTATTAACGTCGCAACCCAAGCCTATGAAGTACTGTACGTACTCCTCCATAGATTTCATGGTTGGGTGACGTTAATACGAGCCTAAGATGACTAACGGTTAACCCAGGTAAAGCTCGCCGTGCAGCTTAACACACCGGTCAGAGCACTCATAAATGATCACAATCAAAGAAGTGTATTAAAATGGCTTACCTTGACGCTTCCTCCCTCCTTTCAACAGAATACGAAATATCTTCCACCGTACACAATCTTACACACATGCATAAAGTCTAAAGTCTAAATGTTATTTATTCGCCGATAACAGTGCGGCTTTTTCTGTTACTGTCTTGTTGACTTCGTCTGTACTTTCCCTCGGACGATGTGAGTAAGCGTGGCACTTACTGCTCCCGTTTCAAAACGGCCGAGTCCACTGAATGACTGGCCTACCGACGAATTGTGGACTTCTGGTTTTCTGTCCGACGATGTACGTGAGTAAACGTAGCGTTTTTTTACTCACGCTTTAACCCGGCCGAGTCTGATGAAGAACTGGCCTGTTGGAGACTTGTGGCAGATATTGAGCCCCCCGAGTCTATAGTTGAATCAGCTTCGGCCCCGCCTGGTTAGTGCAGAATACTACTTCAGGTGAAGGTTCGATCCCGAGACGAGCCTCCAGATGTTGAGGACCCCTTTGAGGGTATCCTTGGCTTGTTGCTAAGAGTATGAGGGCTGACTCAATGATGACTCGTATTTATATTTGTGTTTCTACCACACACAGTCTCAACAACAATTAACGTAAAACAAGTGACGAATAATCAATTCCACAAGCGTGTGTACAGCGACACAATATATTTATTATACAAAGGCACCAGTCCGTAACAGGGATCTGGTGACTTATCATAAGCAAAGATAATTCAAACTGCAGCAAATAATCCAATATAACATGAATGAGGGGAACAGGACGTTTTCACTAGTTAACTCTCTCTCTCTCTCTATCTCCTTCTCACTTCTCTCTCCATCGCTCACCCAGAGCCACACAAGTCGACTGCTATCACTCAGTCGGATTGCGACCGGTCACCCCTGGGACCCTCGGTCGAATGTCTACGAATCTATATTTCAATTCCCACATCACTTTTCCCACGTGACCCTTAGCCAATCAAATATAATATCGGTTTCTTTCAAACTTTCAAATTAGGGGGTGGAGCCTAGATGAGGAGGGGGGGGGAGAGAAGTACGCCATACCGACAAAGACTGGACATTCATCCGGGTCTCCGTCCCTTTGAAGACGCCGACCGGAGAATAGCCGTCAGATGGTCAGCGAGAATTCCTCGGAATGTAACGTGTTTCTGTTAACTACTCCTCGTTTACCTTCCGCTGTCCACCTGGCTGATGACGCAATTACGGGGGTGGGGTAAAAGGGGGGAGTTTGAGAACGGGAACGTATATAATTATACATGGTATAATATACGTCTTAATGTTATGAATATTATGTAGTTAAGGGTTGGAGTAAAGGGGATAGTTTCGACATATTAGTCACAACCTGTGACAGGGACCGCAACACAAACTGAAAGCCTTTGCCAATACCAGTTCAAGAACTTGATGACGACATGCCAGCCACAATAGTTCTCGACCAATTCGATTCTCAAGCAATATTTAAGCTCCATTGAAACGACCAAGTGGTGTCGAAACTCATAGCCTGGATGTTTTCTACCAGCGGTCACTGTTCTAAATGACCATAAATAACATCAGCAGCATTATGTCCTGTTCCTAATTTTAGTTTATGGAAACCTAGTAATTTTTACTGCCATCACCAGAAACCAGCACCGGCAGGCGGTCAACTTATCCAAGACCTAGGATTTCAGGTAAGATTTGTCCATCCCAGTGTAGAACAAGAGGTTTGTCAGGCTTGAATGAAACCCTTATATCTGCTGAATGTTTACACCTGACTTTCTTTCTGGATCTATGTATGGTGCTTCGTGAAACTGTCAAAGATGAAGGATCATGTCCCAGCGCTGCAGCAACATGAATCATCAGTCGCAAAGCTTCACAATCAGACGTTTGGTAGCGATTTAAAGCACTAGTGACATGCTTAAGGAACAAGGAAGTATGATACCCAATCACCTTCTTGTTTCTCAGTTTTTTATTTGAGCTTGGACTTGGTTGATATTCATCTAGGACTTCAAATGTATTGGATGATTCACAGCTTTTTGTTTCATGTTCACCCAATTCACCTTCTATAGTTTGTTGCCTTCGTTTTTCTTTTTTTTTCTGTTTACGAAGTAGCTGTTTCTAATGTTTGTGATGGACTCGTTTCTCCTGTGCTGCCATCTCTTTATCTTCACCACTCATGAACAGATGCACGGTCCTCCTCAATTATTGTCGTTGCAAAGGATTAGGTGAATTTTTGTCAAATGCATTAACAGAACCAATGTTGAATAATGTGTCTAGTCGTTTGGTGTAGCAAGCTTAATTTTTTTTCTGAGTTTCTGACAATCGAGTCTTTTTTTTCAATATCAGCCAGTTATTAAGATTTGGTTCCTCTTTCTAAATGGCATGCTTCTTCAAAACTGTTGGTATAGCTGCTCTTCCCCAAAGAACATGTACCTATTCTACATTCAAATGACTAGCATTTCGAACCACTCTTGTATATTTTAAATGACGATGGAATTTCTGCAGCACTTGCCATGTTGTTGAGAGTTGATTCAGAATAGTCAATGGTTCAATCTCACTGAGACAAATAAGGAATACATCTCTGTCTGAACGGGTATAAGTCATTTTGATCTGAAAAAGTAATATGGGCGAAGTGAGCCAGGTAACTATTTAAATTAATAAATATACATTCTAAAAATAATCTTTAACTAAAATTATTAAATTTTACCTGTTAAATTGTAGCCTAGTGTGTATAGAATAATAAAGAAACCTTAAAAAATATGTGTTGATTTTTTGTCTGCAAAATGTTCATAAAAACAACAGGATGTCATGTATTTAAAATAAGAACTAGGTCAGCATGGAATAGGTCATAAGTGAAAAAAACGTAGTACTTCAGGCAGTCAACAAAATCGAGTAAAATGCCGTAAAAGGTAAAAAAAAAAAAACAAGGCCTGTGAGCATTGCATTCTACTTGTAATTTAGTTGTACAATTTTAACAGTATACTAACTAAGGCAAAAGGGACAGAAATCAGGGTGCCCCGGTATGTGTCACGAAGTTGAATTTGTTTCGGGACACCTACTACGCATTGACCGATGTTTTTTTTTTCGGGAAAATGATGCATTCAGCGTAGGTGGACTACCTATAAGAATGAAAGAGATAACGGTCAGAGGAATAAACCAAGTGACCAGTGAGAGACCAGATGCCACGTGTAGTAGGTTGACAGTGCAGTGAAAAGTAACGGTTGTTAGGGAGCTCAAGTAGTGGAGCATAAGTTCATACAGAGTGGATACATGGTCCATGTCTATGGCTAACACTATGTGGTCTATATCTAAGGCTAACACTATGTCGTATGTGCCTAACGCAAACAGTATGTGGTATGTGTCTAAAATTAGCAATATGTCGTCTGTGTCAAAATCTAAGGCTATGTAGTATGTGTCTAAGTCTAACACTATGCAGTCTTTGTCGAAAGATGAAACTATATGTTATGTGTCTAAAGCTAACAGTATGTGATCTGTGTCTAATATTATCACTATTCGTCTGTGTCTTAGGCTAACACTATGTGGTCCATATTTAAAGCTTACACTATGTGGTATGTGTCTAAGACTTACACAATGTGGTCTGTGTCAAAAGCAAACAATATGTGGTCTGTGTCCATAGCTAACACAAAATGGCCTGTTTCTAAGGCTAAAATTATGTGGTCTGTGTCTATTTCTAACACTATGTGATCTGTGTTTAAGGCTAAAACTATTTTGTTTGTTTTTATAACTAACACTCTGTGGTCAGTGTCTGAGGCTAATTTGCTATGGTATGTGTCTAAAGATTTCACTATGTGATCTGTACTTAAGGCCAGCACACTGTGGACTTTGACTAAGGCTAAACCTATGTGTCTAAAGCTATTGGTCTGTGTTAAAACTAGCACTATGTCGTCTGTGTCTAAGGCTAAAATATGTGGTCTGTGTCTAAGGCTAAAATATGTGGTCTGTGTCTCAGTATTGCACTCTGTGTTCTGTGTCTCAGACTTACAATATGTGGTCTGTGTTTAAGGATATTATTATGAGGTCTGTGTCTAAGGCTAACAATATATGGTCTGCGTCCAATGCTAACAGAATGTGAACATGTGTCTAAGTCTAACATTATGTGGTTTGTGTCTAAGCCTACACTATGTGGTCCATGTCTAATGCTAACACTCTGAGGTCTGTTTTTAAGACTATCATTATAAGGACTGTGTCTATGGCTAACATTCTGTGTTATGTATCTAAGCCTAAGAGTATGTTGTTTGTGTCAAAGGCTAAGACTATGTGTTCTGTTGCTAACAATATGTGATCTGTGTTTAAAGCTAACACATTTTTGTCTGTGTCTATAAATAAAACTTTGAAGTATCTATCTAAATGTAAACATATGTAGTCTGTATCTATGGCTAACACTCTGTGGTCTGTGTTTAACGCTAACACTTTGTGGTATATGTTTAATGCTAAAATCTGTTTTCTGTCTTTACGGTTAAGACTTTTTGGTATCTATATAAATCTAACACACTGTAGTCAGTAGCTATGGCTAACACTTTGTGGTCCGTGTCTAGATCTAACACTATGTGGTCCGTGTCTAGATCTAACACTATGTGGTCCATGTCTAGATCTAACACTATGTGGTCCGTGTCTAGATCTAACACTATGTGGTCCGTGTCTAGATCTAACACTATGTGGTATGTGTCTATAGCTAACACTCTGTGGTCCGTGTCTTGATTTAACACTATGTTGTCCGTGTCTAGATCTAACACTATGTGGTCCGTGTCTAGATCTAACACTATGTGGTCCGTGTATAGAACTAACACTATGTGGTCTGTGTCTAGATCTAACACTATGTGGTCCGTGTCTAGATCTAACACTATGTGGTCCGTGTCTAGATCTAACACTATGTGGTCCGTGTCTAGATCTAACACTATGTGGTCCGTGTCTAGATCTAACACTATGTGGTCCGTGTCTAGAACTAACACTATGTGGTCTGTGTCTAGATCTAACACTATGTGGTCCGTGTCTAGATCTAACACTATGTGGTCCGTGTCTAGATCTAACACTATGTGGTCCGTGTCTAGAACTAACACTATGTGGTCCATGTCTAGATCTAACACTATGTGGTCCGTGTCTATATCTAACTCTATGTGGTCCGCGTCTATAGCTAACACTCTGTGGTCTGTGTCAATGGCTATCAGTAAGTCGACTTTTTCTAAAGCTTGCACTATGTGTTTTGTGTCTAAGGCTTACTCTCTGTGGTATGTGTCTAAGGCTTAAATTATGTGGTTTGTGTCTAAGGCTACCACTATGAGGTTTGTGTCTAAATCTAACACTCTGTGACTTGAGTCTAAAGCTAACACTATGTGATATGTGTCTAAGATTGACAATGGTACCTCAAAAGCGTCTTCTGTGCAGACTTTTCGACCGGAGAAAATGTCATATATAGCTCCTTCATTTTAAAATAAATAGTAAAAAATTAAACTTTCTAGAAAAGGATAAAAACCTTTAATGATTTTCCGTAAAAAAATTTTTTTCAGAATATATAGTTTAAAAATTATACATTTAGAATAAGGTATAAAAATATATCCCTGATTTGCAATTTCAAAAAATTCGCATCCATTGTATAGGCCTCTTCATAATTGCTATCAAAAACCCACATCCATAATGATATTATATATAAGACAGTAGGAATAATCATTGAATTTATTAAAGTCTTTTATCATTATGCATTTGAAATAATTAACTCATTTTAAAATATTTCACTTACTCTTAAATTAAATGCGCTGACTCTTAAAAAAGTTGGCTGATTCTTATATTAAATTTAATGACTCTTAAATTAAGTTGGCTGACTATTGTTTTTAAACAAAATCTCTATCGGACTATAAATTTACCCTTAACATATTTTGATTCTACCTCAGCCTTTGAAAAAAAATGTTCTCAATTTAAAAATCATAACATCGATATGGTTCTATCTTTCAGAAAGGATTTTTATTTGTCTCCAAAATCTTACCCCTATAACAAAGATATTTCGCTTAATCTCACTTAAATAACAGGAACAGTTCGTTTGATTTTACTCCAAAAACAAGGACATTTTCTCTCTAAATTTAAATAATGTTTTGTGGAACGTAAAGGTGCTATACAGTGTAATTATTAGAAATGTAGTTTTTACAAATGTTCCTATTCCATGTTTTATTTAACACCGATGATCTCTAATTAGAATCAGTTTCGCGGACTTCATATATTTATGTTTAGCTTCATATGCATAACATAATCAATGTTAGTTGACCATCCATATTTTATTTGGTACTAAATGTCTTCAAACTAACAAAGAAAGTTTGGCAAATATCTATATAAATAATACCGGTCTCACGTCTGCTTTAAATCGAAAGTGAAAAATTAATACAACAGTATTCCAGTTTGAACAATCTCCGACTTATCACAAAAGCGAGCGCGTCGTCGTAACTAATTTCGTCAATAGAATTCTTTTTAAAAGTAAATCTGAAATAAAAAATAAAAAAAAAATTAAAAATTGTTAATTTCTATACAAATAAATTGTCAGCTATTATAATAGTTCATTATTTTAGATAAATAGTGCTTTGATTTCAAATAACAAAATAATAATATATAAGTCAAGCGGAAATGCAAAATAATCGAGTACTCTTAAATATGATATAATAAAAGTTTCATATAACTATGCGACGTAGTGGTTGAATGGCTAATCGTCTTTCTCTCTTTCTTTATGCTGGCTATCAAGTTTTAATTCCTCTCACGGATATTATGGTTTTATTTTATTATTTTTTATCATTTATCTTTATGGTTGTTTTAATGAAAAGAAGTAACACGTAATTATATTTTTAGTTCCGTTTATAAATTTAACAAATATTTAAACAAAATATTTATCAAAGCTAAACAATTGTGAATCTCTATACACATACTTTACAATGTACAGATAGTAATATAAAAATATCGGTCTCGCTTCTATGATATCGAATAAGGAAATAAAAATTAAAAAAAAATCAAATATGGCGTTATGCCGGCGTCTCGTTTCGATAAATGTTTTTTGAAAAATTACAGCTTGGAATATTTTCTGAGTTCTTCAAACATAAAACCTCAAAAGCCAAAAATGGAAATAATTAGATTCTAAATATTTGTTTGTTTGTTGTTTTGTATATCTACAACATGATGCAACTTCAAAGTGTTATACAATCATAAAAAGTCAGATGTGTCCGTAACCGAAAATATCCTAGCCTACTAATCAAACATAAAGGCATATAACACTATGCAAATGTTTTGCTGGATACAGCTTGTAACTAATAATACTTCTTCAATATTTCCCTTAAGTAAACCATATGAAGTTAAAGTGTATCATATGAAGTTAAAGTGTATCATATGAATTTAAAGTATACTGTATGAAGTTAAACAAATTTTTCGATCTTAGTATTTTTACTTAATTTTGACATAAAAAGCCATCCTACCAGGAATATTTTTTTTGCAATGTACACTATAAATTATAAACTAAATAAAAATAAGTTCTTTGTTAGCTGTTGAGTAATAAATTCTGCAACAATACTATACAATTTAACGTATGCGAGTCCTGAATACGTTACAGCTTTGTATATTCAAGTGTCTTTGTTTACTGTAAGTATGTCTACATTGAGAAGCTTATCTTTTGAGGCTGATATTGTATTCACAAACGTGTACATCACGTGAGGTGTTGTATCCAGTGCATCACAGTGATACATTTACTAAACTGCGCTGAGAATAGTCAGTTCATCTTTGCTTGAGACTTCAGGTAAATATTTTTTTTTTATTAATAGTAATGAGAAATATTTTTTTTTTTACTTCGCTATAATTATCATTTTGTTATTGAACTTTTAAATTGAAAACATTCTCCTAATATTCAGTCACATAAAGTAATTTTATTATGATTTATTATCAAATGAATAAGCTTTATTTTGTTCTGGCTGTATTAGTATTGTGTTTGCATTATCTTTAAATTATGATATATATATATATATATATATATCTGTCTGTCCGTCATCACCCTAGATCTCAACAACCATAAGTCCTAGACCCATGATGTTTATATCATTTTGTAGGTCTTGGCATGCCAAGTAAACACTTTGGTCCATTTCGCGATCTGACCTCTGAGGGCCGAAAAAGGGGGCGTATTAAGTACCGTTTTTACTATATAAGCTATATTAACAAAGGAGCGCCCTATATCTAAGCAACCATAAGTCCTAGACCCATTGTGTAGGTCTTGGTCTGCCTAGTGTACATCAAAAGTCCAGTTTGCGATCTGACCTCTCAGGGCCGAAAAAAGGGGCGTTTTAAGTACCGCTTTGCTTATATTTTAAATATAAATAATAAAAGCTAATCAAAGGGGCGTAATCATTATTTATTTTTGTAACAGTTATTCAAAATGATTATTTCCCTCTCTATTTATCAAAACCCAGCAAAATCTATGTCTGTCCGGCGTAACGAAAATGCTCTAAAATGTCCTTTGTCCGAAACGGAAAAGACTTAAATTGCTTGTTTTTTTTTTTTTTAATTCCATTTTTTTTAAATAGAGAGTTATTTTGTTATTTATAATCATTTAAAACGTTTTATTACATCGTAAAACTCTAAATTACAAATGCATATCAAATTTCAAACTTAAAAAATAATTCTAAAATTACAAATGCTACTCTATATATCGAAAAAATAATGTGAAGTTTTCAATCTTTCAATTTTAAAGAGTAATGAACAGCTCTTATGTTTTGTTAAACAAAATAAATCAAACCTGGATGTTCTCTTTCTTTTTACACACGTAAAAAAGATCTTTATGAAACTTATTTGTTCGTTCTGCACACTGATTTGTTCTGTGAATTAGTAATCTCGATGGTTCCTGGTTCCAAAAATGTTCATTCAGTTTTACGGTTTTTCGTAACCGTACAAGTTTCGACATAGCTTCCGATAATCATCGCCATTGTCCATTTGGTCAGTGTTGTTTCCCACTTGCGCTCTAACTATAATAAGACGACACGTACAACTAATTGTAGTATAAGAGTATTAACAACTGAACATTAATGCATGATATTTACAGATAAGAATCCACACTTGAGAAGATGAGTCAATAAATCACATGTATCTGATCTGTATAATATTATAACTCACTACACGAACAAACATTACTCTTCACTGCACTGTCCACCTAATCCACGTGTCACCCAGTCTACTACTGGTTACCACTTTCTTTACTACTGGTCTTCTGCCTTTATTGACATTTATCTATTCTCCTACTTATAGGTAGTTCACCCCCGCATATTACGCCATTCTTTCCCGCTAAGACCACAGAGGTCAATGAGGGGGCAGACTCCGCGCCAGACAGAAGATCAAGGTTATTGCGTGGGTGATTCGCGTCAAACCCAATATGGATATTGCGTGGGTGAATGACACTATTTCATCATTCATATTGATACATGTTGACCTTACTAAAACCAGGTCACAAGCACTTAACATACCAAAAAAGGAAATAATACAGTAATTAAACAATGCTTTATCACAAGGGATAGGAAAGTCAGTACACCAATGGTCCGCCCATCTATACGAGATGAATCTCTAAATGTCGAGCAGTGAGTCTATTCTCTCTTGTAGAAGAATATATGCCTAAATAGTATTGTATTTCTCGGGAATTCCATCTTGCAGTATTTACTTGAGATATTTTCTAAAACCTCACTTTACGAAATTCTCCAGTTTCTTAAAAAAAGGAAAATATCCGAGTTAAATGAAATATAGAAATTTGACGTTATTATGTTATCATGTATTTTGAAAAATCATTTCTGTGCAATTCGTGAAAATCTTCCTAAGCTATTATTAGTTCTTTTCAATTTCCATGTTGTTTGTTCTAAGTTGTTCATCTATTCCTATGTAAAGAACTAGGTCAAAAACATGATGTTGACAACCAGCTTTCTCAATGTAGTGTTTTCTGCATTTTTTTCTTTAAGTTCAACAGCTTCATTGGTAGTTGATTTCAATATACCAGACTGTGAAGGTGTTTAATGGCAATCCCATCATAAGATAACTATCAACAAATGGTTGCTGCTTTGCTGGTTGATAATTTGGAAGATGCAACCAATTCGGTTTTAGTTTTGGTTTTGCTGTAGTTCCTGCTGGAACTTGTGGACTGTTCTTCTGAATCTCCAGACTTTTTATATTCTCTGAAAAAGTCGGATTCGGAAGTTGACGTTGTTGCTTTTCTCGTTATAAGTCTTATAATAGGCTTCCAGAATATTTTTTCTTCTTTTTGATGAATAAATTTTTTTGAATTAGCTGCCTTCCCATGTGTATACCCGATTTGTCATTTACTTTCGATTCGAAGATGATAAATCTTTTGTCGTTACTGCGGAGACATGCACCATCATTTTGTCATGTTAAAAACTTCATTCACAAGATCATGTTTTCTTTGTTTTACACATTTATCGTACGTCTTCATCACTTGATCCTGATTTGTCTGTGCGACTTGAACTGATAAATGTGACAAATGTATGTTCCTTTTGTCATACACTTATTACTTCTTTCTCTATTTGATTTAAGCGTTATCGTTTCCTTTTAATGAGTTCTGCCAATAACAGATATCGACCATCATTGTGGATGTTGAAAGATATCCTGCTGTTATCTTCCACTACTTGTTCTTATAGTTCAACAGCTCTTCTCTGACTATATGACTCATAAAATCGTAAGAGATTATTCTTCCTCACAATCTTAATTCTTTCAGTAGTGAAAGCACTGTTCTTATAAAAAAATTATGATGGAAGATAATAGTTGAATATATTTCTGAAAAGTAACATTAATAAATACAAGAGTTATTTTATAGCTATACTAGCTGAAAAGGCCCGGTACCCGGACCAGCTATTTGGCACGCAGTTGGAGTTGAAACTGGTGATGCGCTCACAATACCATATCATTGACTAATCTTAATTCATTCATAATATTTTAAAGGACTCTTTCTCAATAGATATTTTTTAATAATGTATCAATTCTCTTTCACTTAGCCCCACACCCATCCTTCACTCCCTACCTCCCCCGCCCGCCACCCCCTTTCACTCAAGACATGCCCGAATCGCAGTGGGTCTCAATGTACAAAATTACAAAAAGTGGCATTTTTGTATAACTGCATGTTCACCCTGTTAACAATACCACGTGACACTTCTACCTAACTCTCCACCCCCCCCCCCCCCGTTAAACACTCCTTTCCCAACACTACACCCCCATTCCAACAGTTCTTTTTTTTATAACATGACGTATTTAAAAAAAGAGAGAGACGTGAGGTTAAAAAAATTGCGGTATTGCAACTTGAATCGTCTGCTTGACCCCCCCCCCTTTCTGCAACCATTTGGTTTATTCCCACACCTATCCCAACCAACTCGGTATTATATATTTGAGCGCGTTAACAATCAGTCTATATACAAAAAAATAGCTTTTTATATAATTCATCCCAAAGAAAATAATCATCATTATGGGTACAGAAGCTTAATAAAAACAACCCCCGACTATTAAACATAATTTGCGCACACTACTCAATATCATTTAAAAATCTTAATTGATTAATGAGAAATCCTTGTTGTGTTTAGAATTCCCCAGCATTTCATTTTTATTCAAGAAAGATTCATTTGATGAACAAAATGCGAACTAAACATACTCTCATTAACATACATTGTCTCTTTTTAGTTTCTATAATTTTGGAATTTCCCAGACTATTTTTATAGAGACGGTCGATGACACGCGCTGTTTTTTTTTAACTCCGCAAAGGTGTGACGTAGAACTCAGACTTTTTTTTAGCGATGTAAGCTTTCAACTCGTACGGTGCCGTGTATTTGTAACGTATAGACATGCGGATTTTATTGCCATGAGCATACTTTACACCGCACGGTGTGTAGGTCTGTCGAACTACCGTCAAACCACCGTCTCTGTTAGCCAATTATGTATATAGATTATTTTACTGCAGTCTTGCGAATATATATTAATGACATAAATAACGTTTAGTTAACTAGTTATCCATCACTACATTATACCACTTTAAACATTTTTGGTTATAGTTTGTTTTTTTCGTTTTTTTGTACATTAATTAGAATACAAACTATTTTCATTTTATTTCGAGGTAAAATTCATCGATTTATGACACAGTAATTTAAATTCGTGAAATTCTTCCTGAGCTGTTCGTAGTTCTTTAAAATTTCCAGATTAAAGGGATATTCAATATTGGGTGACATGTTTCCTCCAAGTTGTTCAACTATTTTAAAGTACAGGACTAGGTTAAGAACATGATGCTTTTTATAAAAACTAAAATATAATTTTTTTTTTTGTATATGATTATTATTAATATATTTTAGACACTACCAAACAAAAATGCTACGTGTGTTCGTACTTCTGGTTGTCCTTGACCTACTTCAAGTTTGTATAGGTAAGTGTATACTTAAACATTAAAAATTTTGAACGTTTAGTGCTTTGTCATTTTATTCTATTGTCTATAGAGATAGTATTATATATTGGTAGTATTTATTGCTTATTTGAATTTACTTTTGACAAACATTTTATCATGTATTATTATCCTAAATAAATTTTAAGATTTTTTTTTATTAAAAATAAAACAAAGCATTTAAAAAATCAATTTCAACTTAATACAATCAATTTTTTTTTCTTAAATTTATTGTATTCATTCCATTGTAAAATTAACATCATGTCTGGTTTGTACAGTATTATTAACCGACCGTTTTTTTTTAAAAAAGCTAGATCTGATCAATTGTAACTCATAAATGGACTGGCTACTAACTCAAATATCTAATGACCGACACAGAACTAAATTATCTGACTCAAGACAACTAAAGTAGCTAACATTAATATGTAGCTTCATCATAATAACATTAATATGTAGCTTCATCACAATAGCATTAATATGTAGCTTCATCACAATAACATTAATATGTAGCTTCATCACAATAACATTAATATGTAGCTTCATCACAATAGCATTCATATGTAGCTTCTTCACAATAACATTAACATGTAGCTTCATCACAATAACATTAATATGTAGCTTCATCACAATAACATTAATATGTAGCTTCATCACAATAACATTAATATGTAGCTTCATCACAATAACATTAATATGTAGCTTCATCACAATAACATTAATATGTAGCTTTATCACAATAACATTAATATGTAGCTTCATCACAATAACATTAATATGTAGCTTCATCACAATAACATTAATATGTAGCTTCATCACAATAACATTAATATGTAGCTTCATCACAATAACATTAATATGTAGCTTCATCACAATAACATTAATATGTAGCTTCATCACAATAACATTAATATGTAGCTTCATCACAATAACATTAATATGTAGCTTCATCACAATAACATTAATATGTAGCTTCATCACAATAACATTAATATGTAGCTTCATCACAATAACATTAATATGTAGCTTCATCACAATAACATTAATATGTAGCTTCAGCTTAATATTACAAATATGTAGCTGTAGCACAATAACACAATTATGTAGCTGCTGCTCAATAAGTTCGAACAGTGTCTAATGAAAATAACTACAATTTTTTGTTTATTATTTTGCAACCTATAGGTGTTTAATAGTTTGAAAACAATATATTTTAGTGTTTTACATTATGACCCTTTAACGATGTATCACTACATTATGTATAACCATGAATCACGCTTTAACAAAGGTCATTCTAAGGTCTGTTTAGGTTATGATATGGAGAGTTTATAAATGTAAAAAAAATATTTTCGGCTAATAATTGGCAATGGTGGCTTTTGACTTGTTGTTCATCTTACACTCCCATATTTACGTTTTCCCTCAGATAACTCTTTGCGTATCGTTTCTATGACTCTTATGCCATCGGTAAAAAGAAACATGTGTAGGCGAATAAAATCTTTAAGTGACAGAAATACGTTGGGCCCTAAGAATGAAATGTATGTATGGCTCTTAGAAAAGAAACATTTTTGTTATAAGTAAAAATTGGTTTTAAGGATCACTTTGGCACTAAAATTCTTTAAGTACAGCAGCACCTCTACAACAGTCTAATAATAACTTATATTTTTATTAAAGGCAATACTAGTTCCTAATTGACACCATATAATTCTATTCAGGTGTCAATTTAGGCTATTTACAGTGATGTACTTTTAAGTTAATTTAAGTCCAAGGTGCGAAAAACAAAATGGGCTCATAATGTGAATATTAATCAATCTAATTATGAGCGCTCTTAAAAATTAACGTCCAGCGCTTGATACCCAAAAGGACAACTTGCATTTAAACTGAACATTTGGGTCAGTTCTAACGTGTTGTAATTTTTTTCTGTTTTTTTTTTTTGGGTTAAAAATAAATAATAAATTTGTTTTCTCTTCAAATAACCATCTGGTTCAAAATGTATAGTTATTTTATCTTTAAAAATATGATGTGAAAGAATGAAAAATACTAAGAATTCAATTAATTTTCAAATTAATTCGTTAACTTTAAATAGTGGTCATTCGGTTGTGAGCAATCGACTATTGAACGGAAGCGTACCGGGTTAGAACTCAGTGAGACCCATGGGATGTTTTCAGGAACTAGCTAAAATCATTATGTCTACCCAGATTTAAATGGTTACACTATTTGGGGAGATTAAAATTTGGTTGGTATAGGCAGCTCGGCGTTGTGTTAACTACATAATCCCTTTATTGTGATCCAAAGTACATTGAAGATTTTCAAACAATTTATTTGCAGGGGAAAACATCGAGTGTAAAACTCAACCTCCGAAATATCCACACGCGGACCATGATGGACCATCAAATCAGACGAGCTACGCAGCTGGCTCTATGGTCAGGTACACCTGCCACGCTGGATTCTCTCACGACACGAATGGTATGGTATGGGGAAATTCCCAATAGCATCCGTAAGTAGTCAGTCAAACTTAAGATATGCAAATGTTTCGCTCAATCTTAACACATGCCAATGTTTCATAAATAAGTAGTCCCTCTATCTTTGTATATGCTAATGTTGTACTAATATGTCGTTACTCTATTTTAACAAATGCTACTACTTTACAAAAATTTAGTCACTCTAACTTTACATTTACTAATGTTTCACTCATATTTAGTCACTTTATCTGAACAAATGCAAATGTTTTATAATAGGTAACACATGCCAGTGATTCATATTTAGGTAGCTACTCTATTTAAACTATGTAAACTTTTAAATAAAAAATAATCACTTTATCTTAACATATTCCATTTCTTTTTAACTAGAAGTATTTATTGTATTGTATTATATGCCAAAGCTTCAATAATAATAGTCACTCTATCTTAACAAATGCAAATGTTTTATTAATAGGTAGATACATTATCTAAACATAAGCGAATGTTTTACTTACACGTAGTCAATTTATCTTGGCATATGCTTTTGTTTCACAAAATATTAGTTATCTATTTTAACATGCTTTTGTTTAACTCATAGAAAATGGATCTTTTAGCCTATTCAAATAGTCACTGTGACTTTCAATATGTCAATGTTTCAATAATAAGTAGAAACTTTATTTTAACATATGTGAAATTTTTGCATTAAAAGTAGTTACTATATCTTAAAATATCCCAATATTTCCCTACTAAGAAGTCACTTTAAATTAACATATGCAAATGTTTCATTTATAGGTAGTTCCTATATCTTACATTAGCTAATGTTTCACAAAGAAAAGGTCACTGCGAATTAACAAATGCACATGTTTTACTATTGGGTAGTTACTCTTTGTTTAAAAAATGCTAAAGTTTTACTTATAATTTGTCACTCTAAAATAACATATGCCAATGTTTCACTAATAAGTATTCACCATATCGTAACACATGGCTATGTTTAGTTTAAAGTAGTCACTATAACGTAACATATGTAAATGGTTCACGTATTTGTAGTCAGTCTATCCTAGTAGATGCCAAAGTATCATTAATACGTATTATATTTATCTCAGCATGTGCTACTTTTTCACTATTAGGTAATCACGCTTTATCAACATAAGCCATTATTTTATTAAAAGTAGCCACTCTATCTTAAATTATGTCAATGTTTCACAGACAAGAAGTCGCATGCCGATTTATTTTTACAGATGTATTAACTCTATCTTAACATATGCCAATTTTTCACAAATATTTAGTTACTCTATATTAACATATATGTTTTACTTATACGTAACCCCTAGGGTGGCCCAAAAAAATCAATTTTTACCTACAGAACAAGAAATCGTCTGACTTTTTTTCCTTATATCAAACCTTTAACTAAGGCAGAGATTTAGCCTCTTTTGCCAACTGCAAGCCCTCGTTCACGATCCAAATGCACTTCCTATTTCACGTAGCACTATTCAACGAGCGCGCTGACGTGATTGGCATGGAATTCTAAAGCAATGAAAGATAATTTTCAGCCACCTAGCCCATTAGTAATCAATGCGGATGGAAAGTTACATTCAGCATTAATTGGGGAATGCTCATTTTACAGGCTATCAGTTATATTTTCTGGTTATGGGATAGACAAACAGTTTGATGTGCCAAAGTTGAATTCTGGAACTGGTGAGAATGAAGCAAATGTTGTTTACAAATTGTTTGTGGAGTGGCAGCTGGTTGAGAAGGCTCAGTGCATGTGCTCTGACTCAACGTCAGTAAATGCCGGCAGAATAAATGTAGAATGTGTTGGCCTTTAAAACATGTTAGGTCGAGAACTTCGTTGGTTAGCTTGTCATCATGTCATGGAGATCATCTTGTCAAAGTATTTTACCCTCTGCTGTAAACGTATAAACTCCACAGATATCCCGCTTTTCGAACGATTCAAAGGCTATTGAAGTGTCATCACCAGGCAGAATGTTTAAGTATTTGAGATGAAACCTGAAGCTCCCAGTTTATCAGATACAACAATTGCACTCCTGACCAAAGAGCACCTAAAGGAAAAAGTCGGAGATGAGTACATGGAGCTTATTGAGTAGACTCCGATTGTATTGGGACATCCACCGTTTACAATCCACTGGAGGGCACCTGGACCAGTATATCGTGCTCGCTGGATAGTAAAACTAATGTATACCATTAAAATATATCTCAGCCGCAACCAAAAAAAAAGATGAATTCAATCTTACAAACAAAGAAACATTCCAAGTTGGTCGATTTACACCAAACATTGGGTAACTGTTCAGCGTGCAAATGAAACTCAATCCAGCGATTTACAACTGTGGACTGATCCCATCAGTTACCAGATCATCGATCCTAACAGTACAGATGCAAGAAAGGTCCTAGAAATTCATCAATGGTATCTTTCAGGCGCGTTTGTTTGATTATCCCTGTTCTTAGATCATGTGACACCAGCCAAAAAGATGGGAACTGTGCAGTTATTGACCCGTAAGTCTGGTGGACGAAAAGTGAGTGGAGATTCATCAATGCTAATGAAACTAGATGTATATTTAGGTGATTTTGCAAATACCAGAACGAGAAACCTTCTTTTTAGTAAAAACATTGTTAAAGCTGTTCTTGATTTGCCACCACAAGAGTGTCCTGCAAGTAAACCGTATCGAGATGACCAAGTCACTACAAGTTAGACCTGCCAGCCGAACTTTTTTTAAGATACGGCTGGCTGACATAATGTTTCGGCTGATAGCCGAATAAGCCGAGTTTCATCGTATATTTAGTATTTGACATTTGCGGCTGATTTTCGGCTGATTACAAAATATTTGGCTAAAAATCGGCTGACGCATAAACAATAACATTTTTTTTTTTTTAAATCGTCCACGGTTTTCCCGTTGAATTATACTAGCTTTGGTGCTGAGTCCAAAAATGAAATTGGTTTTTGCTCAATCGGGTCAGGATTTTTCGCTACAGTAATAAAAAAAAATCGATTTTGCTGTAAAAAAACACATTTTTTGCGGATCATCAGCTGACGATTTTTTCCGTTTTACTCAAGAAATAAAAGTCAACGTGTTCAAATGCATTCAGTTTTTATTTAATCCTCCAAATTTGATAAGCATAATTATCATAATATTAGTATTACAATGAGCGTTACGTGAAACGAAAGTTCAGAGTTCAAGGCATAAGTCGGCGTTTCTTCGATTCCCGTGTGTGAGCAGCTGCTGGATTGTCTCTCTTCAGCGAACAGCAGTAGTCCGCCAGCATGATGACTGCGTCCCACCTCCCCTGGTACCTTTCCTCCATTTGGTGGATGTCCTGGAACCTTTCTCTGTGCTCATTGCTCATCGACACAAGATTTTCAGGAAACGTCTCCATGTGTGAGAACAGGAAATGCATCTTTATACCCATCGAACACCCGAGTTTTTGGAAGTCCCCTATCATGCTGCTGGTGAGTCTGGCGTGGTTAGCTGCCTTCATTTTCCCCAAAAAAGTTGTTCACCACCTGCACAAACGATTTCCAGGCGTCGCACTCAAGCGTGTTTAAGGAGTTTTGGAACTCTGTGTCCTTTATGAGCTGCCGTATTTTATGTCCGTCGAAAATGCCGGCCTTCAGCTTCTCAATGGTCAGTTGAGGAAATGCTCGGCACATGTAGGTGAAGCACCTCCCATTTTTGTCCAGAGCGGGCGTAAACTGTTTCATTAACCCAAGCTTCATGTGTAGCGTTGAGATCAATTTCTTCTCCCGGTCAGCAAGAGGCTCGTTTATGATGTTTCTCGACCCAGGTACTAACTGCTCTAGCGCCAGCCACTCTTTCTTCACATAATGCAAGGCTCTGTCGCGACTGTCCCACATAATATAAAGTATGGGCACTTCGTGAACCCGGACTGCTGACCAAGTAGAAAGTTCATCATCTTCAAGTCGACGCAGATGATCCATTGGTGCTGCTCATATTGGATTTTGTCGAGAACATACCTCACTGCTTCATATTTCTCTTTAAGAGTTGTGAAGTGCGCAAGAGGAATTGAGGCGAACTGGCTCCCGTTATGGAAAAGTACACACTTCATAGAGCGCTTGCAGCTGTCAATGATGTGTCGCCAATCTCTCGGATCGTATTGAGGACAGCCGAGTTTATCAAAAAGACCGGCGACATCTCGGCAGTACACATAATCTTCCTCCTGGCAGAAGTAGCCCATGTAGTCCCCATGCATTATACGGAAGAAATTGATACGTGAGTCCTTTTGCCAAGTAGATTTTTCCCTTTCAGTCTGGATACCAACAGCTCGGAGGAATTATTCGACAAGATGAGATCCCGAACCAGATCATTAAGCTCATATTTTGAGAACGGCTGCGGACCATCTTGTGATTCATACTCTATTTCTGTATCTCCTCCCTTGTCTAAAGTGGTGGCCTCATCGTCGCTGTAAGGAAGATCTCTGAACTCTGGTACATGAATTTCTTCGCAGTGAGCAGCTGGACGACGGGCAGATTGAATGTGCTGGAGGCTGTGCCAATCAAGTGCTGATACATTAAATAATCAAGTGAAAATGCAGATTGATAATTTATAAATAAAATATAATTGCCTCTGTTTTTATAATTGTGATTATTTTGCTGCTAATTTTTATGCAGCTAATTTAGAGAAATGATTGAACTCAAAACCACTGATATTAGTACACGTATAGCTCGTCAGGTAGGTCTATGGCTGTATCTGAAGAAGTTGAACTGACCGAGCAAAATCAATGTGATATTCGGACTCAGAACACACAATTTAATCTAAATCATTTGAAAAACCCCTGACGATTTTTTGGATGTTGCCCAGTGTAATGAAGTGGTAAAACTTCAGCAATAAACCACTTTTACAATACTTGGGGAAACGTTGTATTATTTAAAACAACAGAAATAAACAGTTTTATGTGCTGTCCTACAAATACAGTGCATTAATGCATTCCACTTATTCAGATTCTGACACTCAATACCTTGATAAGCACTTAACATATCAGTTTATAATAGTCATGAATAAAACAAACGCGATGTAGTTTATCAGCTGTTAGACTTGATTGTTTGCTGTTCATTATCAAAGCAGTAACCGAAAACATGCACTCCATTGTACAGATGATGTTTATGATGATAGGTGAAGACAAGTCAGTTATGTAATTTTTGTTGCAGAACCTTGCAGCCCAAAGCTCTCATTTTATCCGTTCACTCTAAGTCAGCAGACCATTTAAGTGGTGTTGGTGCAACTTCATACACTCGACCTTTGACAATTCGAAAGCCCTTGCCAAACATAACCGATGACGTTAAAAAAAGTGAATTAGAGCTTGCAGTAGCAGTTACCTGCCACAGCGCAATCATAGCTTGAGATCACTTTTGTGAGATCATCTCTCGCAATGCAGTAGGCAGCAAGCTGGAAAAAATAAAGCTACAACGAACCAAATGTTCATGTCTAATAAAGCAAGTAATTTCACTAGAACTGAGGTTCATGGGAAAAATATTCGCTATTAATCGATGAGTCAACAGATGTATGCATTTGCATAAGATATCCAAATGTAGAGGAAAATAAAATAATGTCTGCATTTGTTGGTTTGGTGCCTTTGGTTGAAGCTACTGGAGAAGTATAGGGGACTGATGGTCGAGTGGTAAAGCGCTCGGCTGTCGACCTGAATGTACCTGGTTCGATCTCCGGTCAGGACCTAGGAAATTGTTCAGGTCATGGCTCAAGTTCCCGATATATCTCCCATGGTGCCTCCATGGCCATTGCATTATCGGCTATGGTGGGGATGAAAGAAGGGCACCATAAAAACCGTCCCATTAGTGGTTTATAGGATCTAAGAGATTTAATCTCATCCTTAAAGGGACTTCACACACTGGTGAAGTAATTTTTGAAATTGTAAAAAAATCGTGTAGCTGAAATGGGTTTGGAATTAATTGATTGTGTTCGGTTTGGCTGTAATGGTGCATCATCTATGGTTGGAATAAATAATTCAGTATGGTCAAGACTAAAACAAGAATCACCAAACTGCATCCTTGTGAAATGTGTTGTGACACAGTTTGGCACTGTGTGTTCAGTATGCATTTGAAGCATTGCCCGAAAATCTTGGATTTCTATTGACCGAAATTCCAAGTTGATTTAAAAAAAAAAGTGCCCTTCGCCGAGAATCTTTCAAAAAACTATTTTCAATAATGGATCCGAATGAAGAATAGAAAGGAATGCCCTTGCTTTTTACTAAAATTTCAGCTACCAGTCAGAGGTAAAGTCATTAATAATTTGTTATTGAACTGGAAGGAGTTAAAAGCCTACTTTGTTGTAGCAGAAAGAGTCGATACTGCCACTGCTCGATAAAAGGCGAGAATGTTTAGTAGTATGTTCAAAGATGGCATTAACTATTTGTATTTTTCTTTTATGGCTCCTATAATAACTGAATTTGTTAGGCTAAATTCAACTTTTCAAGCCGATACTGCTGATCCTAATTGTTTGATGAATGAACTATATATGCATTACCAGTCTTTGAAAGTAAGAATTTATGATGCAGCTGACAAAGCATTGGCGATTGAAGAAGTTGATTTTGGTGGAAAATTTCTTTTGGAGGCAATCAGAATTGTGGATTTTCATAAATCAAATTAAATAACATTAAAGTAAATGAAATGAAAGGTAGATGCCATCAATTTTTATTGGAACTGTTTAGACAGCTAGAAAAAAGATTACCTACAAATACCTTCATCCTGAAACAGTTTTGTCTAAAACCAAACGTGTGTAATTTTTACAACTTCCATTCAAGCATCTGATATCAGAATTAGATTTTAACATAATAGAAGACCAATATCGGAAAATAATTCAAGTCAGAAACAGATGTTATTCCTGAAAACACTATCCCCAATGATGCAGTGGCGTTTTGGTCAGGCGTTTCAAGATACATAAATGCTGACAAAAAAGCCTTTTCAGGAACTTGCTATGTAAAGTCTATCATCTTTGACATTGGCCATAAGTAATGCATCGTTGGAGCGAGTATTTTCAATAGTGACATCCATAAAAACGAAAAGTAGGAATTGTTTGTCACTACCTATGTTGGATGATGTAGTAAGAATACGATTGCATCTATATGCCAGAGAAAATTGTTGTTGTAAATTCGTGATAACCAAAGATATGTTGGATGTATTCACATCAGCAATGTATAGTAACCTGCATTTTGAAGAATAAACAACGTCATCATCTACAAAAGTCATAAAAAAACAAAACACTTTAGACATTTAAACTGCTGATGAAACATTTGATTTTGTAAAATATTGATTTTTATTGTGTTATTTTTTTTAAATAAATTAAACCATTTTTTATTATTGGAATTATTTTTTTTCTTTGTGAAAAACTTTTATTCTAGTTAATTTATTATGAAAAAGTTTAAACTGAACAGATTTTGCGTTTTGCTTACATTTGGCTTTTTGGAATTAAATTTGGCTTTGAAGTAGTTTCCACTTGGCATTTATGTGCATTTTTAATCTGGCAACCCAGTTGTGGATACGAGGATGATGCAACACTGCTACGCTAGAATGCGAGAACATCATGAAACTGAACAACAGGCGCCGTTAAATAGTTTGAATTTCATCTGCCATCTGAAATAAATGTTCAAAAAATCAAAACACAACAGTACTAAATGCTAGTTTATAAAACATTTCACTATAGTTCACAATATATGCATTTTAAAATATTTTACTGTAAACTGACTGGTCTATTGAGAAAGAAATAAAAGGAAAACTATTTCAATGCCATAAATTAACATAGAATACCTTATTAGTACAATCGTCTGGTGACTGCTCAGTTCTCAGCTAATTCATCAGCTCCATTCGCAATCGCTTACAACGTGTTTCTTCAGAAACATGTTCACTGACAAGCTTCGAATGCGATACATGATGAATCCAGGGGCCATTACTGACTGTATTTCATTCTCCAGAATTGTGGCTGTTTCTGACCGTGGTATCAATGATTTGAAATTAGTCGGGGTTACTGTACTACCCTGGATTATTGGTTCAGTTTATATAAAAACTAGTTGCAAGTACCCGGCTTTGCCCGGGTTTAAAATAAGGTTTTCTGTTTACCTTTTGTTTTCTCCCTCCCTCCCTTTCTCGCTCCCTCCCTCTCCTTCCCTCTCTAACTCTCCCATCTCCCTCTCTCTCCCTATCTCCCTCCCTTCTTCTCTCACCCCCGTCCCCCCTCTCTCCACCTTCCTCCCTTCCTCCTCCCCCTCTCTCCCTCCCTACCCCTCTCTCTTTATCTCTCACTCCCTCCCATTTCTCCCATCCTCTCTCCCTCCCTACCCCCTCTCTCCCTCCCTCCTTTCTCCCTCCCTCCCTCTCCCGTCTCCCTCTCTCCCCCTCTTCCTCTCTCTCTCCCTCCCTCCCCCTCTCTTCCTTTCCCTCCCTCTCTCCCATCTCTCTCTCCCCATTCATCCCTCCCTCATTTCCTTCTCTCCCTCCCTGCCCCCTCACTCTTTCTCTCTCTCCCTCTCTCCCACCCTCTCTTTCCCTCCCTCCCCTCTATCTCCCTCCCTACCCCCTCTCTCCCTCTCTTCTTTTCTCTCTCCCTCTCCTCCTGCTCCCTCCCATTTCCCTCTCCCCTGCTCCCTCTCCCATCTCCCTCTCTCCCCCTGTCCACCCCCTCCCTCCCTCTCTCCTCTCCCTCCCTCCCTCCTACCCTCCTTTCCTATCTCTCCCCCTGCCCCCTCTCTCTCTCTCTTTATCTCTCCCTCCCTCCCTCCCTCTCTCTCTCTCTCTCTATATATATATATATATATATATATATATATATATATATATGTATATAAATACTTATTATTATGGCTTCACATTTCTTCTAAAATCCTTCTTCATTCCTTTACCTTCCTCAAACTGTACAAATCAGAGAGCATGAAAAAACATCAACAATTCTTTGCATCACAAAGGCACAATACAGCACCAGCGCGCAAGTTCTATTCGATCATAATGAAATGACGTCACAGAGGAATTTTATGTATGGCGCCGTCGAGATTACTTTAATATAGTAAAATACTAAAATAAAAAAAAATTAATTACAATTAAACTACCCATCGAGATGAAACGAAACCTGTCCTATAACCTTCCCCATGTAATTATGTGTATGTGTAACAAATTTCACGTTATCTGTTTTTCTGGATCTTGAGTTATAAGGGAACAGACAGACAGACAGACAGACAGACAGACAAAAAATGCGTCTTATAAGTATAGAGATAAAAGTTGAGGTGTTTTGGTAGCAGTGACCTTTACTCCGATAATTACACTAAAGTCCTCTCTCTCTATGAACAATGCAAGTCCAAATGGCTGATTTAAGGTGGTCCATGGGGCATTTTTTTTTTTATATTTTTTTTTATTTCTTTGTTCATTAATTTGTATGTTGTATGCATGTGCCTAAAGTGGCTAGTGTAGCTTAAAAAATAAAAAAAAGAGAAAAAACAACTAGCAGAAACCTTAAATGCCCCAAAACATACACTCAAAACATACATATAGTCTTTATCACTCATTTTCTATAATGTTTGTACTTTATATTCTAATAACAAATCCGATGACTTCGGATAACAAAAAAATCATATGTATAACTCTACTCCATGAGCATCAAAAACGTTCACCTGATACGAGGGTAAAAAAAAACTCTTCCAAAAAACATAAAAACCTAGATCTCGAGTTAGTTAAATAAAAAAAACTGTGATCCGGACAAATCTACAAAATGGCAGTGTGTACATTAGCTATACACATATTATAAAGTGGGAACGCTAAGATATGCTCATAACATGACGTGTGTACAAAGAGCTAGACATATAATTTGAAATGAGTACAATGAACTATACAACCTACATAAGTATAATACGCGTTTCACTGTTCATTACGTGAGTACAATGAGTTATAAGACTACATGGCGTGAGCACAATGAGTCATATACAATACATGATGTGAGTACAATGAGCAATTCACATTACATGATTTGATTATATTGAACTAATAATATTACATGGCGTAAGTACAATGAGCTATACAAATTTATGACGGTAGTACAATCAGCTATACACCTTACGTGACCTGAGTTCTATGAGCTTAATGCATTACATTACGTGTGTACAGTGAGCTATTTACATTGCTTGACCTTAGTATATTTTGCTATACACAACACCTGACGTGAGTACAATTAGCCATACATATTACACACATTGAGTACAATGAGCTATACTACTTACAAGACGAGAGTACAATGAGCATTATGCATTGCATGACGTGAGTTTAGTGAGCTGTATATATATATATATATATATATATATATATATATTGCTTGACATAAGTATAATTAGCTATACACATAACATGAATTGAATATAATGATCTATAATGCTTACATTGTTTAAGTTTTGCAGATAGAGTGTTTATGATTAGACTTTGACTATTTTATTCCAGTTTCAGCTGAAATTCTAAAAAAAAAAAAAGGTTTATGTAATAGAGTGGGCCCTATGAGATTGATTGTGGCAGGGGGCAACGACTCTGTTGAGATGACTCTGATTATTGAATGCAAATTATGATTAACACTTAATGAATATGATTAAATCAATAATTATAGAACTAAAATCTGAGCATTGATATCAAAATTGTCTGCAATAGTAGATAAACAATTGAAATATGCTTTAAGCAGTTAAACCAGTATCTTAAGTCTGTTCCATTCTGGACACAGGTCGTGTTAGCGCATTTTCGTGTTATGTATCAGAACGTATGTTAGCTTTCTGTAAATATTTGTAAATTTTGGAACTGTTTATCAATTCAAGTGTGTAATGTATATATCTGAATAAAAAAATTAAACAAAAACGGTACGGTACCCTAAGAAACATTGAGGCCCAGCCCACAATTAATAAAACCAAATTTATGTAAGGGGTTAGATACTCTTGGGGTTACTAGGGTCCTTATTCTCGTATCGCTACGTATAATGTGTAGGGTAGGGCCATGAAAATTACATATATATTAATATAGCTTAGAGAGTAAAAACGGTAAAAAACACTGATGCCCAGCCCTCAGAGGTCAGATCGCGAAATGGACTTTTGATGCATGGATGGCAGGACATGACCTACTAAAAAGTTAATACATCATATGTCTAAGACTTATGGTTGCTGAGAACTAGGGTAATTACAGACGAAAGTACAGACGGACAAAATGGAAACAATAGCGCATTCGACGTCTCGAAAATGCGCTAACATTGTCCTAGTGTGTAATGTATGTGTCAATGTTTAATGCAACGTTAACCATTTGTAAATATTTGTCTACAATGTCCAGTTGAGTAATTAATGTACTATTTACATGTATATCGTGTCCAATTATCTAATATGTATATATATATATATATATATATATATGTGTGTGTAAAGAGTATAATTAAACATGTGCCTACATTTCTCTCTCATGTTCAGCCGTCATTTGTCCAGAGCTGATCCCCCCAGCCAATGGGAGAATGAATGACTCATCCACGTCCATCAATTCGGTCATCACTTTTTCATGTAACAAAAGGTACACATTATTGGGATCAGAGGAGAGGAAATGTCAGGCTAACGGGACCTGGAGTGGAAGGATGCACATTGTATAGGTCAGTACGATAATATCAACTTGATACATTCAATGTAATAAAAAGAGGCGAACATATGTAAGCATTAGCATGTGACTATTAAAGCTTATTTTTTTTAACTTTACACTTGATACATCCTCATATACATTAATCTATGTAAATACAATTAACACATATAATTTATAGAAAAAAAAAATTACAATGTTTTATAACTATTTATGGTAGTGACTAGGATTATTACTGCAATGGCGTCTTAAGTCATTGTAAAAACATTATTATTTTATCAGCAGAGATTCATCGTTCTTATTCTCTAATGTACATTGACTGAAACATTGATAAAGAAAGAGTTATGTAAATTGTGTCAATATCATTTTATTAACCCTTTCATTACTGAATGAATAAAAATTTCAACATAATTCTTTTTTCTCACCAATCAGATCCTAATGCCACCTTATAAATATACAACAATAAAATCAGTAAAATATCATATTTATTATAAATGTTAACTTAATATTTTTAAGTACCGTAAGGGATGTAGGGAAAAAATGCATGTCATAAAATTTTAAAGTAAATTTAAAAAAAAAAAACAGATATGATTAACATTTTATAATTTATCGGTGTTTAAAGAACATTTACAAATGGCAACATATGGAAATGTATTTTTTTTCAGCTTTTTATGACAAATAACGAAACATTTTTTGTAATTGCAACAAAATATACATGACAAAAAGTACATTTGGAAAATGACCTGGATTGTATTTCTTTATTGGACACATTTCAAACGTACATGCCTTTCTAAAAAAGTTGGCCAATGTGTTCCAAGATTTTGTTAGCGAATGTCATTAGAGACAGAAAAACTTATCTTCTCCTCCAGCAAGTTGTAGGTGAACAGGAGGAATGTAAAGCACCATTTAAAGGACAACCTCTCTTTGTAATCGGTTCTTTATCCATGGTAATGAGACCCAAAGCATGTTTTCTTCTTACATCCGTTAAAGGTTCATGATGTCTGATGTTCTTAGAATTATTGACAGAACACACTTCAATCAAAGCCAATGACAAAGGTTTTTATCTCCGTGTATAATGATTAGTTTTATGTAAATACTGAAATATAATGCACGTAATTTTGTATTAGATATACATTTTTACAATTTTTTTTTATATGTGTTTTACTTATCTGCTGAGATTTTGATTGGTTTCTTAACGACTTTTTGGTGGTTTTTATTAGAAACATCCGGCAACATTGGCAAGTTAAGACAAGCGCAGTCAGTGATAATATTATTATTAGGTCCTATACTTTTGTAAATTATTTGAATTGCTTATTTAAAGAGTTAATGAGACCAATATTGTTATTAAACATAAATTATATGTTTACACGATTTTCTGAATAATTAAACAATATGTATCTATAATTTCAAAAAAAAAATAAAAAAAATAATAGCATTGATCTTAGAGAGATGCTATCTCTTCCCCCAAAATGACGCTTCTCAACAGAAAATCAAACAGAAGTTTATACTTATATTTAAAAAGCCGTACATTAGTCTATGTAATTAACTTTCAATCAGAGAAGTATTTTTAAAGATATGCGTGAGAGATATGGACAGCCTATCTGCCACATGGTGAAAACATTAATTTACCGCCCTTCCTTTAGAAAAAGAAATGTATTTTATTACTTAGCTTAAAAATATTTTACGTTTTGAGTAAAAAAAAAACATTCTCGTAGATGCAGCACAATAACATAAATATGTAGCTTCAGCTCAATATTACAAATATGTAGCTGCAGCACAATAACATACATATGTAGCTGCACCTCAATAGCACACTTATGTAGCTGCTGCACACTAAGTTCAAACAGTGTCTAATGAAAAGTAATACAACATTTTTAAAAAAAAATTATTTTGCAACGTATAGGTGTTTAGCAGTTTGAAAACAATAGATTTTAATGTTTTACATTCTGACTCTATAACGATGTATCACTACATAACTGTATAACCATGAATCACGCTTTAACAAAGGTCAATCTAAGGTCTTTCAAGGCTATGATTTAGAGAATTTATAAATGTAAAATAATATTTTCAGCTGAAAATTGGCAATGGAGGATTCGAAATTGTTGCTCACCTTACACCCCCATGTTTGCGTTTTCCCTTTTGCGTTGGATGCTACTTATGTAGTATCCTTTCTACGACTCTCCTGCCAATGGAAAATTGAAGAGTTATTGTGTCAAAAACATGTATAGTAGGATGGCCCAAAAACTCCAACTTCGTGCCACATACCGGGGCACCATTGTTTTACGTATTTTTTTTGCCTTTGTTTGTATACTGTTTAAATTTTACAACTAATATCCAATTAGAAGGGGATGCTCACAGGCCTCGTTGTTTTACCATTTTGCATTTTACTCGATTTTGTTGACTGGTGGAAGTAAAACGTTTTTTCACACTTATAAACTATTCCTTGCTGACCTAGTTCTCATTTTAGATACATGACTTCATTTTGTTTTTATGAACATTGTGCAGACGGAAAATCAACAAATATAATGTTCATGAGTGGTGAAGATTAAAAGATGTCAGCACAGCAGGAACGAGTCCATCACACAAACAGAAACAGCTACTTCGTAAACAGAAAGAAAAAAACAACAAAAACAAATTATAGAAGGTGAATCAGGTGAAAATGAAGCAGAGAGCTGTGAATCATCTAATAAATTTGACGTCCTAGATGAATATGAACCGTCCAAGCTCAACTAAAAAACGGACAAACAAGACGGAGATTGGGTATCATACTTCCTTGTTCACTAAGCATGTTACCAGTGCCTTGGATCGCAACCAAACGTCTGATCGTGAAGCTATGTGATTGATGATTCCTATTGCTGCAGCACTGGGACATGATCCTTCATCATTGAAGTTTCACGAAGTACCATTTAAAGAGCCAGAAAAAAAATGAGGTGTAAACAAGCAGCAGATAAAAAGGCGTCATTCAAGCCTGACTATCCTGTAGTTCTACACAGGGAATGAAAAATCTTACCTGAAATCCTGGGTCTTGGAGTAGTTGACCGCTTGCTGTGCTGCTTTCCGGTATGGACAGTGAAAAATTATTAGGTGTCTCTAAACTAACATCAGGGACATGACAGAATGCTGCTGATGCTATTTATGGTCAGTTAGAACAATAGGCACTGGTAGAAAGAATTTAGGATATGAGCTTCGACACCACTTCTGTCAACATAGGTTGTTTCAATGGAACGTGTGTACTGCTTAAGAATCGTATTGGTCGAGAACTATTGTGGCTGGCATGTCGTCATCAAGTTCTTTAACTGGAATTGGCAAAGGCTTTCAGTTTGTGTTGCGGTCCTTCTAACTCACCAAACATACATATCTTCAAAAGATTTAAGGAAGTTTGGGGACGTATAAAGCTTGACAACTATAGTAAGTTGGAACTGCCTTCAAGCACTGATGTTTTCCGAGAAAACACGGTGAGCTTCCTGACAAATTTCGTTGACGTGAAGTCCCAAGTCAGAGCTAATTATGAAGAACTTATTGAACTGACACTTATCATCTTAGGAAATCCACCAAAAACTATTCACACGAGAGCACCAGGACCTGTACATCATGCTAGGTGGATGACTAAGCTGATCTATGCCATCAAAATTTACTTTCTCCGTCATCAGAGAGAAATTTTCAGTCTTACATCCAAGGAAGATAGCTAACTCAAACGATTTGTACAGTTTTGAACCATGTTGTACACAAAGTCTTGGATTCAAGCACCCTGTGCAGAGGAAGCACCTGAAGGATATCTTTTGCTCTGTAAGGACCTGCAGTAATATCAGTCTGTTGATCACGACATCAGTATAGCAGCACATGAAATTCTCCAGAATCACATGTGGTATCTGTCTAATGAGACTTTCAGCCTGGCATTGTTCTCCGATGAAGTGTAATCAATTGGGAAACAGAAAACAATAACTGGTTTTGGAATAGAACCTAGTGAGCGACGTGTTCAATGTGATCCATCATTGCTCCAAAATGAAGGCGTCAGTTTGGGTCACTTTTCCAAAGGCGTTCACAGAACCTGCTTACAAAGCTACACATAGGCAACTCATTTCTAGTTCTTCCTCAGTGGAATGATAATCTTGAATACCGAAAGGGTAAGCAGCGCATTAACGATCTGCGTGTAATCACCGATACTGCAGAACGTGAAGTTAAACTTTTTGAGGAATATAATAGACTGCTGACAAAAACGAGGAAGAAAAGCAATTTATTTTGCAAGTTGTTGAATCCAACAGAAAAGTCATCCCTACACAAACTACAAAGAAGTCTGCCATCTGTGCTGTTCCAGAGTAGACAATGTTTAGACAATGTTGAGTTCTCTACAATTTACATTTTATGTTGACATTTTCGTTATTTAACAGTTACATTACAGTAATGGCATGATTTGAAAATGTAATTAAAAAAAGCAATCTAAGCCTGGTATCAGGACGTGGTAGATTATTTTCGTGTTAAAATGCGTTTTTTATTAAAATAGTAAAACTAAGTGACTCATGAGCATCCCCTTCCAATAGCAGTAGGAAGCTGAAATTGTTGTCAGTTACTAAGTAATACAAATGGAACTTAAAAAAAGGGTGCCCCGTTAGATCTGAGAAACTTTATTTTTTTTTCCATATGATTTTGGGCAACTCTAATTTATAGGCGAAAAAACTCTTAATTTAAAGAAATACGTAGGACTCTAAGAATGAATGTATGTATGGCTCTTAGCAAATAAACATGTCTGGTCCAAGTAAAAACTGGTTTTATGGATCACTTATATAAAACTTTGGCACTAAAAAATATTTAACTACAGCAGCATTTCTATAATCGTCTAATAATCATTTATGCCTTTATCAAAGGCAACACTAGTTCCTAATTGATATCGTATAATTCAAGTCATAATATAAATATAAATCAATCTAATGAAGAGCGCTCTTAAAAAATAAGGCCCAAGGTCCTGTGCCTTATACCCAAAAGGACCAATTGCATTTAAATTGAACATTTGGGTCCGCTCTAACGTGTTATAATTTTTTTCAGTCAATTTTTTATCCTTAAAAAAAATAAATAAATAAATAAATAAATTTGTTTCCTCTTCAAATAACCATTTGGTTCAAAATGTATAGTTATTTTATCTTTAAAATATTTACAATTCAATTAAAATTTCAAATTAAATCATAAACTATAAATAGAGGTGAAGGGTGGTCGTTCGGTTGTGAGCAATCGACTATTGAATGGAAGCGTACCAGTGAGAACCCTGGGATGTTTTCAGGAACTAGCTAAAATCATTATGTCTACCCCGTTTTAAATTGGTACACTATTAGGGAGATTAAAATTTGGTTGGTATAGGCGGCTCGGCGTTGTGTTAACTACATAATCCCTTTATTGTGATCCAAAGTACATTGAAGATTTTCAAACAATTTATTTGCAGGGGAAAACATCGAGTGTAAAACTCAACCTCCGAAATATCCACACGCGGACCATGATGGACCATCAAATCAGACGAGCTACGCAGCTGGCTCTATGGTCAGGTACACCTGCCACGCTGGATTCTCTCTTGGCACGAATAAATTTCACCTCGTGTTTTGTACAGAAAAGGGTGAATGGTATGGGGACTTTCCCAATTGCACCCGTAAGTAGTCAGTCAAACTTAAGATATGCAAATGTTTCACTCAATCTAAACACATGTCAATGTTTCATAAATAAGTAATCTATTGCAAGTTTTAAAAAAAGTAGGGAGTTTTGTTTCAAAGATTTCTTGAAGTTTAAAAATAGCATGCAAACCGCTAGCAAGAATCTGGTCTTACTGCCAGGCCGAGTAACAATCGGTTCATTTACTATATGCTTAGCAATGAAATATTTACAACTGGCTGATTACTTGTCGAGCTTTTTTTTTTACAAATGGTATACATTTAAATTAATAAAAAATTGTACTTAATTGATCCGCTGCAAATGTATTGTGCGCGAATGTTTTCTTACTGTCTTCTTTAAATAGTAACTATTAACTCGGATTTACAAGTGCAGAATTATTTTTTTACACGTATTTTGGCCCGTCGAACGACGGGTGGAATTTTATATTTTTCACAAATAATACTGTTGGTGGAACAGAAACATACACTTGATAACAGACGGCTGTACCCTGCAATGCTTTTTCATAAAGATAGACTATTGTAAAGCCAGTGCTGAACCTAGGGATTTGGGTGCCCGGGGGCTTGACCTCTTTTGGGGCCTCTGCATTTTGATGTTCCATGACAAGAGATTATGTACTTAATATTTCGATTTTGGACCCCCTCCCCCACCTTAGTACGGTACACTTCTGTGTTCAGCTTTGATACATTTTTTTAAAACTTTTTTTTAGTCATGAAATAGTTAAAAATCTAATTAGTTGTTTCTTCTTCTTACAACATCTTAAAGGATAAATAATTTGAATTTAAAAAATTCAAAGAGATCTAATTAGTTACTTTTCATTAAAATAGCCAAAAGGATAAATTCTAAAAAAAAAAAGTAAACAAAAAAATTTCCCTGTGAGGAATCCAACCAGAATTGTCAGCGTAGAACGCAACTTTTGAAACAAGTCACATAGCCATTCGGCCACCGCGTAACACAACAAAAGAGAAAATTTAAATGTATTATTTACAAAAAAAATGATCGATTATTTATTCACTTCCACTTGACTTATTTTCAGCTTATAAAATCTTATTTTGTAAAATAAATCAAAGCCCTATTTAATTTAAACAAATGAAAGTTGATGGTAGGCCTAGCTGAGAATTTATTTGTATAGAAATTTACAGAATTTCCTTTTTTTTTAATTATTATATTGACTTTTAAAAATAAATTTATTTACGAACGTGCTCGCAACTCGCTAGTGACCTAGTTTTATAATTTGTTTACGTTTGACGATGTTAAAAGGCTATCTGTTGTTATAAAAACTAAACTAATTTGAATGATATTATATATTATTATTATTATTATTTAATATTAGGGACTTTTATATTTCATAATAAAAAAACCACAGAAACTATATAAAACTGTAGATTTAAAAAAAAAATATCGAATCGAGACATGGGCGCGACGCCATTTTTAATTTTCGTTTTCGTTGGTCACGTGATTACTTTATCAAATACTATTGTTTTATTTATTATTTCTGGAGGTCGTTTATTTATAGAACTGATTCCCCACACACCGCCCGCTGCCACCAGCAGCGACCCGGACAAGCCTAGCTGCATTATAATGTAGATATGATAATTTTTCACTAATTCGTGGTCACTTTATCTTGGAATACGCTTATGTTTCACAAAATATTAGTAATCTATCTTAACATGCTTTTGTTTAACTCAATAAAATAGGTAATTACTCTATCTCACATGCACATGTTTTACTATTAAGTAGTTACTGTTTGTTAAAAGAATGCTAATGTTTTACTAATAATAAGTCACTCTATATTAACATATGCCAATGTTTCACTAATAAGTATTCACTATATCGTAACACTTTGCTATGTTTAGTTTAAAGTAGTCACTATAACGTAACTTATGCAAATGGTTCACATATATGTAATCAGTCTGTCCTAGTATATGCCAATGTTTCATTTATATATATATATATATATATATATATATATATATATATATATATATATATATATTTCTCTTCTTCGCCCAAACTTGCGAGATAACGGCGGCGGCCTGCGAGAATTCCCGAATAATTCCCGAATACGTCACAGAAAGCAAGACGAGTTCAACAATATATATATAGACTAGCTCTACCCTGCAAAGCCTTTGCAGAAAAATAGATTTGTAAACCATTGTCGAACCTAGGATTTGGGGGCCCTGCATTTTGTCATTCGATACCATGACATGAGATTGTGTACTTAATATTTAATGTAAAAAATAATTTTGGGGGCTCCCCTCAAGCCGGAGCCCGGTGGGACTTTCGATTTTGAACCCCCTTCAACCCTAGTTACGCCTCTGTGTTCAGATTTGATATATTTTTTCTAAATTATATCGTTTTTTTAAAGTTATGAAATAGTTAAAAACCTAATTAGTTGTTGTTTCTTTTTCTTACAACATCATAAAGAAAACATTATTTCAATAAAAAAATGTCAAAGAGATCTAATTAGTTACTTTTCATTAAAACAACAAAAAGGATATATTCTGAAAAAAAAAAAAAAAAAATAAAAAAGTGTATCTGGGAGAAATCGAACTCACAGTTTCTGCATAAAAGTGAATATTGTCCAAGCTGCATAACCATTCTGCCACCGCGCCAAATAATTTATCTTCCAATTTTAATGTATTATTTAAAAAATATTTTTCGGTTATGTTTTCATTGCCATTTGACCTAGTTTTTTTAGGCCTATATTGTTATTATGTAATTAAGAAATAATTCAAAACCGTATTTATTTAAAAAAATAAATATTATAAAAACTGAGAACTTAATTAGTATAGAAATTTGCAGAATTTCTTTTTTTTTAAATATTTTATCGACTTTTAAAAAGAACATTATTTACAAAATTATATACGAAAACGCGGTGAATAGTCTTATCGTTGCCGACGGTCGGAGATTTTCGATTATTACTATTGTTTACGTTTGGCGATGTTAAAATTTTCTATTGTAATAAACACTACAAAGATATGAATGATATTATACGCTAATTTTTAATTTTTAATATTGGGGACTTTTACATTTCATAAAAGCACAGAAACTATTGAAAACTGTAGATATTTCAAAAAGAAAAATTGAATCCCGTTTTGGTCACAGAAAGCAAGACGCGTTCAACATCGTTCGACAACTCGCGTTTTTTCTAATTTGTTTTATAAAACCGGATTATTTTAATTTCTCATTATCCCCAGTCGCGGTAAATTCTGTGGACATTTAACCGCGGAAAATGAGGGAATGCTGTACATAAAAAATAATCTGTCAACTGATTATTGTAAAAAAATAAATAATAAAAACATTTAATAATAAAATTATGTGTGAAGAATAAAGTAATATTAAACTAATTTCCAATTTTAGAATAAAAAAAATGGCGTATAAATATAAATAAGATGTGAAAATTCTGTGGCTGGGCCCGGCGCTAACATTAGGCTAAAAGTGTGTCAAGAGAACACATTCAATGCTGAAGTGTAGACAATAAAATATTAGATATGGTGAAAAATTTTGTTTTGATATCTTTGTGCTACTGTTTAGGCGAAAATCCCGATTTAGTAAATTATAAATATGCATAGCGCATTACAAACAAATGTTAACTGTCTTAGAATATGTACGCTTTAAAAAAAAAACTTTAACCAACATCTATCTGTACTGAATAGTATCAAAATAACGCTATAGTGTGCTGGAGAAAGGGGTGGATTGAGGCAGACCAAAAATAAAAAGCAATACAAATTAAAACAACCCCCCCCCCGCCCCAAATATGTTTGTTAGAAAGTGAAAGAAAAAGACTTACATTTCAAAGAAAAACGTCATGATCTTTAAAAAAAGCCATAAAAAATATATCTAACCAATAAAGAAAAAAAATATGTCTGGAAGCTCATCGAGAATCAATGCATCCAAAGAATTAACTAAAAATATATAAACAATAAAATAAAAAACACGTTTCTGGAAGGGTACAAGATAGTGACCATAAAGTCTGCACATCATAGGTCAAAGTTCATGTATATCTGCCAGTTATTTTGTTTGATTGCTTATTGAAAAAATAATTAAAGTAATTATATTGATTGAAAAGGCGGCTTATGTTACGACGCGGAATGACTAGTTTATTATATTATTATTATATTATATATCTGAAAATGTGCTACTTTTTCTATAACACTGGGCAACAGAAAATATTTTTTTTTTAAATCGTTTTTGGTTTTCCACTTCAATTAGACTAACTTTGATGCTCTTAGTCCAAAAATGACCTTTGTTTTGCTCAATCAGGTCAGAAAAGTTTCCTACAGAAATTTTAAAAAATCAGTTTTTCGTAAAAAAAAAACAAAAAAAAACAATAAAACAACACATTATTGTGTATCATCAGCTGATATACCCTTAACGATTTTTTTCCATTTTACTCAAAAAATAAAAGTCAACATATTCAAACTCATTCAGTTTTTATTTATCCACCAAATATGATAAGCATAATATTAGTATTAACAATGAACGTTACGTGAAACTAAAGTTCAGAGCTCAAGGCATAAATTGGCGTTTTTTCGATTCCCGTGTGAGCAGCTGCATGGTTGTCTCTCTTCAGCGACCAGCAGTAGTCCCCCAGCATGACTGAGGCCCACCTCCCCTGGTACCTTTCCTCCATTTGGCGGAATTCCTTTCTCCCTGCTCATCGCTAATCGCCTCAAGGTTTTCAGGAAACTTCTCCATGTTTGAGAACAGGAAGTTAATCGTTATACTCATCAAACACCGAGTTTTTGAAAGTCCTCTATCATGCTGCTGATCAGTCTGGCGTGGTTAGCTGCCTTCATGTTCCCCAAAAAGTTGTTCACTATCTGCACAAATGATTTCCAGGCGGCGCACTCAAGCGTGTTCATGGTGTTTTATAACTCTGGGTCCTTTATGAGCTGCCGTATCTATGGGCCGTCGAAAATGCCGGCCTTCAGTTTCTCAATGGTCAGTTGAGGAAATGCTCGGCACATGTAGTTGATGCACCTCCCATCCTTGTCTAGAGCGCGCGTAGACTGTTGCAATAACCCAAGCTTCATGTGTAGCGGTGGGATCAATATCTTCTCCCGGTCAACAAGAGGATCGTTTATGATTATTTTCGCCTCAGGTACTAACTGTTCTCGCGCCGGCCACTTTTTCTTTATATAGTTCTGAGCGGAAAACCAACACTGCTAAAGCCATTGCACGACCTCCTATGTCGCTGCTGGGAACAGGGCTATATCCCCTAAGACATGAGGGATGCCACAATTATCACGCTGTACAAGAACAAAGGGGACCGGGGCGATTTTAATAACTACCGGGGCATCTCCCTCCTGAGCATCGTCGGCAAAGCTTTCGCCCGCGTCGCTCTAACCCTCTTGCAGGCCCTCGCCTCTCGAGTATATCCAGAGTCACAGTGCGGCTTCAGGGCTGGCCGATCAACAGTGGACATGATCTTCTCACTACGCCATAGGATAGGATAATGCTGCCCTGAAAAGATTAAGGCGGAAGCAGCAAAAGCAACAGCTACAACAACCATCTATATTTAAGTGCGACAAGTGCGGCAGGGATTGCCACTCCCGAGTCGGACTGCACAGCCATTCCCGGCGGGGCTTGTAGACTCAATTTTGCTACACCAGCTTCATGAACCCGGACTGCCTGCCAAGTAGAAAGTTTACTATCTTCAATTCGACGCAGATGACCCATTGGTGGTGCTCATATTGGATTTTGTCTAGCACATACTTCACTGCTTCATATTTCTCTTCAAGAGTTGCGGAGTGCGCAAGAGGGGTTCAGGCAAACTGGCTCCCGTTGTGGAGAATTACACACTTCAAAGAGCACTTGCAGATGTCAATAAAGAGTCGCAAATCTTTTTGATCATATCGACGACCGCCGAGTTTATCAATAAGACCAGCGACAACACGGCAGTACACAAGGTCTTCCTCCTGGTAGAAGGAGCCCATGTAGTCTTCATGTCTTCTACGGAAGAAAGTGTTACGCGTGTCCTTGCCAAGTAGACTTTTCTCTTTCAGTCTGGAGGTCAACAGCTCGGAGGAATTATTCGACAAGCTGAGATCCAGAACGATATCATTAATCTAACTTTGTGAGAACGGCTGAGGACCATCTTGTGATTCATACTCTTCTTCCGTATCTCCTCCCTGTCTAAAATGGTGGCCTCATTGTAGCTGTCATGAAGATCTATGAACGTTGGTACACGAATTTCTTCGTAATGAGCAGCTGGACGACGGGTAGATGGAAGGTTGGGGTACTGGAGTGCTAATGCATTAAATAATCAAGTGAAAATCCAGAATGATGATTTATAAATAAAATATTATTATCTCTGTTATTATAATTGCTGATAATTTTTATGCCGCTAATTTAGAGAAATTATTCAACTCAAAAACCCCTGATATTAGTATACGTATAGCTTGTCAGGTAGGTCTATGGCTGTATCTCAAGAAGTTGACCTGACAGAGCAAAATCAATGTGATATTCTGACTTATAATACCAAAATTAGTCTAAATCAGTTAAAAAACACCTGACGATTTTTTTTGGCTGTTGTCCAGTGTAATAGGTAATCACGCTTTATCAACATAGCCACTCTATCTTAAAATATGTCAATGTTTCACAGACAAGTAGTCGTATGCCAATTTTATTACAACAGATGTATTTACTCTATCTTAACATATGCCAATTTTTCACAAATATTTAGTTACTCTATATTAACATATATGTTTTACTTATAGGTAATCCCTAGTGTGGCCCAAAAAAATCAATTTTTACCTACAGAACAAGAAACCGTCTGACTTTTTTTCCTTATATCAAACCTTTAACTAAGGCAGAGATTTAGCCTCTTTTGCCAACTGCAAGCCCTCGTTCGCGATCCAAATGCACTTCATATTTCACGTAGCACTATTCAACGAGCGCGCTGACGTGATTGGCATGGAATTCTAAAGCAATGAAAGATAATTTTCAGCCACCTGGCCCATTAGTAATCTATCCAGATGGAAAGATACATTCAGCAATATTTGGGGAATGCTCATTTTACAGGCTATCAGTTTAGTTTTTAGTTATGGGATGGACAAACAGTTAGGTGTGCCAAAGGTAAGCTCTGGAACCGGTGAGAATAAAGCAAAGGATGTTTACAAATTGTTTGTGGAGTGGCAGCTGGTTGAGAAGGCCCAGTGCACGTGCTCTGACTCAACGTCAGTAAATTCTGGCAGAATAAATGTAGAATGTGTTGGCCTTTAAAACAGGTTAGGTTGAGAACTTCGTAGGTTAGCTTGTCATCATGTCATGGAGATCATCTTGTCAAAGTATTTTACCCTCTGCTGTTAACCTAAAAACTCCAGATATCCCGCTTTTCAAATGATTCAAAGGCTATTGAAGTGTCATCACCAGGCAGAATGTTTCAGTATTTGAGATGATACCTGAAGCTCCCAGTTTATCAGATACAACAATTGCACTCCTGACCAAATTGCACATAATGGAAAAAGTCAGAGATGATTACATGGAACTTATTTTGTAGACTCCGATAGTATTGGGACATCCACCGTTTACAATCCACTGGAGGGCACCAGAACCAGTGTATCGTGCTCCCTCGATAGTAAAACTAATGTATACCATTAAAATATATCTCAGCCGCAACCAAAATGAAGTATTCAAGATTACAAAGAAAGAAAAAGCCCAAGTTGATCGCTTTTTTAAGTTTGGTGCACTAATTTAACCAAACATTGGCGTGCAAATGAAGCTCAATCCAACGATTTACAACTGTGGACTGATCTCAGCAGTTACCAGATCATCGATCCTAACAGTACAGATGCAAGGAAGGTCATAGAAATTGATCTATAGTATCTCTCAGGCAAGTTTTTTTGGATTAACTCTGTTCTTAGATCATGTGACAGCAGGTACAAAGATGGGAACTGTGCAGTTATTGACCCGTGAGGCTGGCGAACGAAAAATGCGTGTATAATCTTCAAATATAATGAAACTAGATGTATGTTCAGGTGACTTTGCAAATGCCAGAAAGAGAAACCTCCTGTGTAGTTAAAACATTGATAAAGCCGTTCTTGATTTGCCATCACAAGAGTGTCATGCAAGTAAACCGTATCGAGGTGACCAGACTCGATTATAGTCACTACAAGAGTTGAAGTTTATTGAAGAATATATTTCACTGCTTTCTAACGAAGAAAAAGAAAAAAAAATATGATTGCTAGTAGTGTAAGCAAACCGCAAGGCTGTTCCAACGTATATCACCAAAATGTTTGTTGTTCATGCCTTAATGTCATAATAACAATAACATTCAAAGGTAATGAATGCTTTTGCGACTTGAATTGGGGTTGGTTAAAAAAGTGTTGCTGTTTGCAATTTTAAAACATTCAACATGCGAATTGCAACTTTTTGCTTGAATTTCGTAAAGTTTGGATATTAAATAGTTCTTGAGCATCGTCTTGTAGCTAGAATTTAAAGCTACAACTTTACCAAAAAATATTATTAGCCAGTGCAAAATATTGGCAAGGTAACTTTATATATAGCACATGTTTTATGTTTTACCATATCTCAGTGAGCTACCCTAGTAATCAACCTATCTTAACAAGTAATAATATTTCACAAGTAAGAATTACCTTATTATTAACATTTGGTAATGTTTCACTAATAAGTAGTCATACTATATTTTAAAAAAAATCCCAATCTTCGAATAAAAAGTAGTCACTCTATTTCAACATTTGCCAATTTTTCACATATAAGTATTTGCTCTATCCTAACATATGCCGATGTTTTGCTAAGTATTCACTTTATCTAGACCTATGCCAATGTAAAAGGTAATAATTAGCTTTTCTTCCGTAACCTATGTTTTTTTTTTTTTGCCTTTTATTTACTATCACTAGGTTGCTCTGTTCAATGAAGTTTTTGTTCATTTAAAACTTTTTAAAATACCTCTTATCATACATCAACTCATTCAGAAATGCACAAACATTAAAACTGTGCCTTTTTTGTTGACATATCTGTTAAATAAAAAAAATTTGCATAAAATAAAAAAAATATTATTATTTTTTTAACAATTTACAAACAAACATCAAACACCAAGAAGGAAAGAAAAATCGTTTTGAGATATACTGTAAATTTTATTCTTGTATTAAATCTAAGTCAAAATTACATATTACAACAGAAAATTCAATGAAATCTATCAATAAATAAAATAGTTATGAAATTTTATATAAAACACACACACACACTATTTTTTTGAGCCAAAATTATCCGATAACCAAAACAAACAAAACAATTTCATATTGAATAAAACACCACATATTATATATTAGTGGACACAGAAATGCAGAATGTTTTATCAGCTGTTAGATTACTTTAGACAACTTTTTTATGATGATTTAGTAGTATGTAAAATGTAGAAAATAAAAGGTGTTAAATTTTATTCACAATTAAAAAAACAGGTAGAAATAATTGTTTTTATAACAATTCGTGTAATTCTTATGATTATATTACATCTACATTAAAAATACACTATATGCTAAGGATTAATAAATATTTATCCACAAATATATTTAAAAAATCATTTTCAGTAAAACATGCATAAACATTTCTTTATCGAAAAAAAAAAAAATTTTTTTCCTAAAATTAAGTGAAAGACATTTTAACATTGTGCTCAGCTAAAACCCAAATTTTCATCCCCCATTTAGTTGGCTTATCTTTAATATATTGTCTAAAACTATAATAGCCAATGTAGATTATTTCATCTGTAATAAGACTTTCATAAGGCTGGCAGTATTCCAAACACTTTCTTCAAAAAAATTAATGGATATTTCAACTTAGCTTGATTGTGTGTTGTTCATTTTCAAAATTGTATATATTTATAATCCATGAATTAGTTTTAATCTGAGCTTCAACATGATGTGAGTACAATGAGCAATTCACATTACATGATTTGATTACATTGAACTAATAATATTACATTGCGTAATTACAACGAGCTATACAACTTTATGACTTGAGTACAGTAAGCTATTTACATTGCTTGACGTTAGTATATGTAATTATACTCAACACATGACGTGAGTGCAATTACTATACAAATTACATAAATTGAGTACAATGAGCTATACTAATTACAAGACCAGAGAACAATGAGCTTTATGCATTACATGGCGTTAGTACAGTGAACTATATATACTGCTTTGACGTAATTTTAATTAGCTATACACATTACATGAATGGAATACAATTAGATATACAGCTTACATTGTGTGAGTTTTACAGATATAGTTTATATAATTAGACTTTGACTATTGTATGCAAGTTTCAGGTGAATTTCTAAAAATATGTTTATGTAATAGAGTGAGCCCCATGAGATTGATCGTGGCTAGGGCAACGACTCTGTTAAGATGACTCTGATTATTGAATACAAATTATGATTAACACTTAAATATAATTGAATTCATGAATATTGAACTGACACCTGAGCATACACATTAAAATTGTCTGCAATAGAAGATAAGCAATGGAAATATGCTTCAAGCAGATAAACCAGCAACTTAAGCATATTCCATTCTGGACACAGGACGTGTTAGCGCATGTTCGTGTTATATATCAGTACGTATGTTAGCTTTCAGTATATATTTTTAATTTTTTAAATGTTTATAAATTCAATTGTGTAATGCATACATATGAATAAACATATTAAACAAAAACGGTACCCCAAGAAACACTGATGCCCAGCTCAAATTTATGCTACGGGGATAGATACTCATGGGGTACCTAGGTTCCGTATTCTCGTATCGCTACGTATAAAGGGCCATGAACATTACATAATTAAAATATAGCTTATATAGTAAAAAATGCGCTAAAATGTGTCCTAGTGTGTAATATATGTGTCAATGTTTAAAACCCCGTTAATCATTTGTACATATTTGTCTAAAATGTCCAGTTGTGTAATTTATGTGTCCATGTACACAGTATAATGTACCATGCATATTATTATCGTGTCCAATTATGAAATATATATATATATATATATATATATATATATCATATATAAATATATATATGTCATATATATATGTCTGAGTAAAGAGTATTATTAACCATGTGCATATATTTATCTTTCAGGTCCATCCGTATTTTGTCCAGAGCTGGACACCCCAAACAATGGGAGAATGAATAGTACCTCCACGTCCTACAACTCAGTCATCGCGTTTTCATGTAACAAAAGGTATAAATTGGTGGGATCAGAGGAGAGGAAATGTCAGGCTAACGGAACCTGGAGTGGACATAATGCAACTTGTATAGGTCAGTACGATAATAACGTATTGATACATTAATTGTAATAAAAAGAGGCAAACATCCAACATATTTATTCATTATCATGTGACTATTAAAGCTTAATTTTTTTTTACTTTACACTTGATATATCCTCATATACATTAAACTATGTAAATACATATAACACAAATAATTTATAGAAAAATGTTTTTACAACGTTTTGTAATTATTTACGGTAGTGAGTAAGATTATAACTGCAAAGGCGTCTTTAGTAATTGTAAAAACATTATTTTTTATCAGCAGAGATTCATCTTTCTTATTCTCTAATGTACATTGACTGAAACATTGATAAAGAAAGAGTTATGTAAATTGTGTCAATATCATCTTATTAACCCTTTCATTACTGAATGAATAAAGACTTGCAAAATAATTCTTTTTCATACCAATCAGTTCCAAAATGCCACCATATAAATATACATAACAAAATCAGTAAAATATCATATTTACTATAAATGTAAACTTAATACTCTTTAGTACCGTCAGGAATGTAGGGAAAAAAATAAAGAAACATTTTTTTTTAGTAATTACAACAACATATACATGACAAAAAGTACATTTGGAAAATGGCCTGGATTGTATTCCTTTATTGGACACATTTCATATCGTCCATGCTTTTCTAAAAAAAATTGGCCAATGTGTTCCAAGATTTTGTTAGCGAATGACATTAGAGACAGAAAAACATATCTTCTCCTCCAGCAAGGTGTAGGTGATCAGGAGGAACATAAAGCATCATTTGAAGGACAACCTCTCTTTGTAATTGGTTCAATTTCCATAGTAATGAGACCCATAGCAAGGTTTCTTCTGAAATGCATTTAAGGTTACTGATGTCTGATGTCCTAAGAAGTATTGGCAGACGACATTTCAATCGAAGCGAAATAAAAGCATGTGTCAGATATAATTATATTAAAAAAATGTCACTTGACGTAGATTTGGAAACCATGAGGACATTTAAGCCAATGGCAAATGTTTTTTATCCCCGTCTTTAATGATTTGTATTATGGAAATACTAAAAAAAAACGCATGTAATTTCGTATTAGGAATATTTTTTTTCATATGTATTTGACTTATCTGCTGAGTTTTCGGTTGGTTTCTTAACGACTTGTGGCGGTTTTTATTAGAAACATCCGGCAACATTTGAAAGTTTAGACAAGCGCGGTCAGTGATAATATTATTAGGTCCTATACTTTTGTAAATTATTTGAATCGCTTATTTAAATAACTAATGAGACCAATGTGTTATGAAACGTACATTATGTGTTTACATGATTTTCTGAATAATTAAAAAATATGTATCTATAATTTAAAAAAAAAAAAATAATAGCATTGATCTTAGAGGGATGCTATCTCTACCCCCAAAATGACGCTTCTCAACAGAAAATCATACAGAAGTTTATATATGCATACTAGTTGCAAGTACCCGGCTTTGCCCGGGTTTAAAATAAGGTTTTCTATTTACCTTTTGTTTTCTCCCTACCCCCTATCTCTCTCCCTCCCTTCCTCCCCATCTCCCTCCCTCCCTCCCTCTCTTTATCTCCCTCCCTCTCTTTATCTCTGCCTTTCGCTCTCTCTCCCTCCCTTTCTCTTTCCCTCCCTTTCTCTTTCCCCCCTCCCTCCCTCTCCTTTCTCCCAACCCGCTCTCCCTCCCCCCTTTTACAAAACAACAGTGTTGGGTTATCTAATAATTTTTTTTTTTTCACTTTCATAAAAGTACGCATCTCTAGATTTTTTGTCAGTCTGTATCTCTTTCCACTTTATTCTACAATGGGTACAGTTGTTTACGCTGCTCTGAAGGTAATAAGTTTCTGGCTAAATAGGGTGAGTTTTGAAAGGTTTACCAACATCAGGATTAATTCACAGCAGGGCGCTAACACTGACAGCCATTGACTTATATTGTCTTTGGCTGACATCAATGTGCTTTGCAGAGAAACCAGACTCTGGGCAGCTATTTTCTTCTGTACACTGCTCATATTTCTTATATGAGAAGCTTTAACATGAGGCAGATTAATATTGTTATGATATTGTAACAAAATAGGTAACAATTCAACATCTTTGGTACCAGCTAGTAACAAAGTGTAGATACTCTGTTAACATTTGTAGTACCAGTATCTTGTAAATGAGCAGGTCCACCTAAAATTAAAACAATTTATAGGACTTTTCAGATAGTTTTTTAGTATTTTTTGTTAATCTTTCCCATTAATATGCTGTAAAATATTTAATCTTTACCATTAATATGTTGAAACATATTTAATCTTTCCCATTAATATGCTTTAAAATATTTAATTTAATGACATTCACCTATGAATCTATATTGTAATGTCTATAGTATTAATAAAAGGTTACAAGCAAAAATAATAGTTTTGTAATTTATAGTTTATGCTAATATTAGCAATGCAATTATTAATAAGATAGAATTATTCATATATTTTGTTAATAAAATCTGTTAATTGCTGTTTAATATAATAAGAATTGCCCATTAAGGTAAAATACTATTATTATTTCTTTGCATTGAAATATTTAAAATTCTTACCTGAAACAAAATGTCCAGCCCAAAGCCGCATGTTATCAATCATCACTTTACTATCATTCCATCGGTGAAAATTGGCGAGAAACTGACATCATCTGTGTTCAGTAAATGGTTTATTTCTTTCAATTTGGTGTTGTTTTTTTTTTTTTACTCTTAGTATCCTAAATTGCCGCTGCAAGTTTCACAGCCTTTTACCTAGCTGATCGTTATTTTAAAACTAATCTGAAAATCATCATTGGTTCAACAAAATTGGGACTGTTTACAATATCGCGTCTGTATGACATCACACGTGACTGCCCTATAAGCCACATGCAATACATGTAATACATGTAATAATGTAGCGCATTTCTAGAATTTTATTTTATAGCGCAATTCTCAGTTAGTATTACTATTACTATTATTTTGTTCCTATTAGTATTACAGTTACAGTTAAATTTTTTTTCAATTACAGTTTCAGTTAGTAGTAAACTGAAATCACTTTTTTCAGTTATTAGAGCCATTTTAGTAAGTAGTAAAGTTCCCTTAACCCTAATGAGCCATCGGGGCAGATGAAGTGTAGAATACATCTGTTTCTATAACCTCGGCATATGAACTTAAAGTCAGGTACCCATTTAAAGCTGGGTGGACTTGGGGACTTTCACCAGGACCTGAAAAAATCCTAAGGTTCTCACTGAGATTCGAACCCGGGGCCCTCCGGTCGACAGTCGAGCTCTCGACACCGCACGACCACCCGTCCCCATTTTACATTTCAGTTAACTGTGTCAACACTGCCACCCGGTGGAAACGTTTATTTGCCGCCCTTCCTTTATAAAAAGAAATGTATACTATTATTTAGCTTTATATTATTTTACGTTTTGATATTGTAGCTGCCTACTCAATCACTTTCGTGTGGTTACCATATTAACTTAACTAAGGTGGTGAAGATAGAAAGACAATTAAAATCCATGGTGATAACTGTTAGAGCTTTGTTAGATTTAGAGGTAGTACAACATCTCCTTCAATGTTATGAGATAAAAAAAAATATTTGAAGTATGATAAATACAAACAATAGCAGCCGACTTAAGATCCGGTGGTGGGAATAAGTATACCTTGAGTTGAATAGAATAGTAAAGGCGTGGATAAAAGTGTGATAAATCCTGCTGGGTCTGGAACAAGAAGTTAGTTGAGCGTTGAATACAGCTAGTGGAAGTCGACATTAAAATAAATACAGAACTAATTTTCGTGGGCTAGACATAATAGAAGCAGACTGATTTCTTCGTTTGCGGACTTAGTTAATTAATGTAAACATTAAAAGCAGGAAAGGGTTAAGAGTGATTTTCATTTATGGACGAATTACATTATCGTGTAATTATATGTACACATACATTGTTTTAGCAACGCACCTTGTTCTATTGGTTCTTTAGTTGTTCTTTTTTCTAAAGAATCATTAACCAAAAAGAAAGATACAGACAGAAATCTATTTAATTGGCAATTTCCAATGTAAAGTAAATCAAACTCGTAATGATTAAAACATAGTTGACTAAATGTGTCTTTCCATTGGTTGACAAAGAGACATATATAAATTAATAGTATTTGCATCCACATGGGCACCAAACTTTAAATATTTACTAATGAATATTGCATGTACCTTTTCTAAGATATATATATATATATATATATATATATATATATATATATATATATATATAACTATTTAGCTAATGTTTTTAATTTTTTATTTTTTTTTTAATAAATCAATATAGATCAACTTCGTTATTCTCTGAAATCTGCTTTTTATATTATAATGATCCAGCTTGTCACTTATCCAATTTCTGTCTCTACCTGTGTCTCATCATCTCTGTCTGTATCTTTTGCTGTGTCTTTTTCTCTGTATCTCTGTCTCTTTCTCTCTATTTTCTACATAGTATACATATATGTCCCATATTTTGTCCGCAGTGACCTTTGTTGTATGTTATCCTGAGGTTCTCAAATTATATTTTTCTAAAGGTCCCCACGAGGCCAGTTTAAAATTTGACACAAATTATCTGATGCATTTTTTGTATTCATACAAGTTTGTTATTAGATTCGATAGGTTGCCAAATGATGTGATTGCTATAGCCGCATTAGAACTATTTGGTGAATTAACATGCAGCTCCCAACGAGCTACAATGTAGACAATAGTTTACTATCGTTCACCAAATCGTGTAAAATTGACTTGTATTTGGCTGTTTAAAATATTTTAACAATGTAAAAATTAAATGAGTGCAACATTCATTGACCTACTTTTAATCAGCATTAATAAAAAAAAACATTTTTTTTCCCGGAATGTAGGTTCGTAATTTATTTGACGCGTCAATCTATCTAAACTTAATATGTATCATATTTTATTACATATCATCTCTAATCATACTCCCTCACTGCAGTACTGTACCCTCCTCTACAACAATACCCGTACTCGCCACTTACATCATAAAACAGTATTTCCATATCACATATTCCTTTACCTTCTTAAAAAATAGTATAACCACAAAGGAGTAGCACAACTTATAATAAACTGGGTTATTTCTTTATTTAGCCCCTTCCTCACCAGCTCCTATTTAACAAATTACGCATAAAGATGACGTTACTTCATGCTAATCCAACCACCAAACATAATTCTTGGTAACACAATAATTGACAGGAGGTTTCATCGTTTTAACCTATGGCGCCTGTCAATCAAACTAGTGGCGCACTTCTGCAATGGTTCACTGATTGTATCACTGTCCTATCCTTTATGATTACGCTTTATTTACGTATTGTGTTATTGCCTTATTTGGTATTGTTCCATCCCTTGCTACCACGCATTGTTTAGTTACTGAGTTATTTCCTAATTTGGTAATGTTAAAGGCTATAAGGTCAATCATGTTTGATGAGGTGGTGTCTATAGCACAACCACTGCGTTTGGCGCGAATCGCCCACACATTGACCTCTGTGGTTTTTGGCGGGAAAATGACGTAATATTCGGGGGGGGGGATTTACCTATAAATAGGGGAAGTTATAACGGTCGAAAGAGGAGTCCCAAAGGGACAAGTGGACTAGGTGACCAGTAACAGTCCAGTGGAGTAATAATTGATATATATATTCGTGTATTAAGTTATATGATTATACAGAGTAGATACATGTGATTTATTGATTCATCTCCTCAAGTGTTTATATATTATTCAATTGGATTTTCATATTCTCATCTGTAAATATCATGCATTAAAAATCAGTTAATTATCTTATAATACAAGAAGTTGTGCCGTCTGATTTAACTGGAATACAAGTGTGATATGACAATTACTCATGATCAAAAAATAAAATTAAGAAATGATAATCCTATTTCAACAAGGTCATAAAGCTGACATACTTTTATATAAATATAGACGTTCCTGCATCGGGTTCTTAAGGCCCTTTTTAATCTTTTCTGGTCTTATTCTTTTTTAAAGAATAGGTTTATTTTCTGATTATTTTCTTCATTGCTTCTTCCACAGCCCTTATTAAGAGCATTTTGTTAAAAATTCACGCATTTAGGTGTTTTAGTTATTAAAAATTAATCACCTAATTTTTTTCATTATCTTTTTAATTACAAATTTACTGCTGCCATAAAATATTTGCTGAAGAAATGTAAAAATGCGAATTATTTTTTGCCTTTTAAATATTTAGGAATGCATTTCTCTTAAGAGGATTAAAGTATATATCCTTACATATATTTGACATATATATTTACACCAGCAGTAACATATCGTAGTGAAACATGGACCATTAGAAAACTAGCAGAAAATGTGCAAAACACATGGGAAATAAAATTATTTAGGAAATAAATGGACCATTAATGGACAATAACGAGTGGAGAAGTAGAACCAATTCAGAACTTCACGAACTATACGAAGAACCAATTATAACAGCTGAACTCAAAATGAAAAGTTTGAGGTGGGTAGGGTACATATAAATAATGGAAAACAACAGATGTCCAAAAGCAATACATAAGGCAAAACCAAATTAGATAAATCCTAAAGGCAGACCAATAAGCAAATAGTTTGAGGAAGTGGAGATATACCTTGACGCCATTGGAGCGAAGAGTGGAGGAAGAAGACCATGTGATGGGAAAAGTGGACAAGAGTAGTATCGCAAACCAGGACCTTAAAAGGGCGTTAAAGCCAAATGAAGAAGAAGAATATTTATATGTATACAATTTATCTTACATAAGTAGTAATATTAGTGTATTGATATTAGGTGTTAAAAGCATTATGACGTCAACTATATACATCAAAAAATCCTCTAAAAAGGAACATGCTTTCATTATTAAACACGCGACATTTTATATTTGGTCAAACTCATCTACGTTTGACTATGTATATACAATTTATAACATCTATCTGTGTAGAAAATTATACGTTACTATATATTGAACGGTTTCATGCGTTTATTCTTTAAATATACTAACAATTTAGTTTATTTATCATTCAAAATTTGAAGCTCTTAAAATATACACCATTACATATTTTATGTTTTTGTTACAATAGAACTCCGTTTATCGGAAACAATTGGTACCGGGCACCGTTCACAAACGCGAATGTTCGGATAACCGAAAACCGAATATGGTTCATCCAGTATATGAAAATGCAGATGTAACAAAATCGAAAAAGAGGGAAAGTCAATTGATGGATTCTTAGAGTAAGCTGAATTTATTTAATACTGTAAAACACATAAGCGCTCTTTTGTAAAAAAATAAATAACTCAACTATATAGAGGTCAATGTATCTGAATATCTGTTAGAGAATATAAAAAATCATCTTTTTTGCCCATCACTACTACACGACATACCAAAGTCGAAATGGAGAATGGAATTGACGTAAATCAACACGATCGTCAGAATCGATTTCTTACCTTATCAATTTTAAGTAACGAAATGAATAGATTTAACTATAAATGTGGGGACGGATGGTCGTGCGGTAGAACGCTTGACTGTCGACCTGATGGTACCTGGTTCGATCCCCGGTGAGGACCAAGGAAATTTTTCAGGTCTTGGCTCAAGTTCCCGATATATCTCCCGTGGTGCCTCCATGTCCATTGCACTATCGGCTATGGTGGGGATGAAAGAAGGGCACCATAAAAACCGTCCCATTAGTGGTTTATAGGATCTAAGAGATTTCATCTCATCCTTTCAGGGACTTCACACACAACTATAAATGTAGTTGATAAAATGAATGGTCCGGATATTTGACGCTCGGGATAAAAACTTTTGTGTAAACGATGTTCTACTTAATTAGCAAAAGAACTAACCGCATTATATTCTAGTCTAATTTATATTTAGCTACAATAAAGGTTGCATTCAAGTCAGCATTATCCATTCGGGTCAAACTTCAAACAAACAAGACATTGGTTTACGACTTACTTTCCATTAACACCGGTAGAGGATACAATAGACATACTGGTGTATTCACTGCACCTGAAGTAAGTATAGACAAACTGTTGTATTCACTGTACCTGAAGTAATTATAGACAGACCGGTGTATTCACTGTACCTGAAGTAAGTATAGACAAACTGGTGTATTCACTGTACCTGAAGTAAATATAGACAGACTGGTGTATTTAATATAGCTGAAGTAAGTTAGACAGACCGGTTTATTCACTGTACCTGAAGTAAGTATAGACATACTGGTGTATTCACTATACCGGAAGCAAGTATAGACAGACTGGTGTATTCATGCACATAAATTAAGCATTTATTATTGTTTATTCTCTATAGAACAGCAATGAGTTTGTTTAAATTTTTTTTACAAAATGTACAAGCCATGTTTGAAGAGAAACTGTAGTGTTTCTAACAGAAGCAGTTTAAAAAAAAAAGAAAAATCATGAAAATATTTTAAAGAAACATTAAATGGCCCGTGGACCCTGCAATCTACTTCCCCCCCCCTTCTAATATTGCCATGTGTGGATGAAGACAATGTAATAGACAATGTGATGAATACACTTTGCTAAACGCTCTACATATTTGCTTTTTTATGTAATTGACAATCTCCATACAACAAAAACAATTGAAATCTCGTTCTAAAAATGGTATGATTAATACGTTTTATTAGCTATTTTTTCTATTAAATTATAAAATATTATATTAACAAAGTGTCTAAACATGTTACAAATAAACATTAACATATCTACAATAATGTATGTGTATTACGTACTATTTTTAAAATAATATAAAAAAAAACAATTAATTTGATATGTTATCAAATGTACAATAATTTAAATTGAAAAATGAAAACGTATTTCAATCAGGCGCAACACAGGTGTTAAAAGTGTAAAAAAAAAAAAAAACTAATTTGACATGTGACATTAGAAAAAAGTGAATATTTTAAATCAATTAAAAATGAATTTTGTTAAACTAAGTTTTGGAATGACGTGGAAATTGACGACATGAGATAAATAATTTTCTATATATGTCTAAATGTGTTGAACAAATACAATTTTCATTGTCATTGCGTTTAAAATGATGCAGTTGCGATTCTCTAATTTGACATTTGCATAAACCATTGATTTACTAATGTTATTGTTTTCATGCTAAACAGCAATATATATATATATATATATATATATATATATATATATATATATATATATATATATTAGGGTTGGCTCACTTTATAAAGGAAATAATGTGATTTTTTTAACATGAGCATTATAGTTTTCTGGTTCACTGTGATTTAAAACATGTATATACCAAATTTCACACCATTTGGGCTGCTATAAATACTGCCTCAGTGCACTTGTTATCTCGTGTTTTATGGTATTTGGCAGTTGCATTAAATGAAAATTTTGTAAAGGTTTAAAATGTGTTTTTTAGATACAAATTACAACTATATTACACAGTAGGAAATAAAATGTGAAAGAAATACTAGTTACATGACACATTAACCCGACTGTACTGCAAAGTTTTTTAGTCTGTGCTTTCTGAGTCTTGAAGGTCTTCAAGTTGCGATCTCTTCAGCACAGTTGTTTTTTTTTTTTTTGCATCTGAAAAATCTTTGCGATGCTGTTCAACAATTTGGAGCAAGTACTGCTTTTCCTCCTCTAATTTGGTGAGTGATGAGTTCAATGATGACGCCATTTCAATGCCACGCTAGGCACAGTCATTGACAACATTCAAGAGAGAGACCACTGCTGTTGCCTTCTGAAAGGATGGAGTTTGTTGCCAGGTGGAAGCATAAGTCTTGAGAAAATTTGTAGGAAGTCCTTTAATGTCAAATTACGAAATATTGAGGGATCACTTGTGCTGCGGAAGCAATTTTTTTCTGATTATCAGAAGTTTTCTTCATGAATTGCCTCAAGCAAGAAGCAACACTGTTTTACCCATCCAGTGAGACACGTTGAGAAAAGAGAACCAGTCGAATGAGTTTTGCACTAAGGTGCCAGAGATGTCGGCCAATCGTTTTCAGTGCAGTCTGAGAAATGAACGGAAAAACATATATATATATATATTAATTAAGAAGCTTGATGAAATTCATCATTCAGAGGTGTTTCTGCTAGAATGGGACACTGAATCCAAGCTTTCATGTAAACCAAGGATGCAAAGATACGAAATTCTGCAATTGATCTGTCTTCATGCTTAGTCACTTGAACTGATGACGATAGAGATAAATCTTCATGATGTAGATTATTTTAGACATCCACCTTTTATGATGATAAGCTCCTCGAACATGAAAATTCACACCAAAGGAGGTTATTCACTCCAGGAAGATAAGATTCAATTCAAAATTTCTTTGTAATCTTCACGTGGCGAATATCCTGAGTTGTCTTTCATTTGGAGAATATTTGAACAAATGTGATGACTTCTTTTAATGGCTTGAGATTTTGCTCCAGTCTAACATCGTGTCATATACTAAATTATGCCTGTCTTATTTTTGGCCAAAACGTCTTAAATCGCTTGAATAGCAGCACACCCGGCCAAGTTGTAATAGCTTTAAATTTCTTAATGAAGACGGCTGTGTTTGTAAGCATACCATTGGCCAGTAGGCTAAATTAGGGGAAGTATCTAGCTCAACAAACAGGAGTTGTTTCAACTTCTATGCCAGTTAAATGAACATCACTTTTCGACCTAGTAGTCATAAATAAATGAATGATATTTATATAGCCGCAACATTTGATCTTAAAACACATGATTAATTGAAGTGCACTGGTGAGGTTCGCTATTTATATGAAAATCAAAACTCCTACAGATTTTTAGAATTCCCCGGAACCTTCTCAAGTTTTCCACGTTTTTCCATAAGCTTTTAGAAACTTCTAGAGATTTCATAGAACCTTCTAGAATTGTATTGATTTTTCTTAGACTTTCCAGAACCTTCTTTAAATGTCTGCGTGCTTTATATATGTTACCGGCAAAGTGTAAAATGCCTGCATTCTATAGAATGCCTAGGCAATGTATGGAACAGCTGGTGGTTTTAGGCAAAGTATAACATTTTTAATTTGTGCATACTGTTCCTAGGCATTCTATACAATGCCTTAGACTAGTGTCGTTTAGGCAAAGTATCAGAAAAGAGCAACACAAGCCTTTATTGATAAAAACGTATTTAAATATGGAATGAATGCAAAATAAAACATATGATGTTCATACCGGAAAAAACAACGACAGCAGAGCTGAGATTGAAGTGTTTGCTTCAGCAGGTTAGACTGGATTCACACTTAGAATTGTACTGTACTTAATTTTCTTATTTCACACAAAACACTTCGTATTTTGGTACTTTGATATGTCATGTTTATATTTCACGAATTAGTGAAGAATTGATAAATAATTAAAAGATGTTGTTTCTGGTGAAAACAAGCAGAACACAACTGAAATGAGCTACTTGTTGCAGCAGGGAAGACTAGAATGGCATTTTGATTTGCATTTAATTTTCTTTTCGAAGTGGCTAAGGATACGGCTAACGTACTCCGTATTATTATTATTTTCCGGGGTAAGGCTATAGATGTGCGCATGTCAAAGTCTTCTTCAGAATAGTTCTCACCTAAGGAGCGCCCCCTGGTCGCCATTGTTGTCTCTCCTAAACTGTCCGTCGTCACCTCCCGGTCTACTTCTAGAGTCGTCACACCTTTGCTGATTACTACTCTATTGTTTTCTGACCACCTTGTCCTAAGTCGTCTGTCACCTTGTTAACCATTATTTGCATTACTCACAGTCACGCCAGGAGGGGGGTAGGGGGTCATTGCCAGGGGGCCCGCATGTGTAAGGGTGCCCGGCCGCCCCGACTATGTCAATTTTTTCACGACTCATTGTTTAATTAGGGGCCCGCAATGATGTCCTGCCCTAGGGCCCTGGTTGGCTCTTAGCGCCTCTGATTACTCCTAATTCTGATATATCTTCTTATCTTACAACGTCGATGGGGATTGTCTGCCTTCTCTAGTTCCTAAAAAGGCCAATTAATGCTTTGCCAAACGGGAACTCTGCATTTTATAGAATGCATAGGCAATGTATGAAATAGCAATATATATATTACGTTTATTTATTACTATTTATTTACATTCGTTACCTTTTTTTCAGGACGGATTGTATTTAATAACACTAAAATGTGGCTCAGCCAAAGATCATTCAACAGTATTAGACCTGTATCATAATCATTATTGTGCAGCAACAGTTTTTTCGCCAAAAAGGTGTCAGCCAGTAGTAGTAAGTCTCTCTTTACTGGATTTCCTTTTTGACTGCAATAAATAAAAGTGGTGTGGTCTTTTTGTTAAAATTCAAATTATTATTTTTTTTTCAACAGTTAGCATATTAAAATCTTCCAACGGAAACAATAGTAATAATCGAAAACTCTCGGACGTATGAGAACAGCGAGCGCGTTGGTCGTGACCATATAGTAGATATAATCTGTTTTCGTAACGCATTGTCTACGCTTACGCCCTGCGTAATCCGTATTTTTTTCCAGTCAACGTTCTATATGTGCGCATGCGCGACTTTATTATTTTTCTCCGTTTCCGGGGTCATGATTTTCGCGCTAATTGATATCTACTAACTAGTACTAACCATGATTAAAGTCTGCGATCGTTTTAATTCTCGGCGATCGTTTAAATTATCTAATAATTTGCATGGCTTTTAATTACTTATTTTTTTGGTCGTTGCATGAGAAGAATTATGTGCATGGAAATAATCTGAAATCGTGGAGAAACTTAATGTATTTCAATGTATTTATTTTGTCGTTACCATTGTACCCTTGGTTTCTTGTTGATCTGAAAATTGATGACAAATAAAGAAGACACTTTATTTTTTCTCTGGCCTTTTATTTTTTTTTTCAGTGAACTCCCTGCAATTGTAACTTTTTAATATTCATTTCCCAGTTCTAAAGTATTGGTAACATAAAAAAAAAATATTATTCTGCATGACTTTACCTAAAATAAAGATGTATAATATATAGGAGAAAAAAAAATAAGATGTTTCCTGCAAAAAAAAAAAAAGCATGTTGGAAAATTACATGTTCTTAAGTTCTTCAAGGCATATATTTAATTAGATGCTCAAAATTGAATTTTAAATTATTATGAACTCAATACTGAAAAGAACTAGTGGTTGCTAGAAAGATTCTACATTTATTACTATTTCTTTAAAAAAGTTGTAAGAAGTCATATAACAATATTTTACAGGCAACACTTTCCCTGTAACAACTACCCTAAGTAATTATACTTAGCACATATTTCCAGCATCCCATCTTTGAGATATGTGTCGTATTAGAGGGACTGTGACCTTAATGTTTACATTACATAGTTATTGTTCCACTTGTGTTCATACAATACAGAGTTATTGTTCCACTTGTGTTCATACAATACAGAGGTATTGTTACACTTGTGTTTATACAATACAGAGTTATTATTCCACTTGTGTTCATACAATACAGAGTTATTGTTACACTTGTGTTCATACAATACAGAGTTATTGTTCCACTTGTGTTCACACAATACAGAGTTATTGTTCCACTTGTGTTCATACAATACAGAGGTATTGTTCCACTTGTGTTCATCTATACAGAGTTATTGTTCCAATTGTGTTCATACAATACAGAGTTATTGTTCCACTTGTGTTCATACAATACAGAGGTATTGTTACAATTGTGTTCATACAATACAGAGTTATTGTTACACTTGTGTTCATACAATACAGAGTTATTGTTACACTTGTGTTCATACAATACAGAGGTATTGTTACGATTGTGTTCATACAATACAGAGTTATTGTTACACTTGTGTTCATACAATACAGAGTTATTGTTCCACTTGTGTTCATACAATACAGAGGTATTGTTACAATTGTGTTCATACAATACATAGTTATTGTTACACTTGTGTTTATACAATACAGAGTTATTGTTCCACTTGTGTTCATACAATACAGAGATATTGTTACACTTGTGTTTATACAATACAAAGTTATTGTTACAATTGTGTTCATACAATACATAGTTATTGTTCCACTTGTGTTCATACAATACAGAGTTATTGTTCCACTTGTGTTCATACAATACAGAGGTCTCGATTCTATCCATGTTTTTTTTTTAAATCTACAGTTTTGAAATAGTTTAAGCCATTGGCCAAAATGTGAAATAATTCAATTAAAATATAATTAGTTGGTTTGTTTGTTTTTTTTTTTAATTTTCCACAACAACTTTAATTTGTAATATATTATGAAAAATTAAATCTGTCAAAAACCAAAAATAAACTAGTGTATTGTTCTAACATTAAGGAATTAAACTTATTGCAAAGGTTTTGCAGAATACACGTAATAAACATATATTTAATGTAATAAAATAAAGTTTCATTTTTTTTAAAGAAACAATATTTAGCATGATCTCTACGACTAGTGTATATTTACAAGACTAAAAAAATTCACAAATACACAAAAGAAAAAAATAAATTATCGATTATTGAAAGACATGAACAGGTATTAATTTTTGCATAATCTTTTCTGCAGGTACTACAGTCATACTTAAGTTAAAAATAGGAGATAACGTCCAAGTGAAGTCACGTAACTCAGGTTACACCTATGGTGACAGAAATGGATATTATAATTCATTTTCAGGAATTCTAAGCTAACCGATGTAGGCTATTCCAAATCAGATTTGTAACCGAAACAACATGATTATAAAATATAATAAATGTTTGAATAAGAGATCTGACATAAGATTTTTTTTTCCAGAGTTTCACACTTAAATAAAAATTTATCTGCTTTATTATTTTTTTCCTGTGTTTTCTTTAATGTTATATTCGTTATTTACATATTTTTCTTAGTAATATATTATCGGATAGTCAGAGATGTGATTGAAATGTTGTGCTGATCATTGAATTAGCATAAATATATATTAATACTAGGAACAAATTGTTATAACTTTGTTTAACCCCCCTCCCCAGGGGTGTTGTCTCTGCCCAAGGAGGGGTGACGCGGTCACGAACTGTGTGCGCCTACGTTTTTAATTCGGTCGTTCACCCTCCCGACTCGGTACAAGTGATGAAATGGGGTGATTTGCCACCTGCCACGCAATGACCTTCACCCTCCATTATGGCGAGAAAACGAGGGAGTTAGCGTGGGTGCGTCTATAAAAGGAACTGTGATTTCAGCAATAACCACACATCAGAGAGAGGATAACGAGTGTAAAATACATACAAAAAAAAGATAACACCTGTGATATCTTACAAACCCCCACAATATACATTCAATACCCCTTTCTCTCTACCAGAACCACCATACCAGCTGGTAAAGTGGAAAAAATTGAGAAAGGTGTAAAGGAAGTTGTGGGGAGGAAGGTCAATCATGAAACCAAATACCACAAGGGTGGTCAGATCCATGGGAAGAAAAGGAAGTATTTTTAACAAAAGCAAAATAGAAAACTAAACGTCAGTAACCATGTGTATTTATATGGTTATGTAATTTTAAAAAAAATGCACTATTTTAAAAACAAGCAATTAAGCCTGTTCCATTCTGGACACAGGACGTGTTAGCGCATTTTCAGTACGTTTGTTATCTTTCAGTAAATATTTGTAAATTTTGGAAATGTTTATAAACTCAATTGTGTAATGCATATATCTGAAAAAAGATATTAAAAGGACAAGTAAGTCATGTTGAATAACTGTTACAAAAATAAATAATGATTACGCCCCTTTGATTAGCTATAAGCAAAACGTTACATAACAATCTATTATATTTTGGCCCTGAGAGGTCAAATCGCGAAATGAACTTTTGATGTACACTTGGCAGGCCAAGACCTACACAATGATATATACATCATGGGTTTAGGACTTATGGTTGCTGAGATATAGGGCGGTCCATTATTAATATAGCTTATATAGTAAAAAAACAGCACTTTATAAGGCCCCTTTTACGGCCCTGAGAGGTCAGATCGCGAAATGGAAAAAAAAAGTCCTTTCTTGGTAGGCCAAGACCTACAAAATGATATATACATCATGGGTCTAGGACTTATAGTTGCTGAGATATAGCGTTCCTTTATTAATATAGCTTATATAGTAAAAAACGGTACTAAGGCCCCTTTTACGGCCCTGAGAGGTCAGATCGCAAAATAAAAAAGCTATTTCTTGGCAGGCCAAGACCTACAAAATGATATATACATCATGGGTCTAGTACTTATGGTTATTGAGATCTAGGGTGATGACTGACAGACAGTTATAAGGCCCCTTTTAAGGCCCTGAGAGGTCAGATCGCGAAATGGAAAAAAGTCATTTCTTGGTAGGCCAAGACCTACAAAATGATATATACATCATGGGTCTAGGACTTATAGTTGCTGAGATATAGCGTTCCTTTATTAATATAGCTTATATAGTAAAAAACGGTACTAAAGCCCCTTTTACGGCCCTGAGAGGACAGATCGCGAAATAAAAAAAGCTATTTCTTGGCAGGCCAAGACCTACAAAATGATATATACATCATGGGTCTAGGACTTATGGTTATTGAGATCTAGGGTGATGACAGACAGACAGTTATAAGGCCCCTTTTACGGCCCTGAGAGGTCAGATCGCGAAATGGAAAAAAAAGTCCTTTCTTGGTAGGCCAAGACCTACAAAATGATATATACATCATGGGTCTAGGACTTATAGTTGCTGAGATATAGCGTTCCTTTATTAATATAGCTTATATTGTAAAAACGGTACTAAGGCCCCTTTTACGGCCCTGAGAGGTCAGATCGCGAAATGGAAAAAACCACTGTCTTGGCAGGCCAAGACCTACAAAATGATATATACATCATGGGTCTAGGACTTATGGTTATTGAGATCTAGGGTGATGACAGACAGACAGACAAAACGGGGACAATAGAGCATTTTTTTTCGAAAATGCTCTAAAAAAGCACCATGTACAAACATAGATCTAAATTATTCATTGTATATACCAATATTTACTTATATGTTAAACAGTCTAAAAGAGCTAAGCTTTTAGTATTTATCTTGGTACAATTTATATATTATGTAATTTTTCAATTAAAATAAACTCTCTAAATGTGGGAAACAAGAGACGGAGGAAAACCGAAGATGATATTTAAATAGCAGGTTGTAACCTATCATAATTGATGTTTCCTCCGACCGTTCCCCTTTTTTTAAAAAAAAAAGTGTAAAAACGGACACTGTGTAGCTGCGATGAGCTGACTTAAATTCATGTCCGACAACAACACAGAGGAACTGGACACACGGGGAGGGGGAGACTGATGGTTTGTTAGTGCAGGGGTACGCACAGTAGAGTGTTTCATTTGTTCATTTCGCTTAGACTATAATAGACTGTACATTTTGGACTGTAAATAAACCTTGTTGTGCAACTACAAGCACACGTGTCCTTAGTGCCCACCTAGATGGGTTTGTAATTTCGCAACAATATTAATAGTAAGTAATCAGATTCATTTTACTTAATTTCATTTCAATAATAACAAAATGGCCTTAATACTCGCGTATAAGTCTACGTCGCATATAAGTGGAGAGTATTTTTAAGTCAACGATTACGAAATTTGTTTTGACCCTCGTATAAGTGATATATATATATTTAAATGTCTTAATTATACCGGTAAAATTTTACCGTAATTTTATTTAAATTTGCATTTTTAAAGCACTCTATCATCATGCTGTAGGAACCAACCGATAATTATTGGGTGACCAGATTCTAACCCTCACGATCACATTGCAATCAATCTACCAACTGATCTATCCAGCCACTTCACCTCATTAAATAATCAAATGTCTAGATGCTATTATAAAATTAGATATGCTGTGGGTACAGAAACAATTGAATGCAATTTAATAGGACTACACATCGCTGGGCCAAATGAATATTAAGTTTAAGTTTCCTGTTTTAGGCATTGCCCTCGTTGACTTGTTGTGTTGAGTGTACAATAGGGAGCGACCGATATGCCTTTTTATCGATAGTACGATACCAATTTTTTCTCCCAGCGTTTTAACCGATACCGATATTTTTTAAAATCAAAAACAATGCCAAACAAGTGTTTTGTTTTTCTCGTGCTACAGCTAATGACGTATGTCAACCCATGCTCATTCCTTCCCAGTCATATTTTGTAACACTTCGCCTACACGTAAGTCTTGTTCCCCCCCCCCCCAACTTCCCATCCCAAAAAAAAATACACACAGATGTTCACTAATTGTATCATTCAAGGTCATACATTAGAATAAAAAAATGCCAATCCTATTGTTTCAAGGTCATATCGCTGATGCAATTTTTGCGGTCGTGACAATTTCTGTGTACGAGTTTTTTTTTTCCTTTTTTTTAAAATCTTGTCTGATCTGGTTATAGAATTGGGTTAGTTACGGATTTATTGGCAGCCAAAAAACGGCCGGTCCGTTAGTTAACCCATAGTGCCAATATCGGTTTGACTATTGGTTGCTCCCTACACAAATCGGTCGATCCGATATTAACCGATAGTGCCAATATCGGTCCGATATCGATACCCATCCGATTATCGGTCGCTCCCTAGTGTACAATGTATTTGCCAAACTTCTATTGAATATTGTGTTTCCCACGGATAAGTCGACCCTGTTTTTTTGGTGAATACATATATTATCTGACTTCTGGAGGCTACGATAGTATGTTTGTCACACACTTCAGAACCTTTGACAAGCCAGATGTTAATCTCCGAGTACAGTGAGAGTGAAGAAGGAAACAACAGTGATGAGTGTGACCGTGAAAAAGTTCCTTAAGATTTGTCTGTAAAAAGTGTAACGCGCTACTCAACTATGTAGGCTGCCAAACTGGTGTCTAAAAACCTTTTTTTTATTTCAACCAGAAAAGCGTCACATGAGCTTCAAAATCTGGCTGTAGATGGGGGTTAGTGTAATAACACAATCATAGTCTGGAGATTGGTGATGAACGATAAAAGATGCAGAATTAGTTAAAAACTACATGATAGAACTGATCTCTGAAGATACATTTTGTTTGCATTGTATTGGTAACAAATTGTCATAAAAAGAACAAAGTTGTTTGCTTGAAAAATGACAAAAGAACATTTTAACTTGGCATTTCAATTTATGACAATGGAACCTCTGAAGCCCTATATAAACCTCTACATGAATTGTTTGATGAGTACAGTGTATGAAACAGTGTTCAGATTATCTTCTCTGACACAACAATAGTCAATACTGGTAAAAACAATGGTATTGTAGCCAGGCTTCAGAGGACATGCGAGAGAAGAGATTTAAAGAATTACAATACATTAGCTGCCAACATCACGTTTTGATCTTTTTTTTCGACATGTGGTAAACTTTTTTGTTCTTATACCGTCACGATCACCTGACATTGACTACAAGTTTATCGATAAGTTGTTAGAACAATATGACGATTTGCAAAACACATACATAGGCACGGAAGTAATACCAACGTGTGATAATCTTGGCTGGAGAGATGATTTTAAAATGTTTTCGAGCTTTGTGAGGCTTACAAGTTTTACAAAACAGAAAAAAATGGCCTCATATGAAGTGGCACAATATGTCATCACTTCAAGGTGCCAGGTGAAACTCGCGAGAAATTTTTGAACGGATATAAAGTTCATATAGGAGGTTCATCCTAATAGAACATGTGTAAACACAAACATACACATCTGAAAAAGTATTAAAACACTGAATATGCTCATGTGTATTTTATACAAAACTTACATGTTACGACTTCGAGGATTGCAGCGAGGGTGTTTACATCCATACAAGTTCATATGGCAAGCTCTATAACATAACTCGCCTCCGTGCAAAGACCAATGTCACAAAAATCCTAATTTCCGAGCTGCTTTTTGCTGATGACAAAGCCTTGACATCAAACACCAAAGAAGAACTGCAACAGCTTGTCACCCGCCTCTCCCACGCGTGTAAGGAGTTTGGACTAACTATCAGCCTGAAAAAGACAAATGTCATGGCACATGGTACATATACCCCCAAACATTGACATCGATGGGTGCACCCTAGAGAACTTCGCCTAACTTGGGTCCACCATCTCAAGCTCGCTATCTATAGACCTGAAGATAAACTGCATAATCGCTAGAGCAGCCACAGTCATGGCAAGAATAATCAACGTGTGTGGCATAACCTCAGGCTCAATTAGAATACCAGACTGCGCGTCTACCAGGCCTGCATACTCAGCACCCTCATCTATGGATGCAAGACGTGGACCACTTACGCGAGGCACGAATGAAAACTCAACAACTTCCACATGAGGTGCCTGTGGCGTATACTGCAGATCAAGTGGCAGGTCAAGATCCCCAACACTGGGATGCTGGAGAGGGCCAACATTAGCAGCTTGTTGATAATTATTAGCAAGAGACGCCTCAGATGGCTCGGCCATGTCAAGAGAATGGACGCAGGCCGCATCCCGAAGGACCTACTCTTTGGTGAGCTAGTTACAGGCCAGAGGACAAAAGGGCACCCTAAAATGCGCTACGAAGACACCTGCCCAAAAGATATGAAACAGTGCACCATAAATCCCAACTCCTGGAAGTGTCAATCAGATGACCACCAGTCTTGGAGGCTCGGAGTCCGGCAGGGTTAATCGCGCGCAGTGGCTGAGCAACACGGAAATGCCACCCTGAAAAGATCAAAGCGGAAGTAGCAAACACAACAGCTACAACAACAGCTACAACAACCATCTACATTCAAGTGCGACAAGTGCGCAGGATTGCAACTCCCGAGTCGGACTGCACAGCCATTCTCTGCGATGCTTGTAGACTCATATTGGCTACACCATCGTCTATCGATGCGGACGGATGCAGACGACGACATGTTCTAATATTTTTTTTTAAACCTCTATATGTTTCAAAGTTAAAAAAAAAGGAAATGCACTTAGGCGCGGAGTGTTTTTTTCAGGTTTCAAAAAATCCAGTCATTTTTTTTTTTTGGAGTTTTAGGTAAAAGTTCAAGGATTAAAAACCTAGGCTAAAAAAAATAAACTTTGTCATAACCCTACTGCCCAGCCACTAAACAAATGGTTACCCCGACCACCACAGGGAATGCGAATGTTCCATGACATATTCCTGTCCGCCCACCACATCGCGCCCCAAACTCGACCATTTCAAAACTTTCTCTGTTCATTTTAGTTAAAGAAAAATAGCTGGGTTATTCTTTGTAAGTTCAACCAGTATTTTGAGAATAGTTAACCCGACTCTCTCAGATCTTCCTAAAATGTTCAGGGCTCGATGTACACACACCGTTAAGTGACTCCTGAAAATTTAAGGCCATATGGTCATAAAAATTATGTAATGTTATTTTTTTAAGTTTTGAAGGTAAGTCGCGAGATCACCTGATATTTTCATTTCAGCGATATTTGAACGTGAATAATTCGATAAACTAAAAAAGTTATCAGACTGAAATTGTCAATATTTACGCATTTGCTTATTCTGAGTTTAATAATGGTTTTGTCTGAAGTGTAGCTTACACACATAATGCCCTAAAAATGTCCGAACATTGCATTTCTGACAGTTTTCACCAAAATTTGACCCGGTATCGCCAAGAAAATATAAGACATGGAATGATGTTTGCTATACGTTTAGTAAGTTTGTATATATGTTTATTATTTTGATAGAGAACTCCTGTTAATCAATACTAGTGTACTCATTGCAGGCCCCTTTAAGCATCATGGTCGTCCATTTTTGCACGCATTGCATTACTCAACTCAGCATAAACAAAAGAGTAAATATTGAAAATTTCAGCCCTATATATCTTTTAATTTTTGAAATATTTACGTTCAAATATCACTAAAATGTAAATGTCACGCGAACTCACGACTACCCTTTAAAATTTTAAAAAAAAAAAAAAACATATCTCAGAATATTTTTACCTAATGACCTGAAATTTTCAGGCATCACTCAACTGTGTATGTACCACAAGCCCTGGAAATTTCAGGAAGATCTGAAAAATTCGGGTGAACACCACTGGTTGAGTTGAAATTGAATGACCCAGCCATATTACATCATTAGTTAACTGTTAAGCTTCTGTTAAAAATTGAATAATTTTAACAACAATGATTTTTAATAAATGTATTTATAAGTATCTTAATAATTGTATTTTTTTCAAGGAAAAAGAAAAACTTAATTATGAAAGAACTATACATAATCCATTTTTCAGACAATTATTGCATTGTTTCAGCGGACATAACCGCCAGTGGACAAAATCCCAAAAATGTTAAGATCGAATTTAAGTCGATATTATTGATACTTCTCTCTATATATAAATTTGACCATTGGCTAAGGGAAATGTTTGTTGATCAAGTATGTCAACAAAGTCTACCAATAGGCATGTTCCAATTTTGTTTTACCTAAATAAAAGATATGCTTTCGACAACTGAGATTCTTATACCGTCTGCTATAAAATATTAGTCATATGACCAATGCACCAAAAAATTGATAGTTCTGTTTTCTGAATGCACATGCATGTGAATTCTCCTATCAGAAGTAAAATATAATTGCGGACATTAATACTAACTTTCTTAAGATTTATTAAAAAAATGTGCAAAAAATGATATTAAGTTTCTGTATATTTTAAATTACGGTGTTGATTGATAAGATTACATTTGAACATTTCAAAACTAAATTTGAACAGTCAAATAATCAATTTAATAAACCAAAATATTGTGACGTAGTTAGTATGTATTCTCTTTTAACATACAATGCTTCTACAATTTTAAAATTACAATTTTTCGCAAATTTGAATTAAACATAAACTATACCGATTCATTAAATTTTTAAAATTCAGAGCGAAGTTCTATGTGTGACATAATCAAATACATAATCGTCTAACCTAGGTGGTAGACCGAGCGTACGTGTGGATCCCGGCTAAAAAAGTCTGGGGAGTTCCAAAATGTTCATATCACTTAATGGGCATTAACTCGCAAGCTCGGCTAAAAATAGTCTGGGGATCTCTAAAACTGGAAATGCAAACACAATAAGGATTTTTTTTTATATCACAGGTAGCAAGCAGCCAGCGTCAGCAGGCTTTTCAACTATTTTTTTTTTAAATCAGAATGCTATATCAATGTACTGCTCTGTTATTCTCTAAGAGCACCATATTTTTCCAGATCTCGCACATGGGCAGATGTGTGTAATGCGATGATGCGCAGTTATTATAATAACAGTTGTCTACTCAGGGTTGTGTCTCTGCGACACACCAATTCGTTTATTTAGCTTATAATTTGTTTGTTTTTTCTCATATTTCTCATTTTATAATCTATTTCAAATGGCTTAGTATATATTTGTTTTTACACTAATGTTTGCACATTTTTTAATTATTCTATCCATTTGTTATTTTTTTTTTTTTGGTTTTGACAATAAATTTATGTTGCATTAGTTCAAAAAAAAATAATTTTATATTTATAAGTATGATAAAGAGTTAAGTACATGCCAATTATTATAACAATTAGTTTATTAAAGTATATTCTCAATTACAAAAATAAGAACAAAAAATGAAACATTTTGTGAAATATTAGTTGGTGACCTAATGTACATATGGCATTGATCTTTTAGGTAAACATACGTTGGAAGAGATCAGTTAGGTAAACATACGTTGGATGAGATCAGTTAGGTAAACATACGTTGTCAGAGATCAGTTAGGTAAACATACGTTGTCAGAGATCAGTTAGGTAAACATACGTTGTCAGAGATCAGTTAGGTAAACATACGTTGTCAGAGATCATTTAGGTAAACATACGTTGGAAGAGATCAGTTAGGTAAACATACGTTGGAAGAGATCAGTTAGGTAAACATACGTTGTCAGAGATCAGTTAGGTAAACATACGTTGTCAGAGATCAGTTAGGTAAACATACGTTGTCAGAGATCAGTTAGGTAAACATACGTTGTCAGAGATCAGTTAGGTAAACATACGTTGTCAGAGATCATTTAGGTAAACATACGTTGGAAGAGATCAGTTAGGTAAACATACGTTGGAAGAGATCAGTTAGGTAAACATACGTTGTCAGAGATCAGTTAGGTAAACATACGTTGGAAGAGATCAGTTAGGTAAACATACGTTGGAAGAGATCAGTTAGGTAAACATACGTTGTCAGAGATCAGTTAGGTAAACATACGTTGGAAGAGATCAGTTAGGTAAACATACGTTGTCAGAGATCAGTTAGGTAAACATATGTTGCAAGAGATCAGTTAGGTAAACATACGTTGGAAGAGATCAGTTAGTTAAACATACGTTGTCAGAGATAAGTTAGGTAATCATACGTTGGAAGAGATCAGTTAGGTAAACATACGTTGTCAGAGATCAGTTAGGTAAGCATACGTTGGCAGAGATCAGTTAGGCAAACATACGTTGTCAGAGATCAATTAGGTAAACATACGTTGGCAGAGATCAGTTAGGTAAACATACGTTGTCAGAGATCAGTTAGGTAAACATACGTAGGAAGAGATCAGTTAGGTAAACATACGTTGTCAGAGATCAGTTAGGTAAACATACGTTGGAAGAGATCAGTTCGGTAAATATACGTTGGAAATATTTAGGCAATGAATCAGTTAGGTAGTGGGAAGGATGATCGAGTGGTGTAGATACTCGACTGTAGACCTTAGAGTCCTGGGTTCGATCCTCGATTAGGACCATGGGAATGTTGTCATGTGAAATTTGTTTCAAAGTCGTCCCACAAGTCCACCCAGCTTTTAGGTGATTCATGCACCAATGCAATGTTTATGCAAGTTTTTTTTTTTTATTTTTTAAGCTACACCAGCCATTTTTGGCACATGCATACAACAAACCAATTAATGAACAAAGAAATAAAAAAAAATATTAAAAAGTTTATTAAAAAATGTATTATGTGACTTTTTGGGGTGAAAAAGTGTAATTTTAAGACGTATTTTCAAAGAACCGATTTTTAAAATCTATTGTAGATATAAAAAAATAACTTTGCAAAAATGTTAAGGAGTGTGTTTCAAACAAATGTCCATTTTTTTTTAGAAAAAATGGAAAAAAAATAAATGTGAAGTTTTTTTTTATTTCAGTAGACTCAAAAAAAGTAACATTTTTTTATGAAAGGGGGGGGGGGTAGGTAAGAAAACATATAAAAAATATATTGTAATATGAAATGATAATTTTAACACTATAGAAATCAGCAGAAAAGAAAATCGACTTTTTTTATCGGGACTTCTCTGTTCTATTGTTAGACGCCTGGGTTACCTTAAATGGGTACCTGACTTAAGTTAGGGAAGTAAAGGCGACTGGGTGATGTGCTAACCACAGGTAATATACCGAGGTTATGTAAACAGATGCATTATACACTTCATCTGCCCCAATGCCATTAGGGCTAGGAGATTAGTTAGTTAAACATACGTTGGCAATAATCAGTTTGGTAAACATATGTTGGAAATTATCAGTTAGGTAAAGACATGTTAACTAGCAGTCTAACCTAGCTTAAGAAAGTTCCAGTTAAAGGCAAATCGAGTTGACGAACTCTACTGATGTTTAAATTGGATGAATTTTAATTGTTTTGCAAAGTATTATTTAATTTGTAAACTATCTAAAAATTTGCCAGATGGAGTAAAACTAGCTTTTAAAAATCTTCCTGATTTCGAAGGAAAAAAAAAACAAAGTTTAAATTATGGTCTGCTACATCCCTTTATCATTAAATATTCAATTATTAGGTGTGTTTCTTTTGCATTCTTTACCAATAGAAAAAAAAAAACACATAGGTTAATAGTTTTTTTAGTTGTCTATTATTACCTCAACAACCAAGACGTCATCAATTTTATCCTTTGGTAATTATACTGAATGGATACGAATAGAATACATGTATGAACGTAAAACATATTCTCCGATCCATGAAATAAATCCATGGTATCTTAAATATTAATGTGGCTTACTATGATTTTTAGTATACAGAGCACTAGGTTATTTTCATTAACTCCCTTTGAATTTTTTTTTTTAGCCATTACGATTTTGATGAAAGAAATACAATTGTTTAAAAATTACCTATTATGTTTATCAGTGTGTGTGTGTGTGAGTGTGTGTGTGTGTGTGTGTTCTGACAGATGTTTCTATCGGCAGGGCGTCCATTTAACAATCTTAAATTGAAACAATATATTTTAGGATTTCAAATATTAACTTTAATTTTAGACTATGCAGTACGCAAGACTGATTTGACTCAACGAAACAATTCTTTTATTAACCTTGGACGGCAAATTTCTTTAATACATTTTATTATAGCTTTTTATAGCTATGCCAATTTTCTAACTATATAATGTTATTATTGGAATGATAAAGATGACTTTCGACTTTCCGACATAATGTTGCAAAATACCATATTAACATTCCCGATACTGCAAGATGTTGTATCTCTTTCCCTAACAATTACCGGCCTTACAAATAGTAATCAAATTAACTCTTTTGATTACAGTAAATTAAGTTTTTTCCCCCGTATATTTTTCATTATTAATAATAAAAAAATCATTTATTATTGCCGATAAATATTGATTTCTTGGCCGGATATTCAATAGCGTTGGAAGGGCGCCTCACTAAAAGGGGCGGCAAAATAGGGATCTTGAAAAAAAAATAGCCACTAGACCAGACGTAAGCGATTTGCGGCCAATTATAACTAGACACGATAGGAAACAAAAGGTGTGACTGTACAGTGTACAGATATAATAATATAAATACACTGCAGACTGCTATAAATGAAAAACTTTAGAGAATTTGGAGAAAGATAAAAAAAAACTAAAGATTAATACATTTTGAGGGTGGTTTGTTAAAACATTTCTGATTGTGATAGGACGAATATTGAACATTTGCGAAATTCAGTTAAACACATAACAAATACATGTATAAACACATAACAAATACCTGTATAAACACATAACAAATATCTTTCTAAACACATAACAAATACCTGTATTGAAGATTGATTAAATTTGATTTTGCTACGTAAGATAAAAATCGACTTGAGCATAAAAAATGAAATTTTCAAATTCCAAAAGTTTACATCGAGATATTCTTCTATTTACTTATTTCTCGACACTGGTTCAATGCATGCATGTTTTAAAATATAGCCAACATGTGTAATACTGAATATCGATCTGTATGACATATAAACAACAAAACAAAATTTTAAAGTAAAGATTTGCACACATTGTTCGATGGTATATTCCAGGGGTCTCCAACATTTTTCTCCCCGCGGACCTGTCGACGTTCAATAATTTCACCGCGGCCCGCTGAGGGAGTGGGGTGCAACTTTGATTATTTATAATAATAGATTGTTTTCATTTGCAAAAACCACTCCCGCTCACAACCGCTCAGCTCTCGGTTAAACCCTTGTCCATGAAAAGTCGGACAAACCCGAGAGAAATAGAGCACAATAAACAAAAGGAACATAATTTAATATTTCATGGCTGGCCCAGTATCATTTGATCTACGGACCGGCACAAGCCCGAGGGGTTGGACACAACTGGTATATTCAACGTAGATTATAATTGACGAATTTATTATAATTTAAAATGTTATGAAATTAATATGATTTCTCATCACGTCTTGGAATCTTACCAGAATTAGGTCGTTTCTTTTAATAAGAAGATAGTTTGCGTGTCTTAATTAATATAATGCCAAACAAACCTCGCAGCAAGGGGATACTATTTTCGAGTTTTATTCTCCTTTCTGATTTTATTTAAAAAATGCCTTTATTTTCATTTGATGTTTTTTTTTATTTTTTTTTTTTTTAAATTTTGGTTAATAAACACTGTTAATCAGACCTTTAAAAAAATTACCAAATTGAAAATTGTTTTTTTTTAGTTTAAATGCGGATTTACAAATTTATGTTTACACGTTCTATAATTTCAATAATATTTTATAACAAGTATTAAATATCTTTTGAAAATAATATACATATTTTATAGATTAAATTGGTAACACGTTTAACAAAAAAAATATTGATACATACCCGTGTTTTAGAGGGAAGGGTCGAAATCCTGAGGGGCGGATATTATAATAGAGAAACATTTAAAATCATTTTTAATTTAAGGTCTACACAATTGTATTGCCATGTTTATTGATCGATTTTTATTCACCGTAAATATCACACTTCTTCCTGGGTATTAGGTCAGTCGTTATTTGTACTTCCCACGTTATGGTTGAAACTATATTCCTTTGAAATACTCGTGCGAAGATTTGTGTGACAGTTGTATCTACAAACCATATCATCAGTATACAAAAGGCAAGAATTTATATATTACATTTTTTTTTTTTTAATTTTACATATTTTTATTTTTTTGTAAAAATACTAGCAACAAAATTAATTATATGCTCAAATATTCTCAGATATAAAATAATATTGACATATATTATTGTTTCAATATCATCATTTATGAGTATATACAAACCTTTACATTGAAAAAAAAAATGATCTAGTACTTTAAGTTTGACTCTTAAAAAGCTATTTTTATTGATTCACAATCTTCATTATTCTACTCATATATTATCTCACTATATTTTTTTTTAACGTCAGGAACTCTGTTAAGGAACTGTCTATTCATAAACGTCCTTTTTTATTCTTAAAAAAAATATTTAATACGAAGGAAAATGTTATGTTACACTTCAGAGTAGAAATATAACATTGACATATTACCTCAAAAAGGTCCATAAAGCTGTATTCTAAGATCGTATTTGAGATTGAACAAAATGCATTTTTTCTTGCTATTACTTTGAATTTTTTTAATAAGCTTTAAAGATGATCCCGTCAATACTAGAGAAGAAAACACTATCATTCAAAAATATCAACCAGAGACTAAATATAATTGAACTATGGGGGAATGAAACGGGGGGGGGGGCGTGGAGGGGGGACTAATTGTGGCAACTGTAATTATCAGATCCTTTTTTATGACACACAGTTAAGTAAATGTAAACTAATCACATTGATTGAGTAAATGTACATATGATAAAGTTTCTATTCTGATGGAAGACTCGAACTAATTTACAATAAAAATAAAAAGTCATAACGCTCAGGACTTGAGGTAAATTTATAATTCTACTACACAGACTAGTACAATAACAATAGTTGAATTAAATATAGTTCTACTACACACACTAGTACACTAAAACAGATGAATTCAATATAGTTCTACTACACACACTAGTACACTAAAACAGATGAATTCAATATAGTTCTACTACACACACTAGTACACTAAAACAGTTGAAGAAAATATACTTCTAATACACACACTAGAACAATAAAAAAAGTTAAAGTAAATATAGTTCTACTACACACACTAGTTCACGAAAAGCAGTGATTAAAGATAGTGGATTTTGGTTAAAGAAATCCTAGGACACATAACCTTTTTAGCGCTCCCTCCCATTCGAAAACCTTTTAATATTATATGTAAAATGCACCAATGGGCGCCTTTTTGTATCACCGATCTGTTGTAGTTATTTTACTCAACTCTCTTGTAGTTATTTTACTCCACTCTGTAGTATTTATTTCATTCCACTCTGTTGTAGTGATTTTACTCTTCTCTCTTGGAGTTATTTTATTTCACTCTCTTGTAGTGATTTTACTCCACTCTCTTGTAGTTATTTAACTCCACTCTGTAGTATTTATTTCATTTCACTCTGTTGTAATGATCTTACTCCACTCTGTAGAATTTATTTCATTCCACTCTGTTGTAGTGATTTTACTCTTCTCTCTTGTAGTTATTTTATTCCACTCTCTTTTAGTGATTTTACTCCACTCTGTAGTATTTATTTCATTCCACTCTCTTTTAGTGCTTTTACTCCACTCTCTTGTAGTTATTTTACTCCACTCTGTAGTATTTATTTCATTCCACTCTGTTGTAGTGATTTTACTCTTCTCTCTTGTAGTTATTTTATTCCACTCTCTTTTAGTGATTTTACTCCACTCTCTTGTAGTTATTTTACTCCTTTCTGCAGTATTTATTTCATTCCACTCTGTTGTAGTTATTTTACTCCACTCTCTTGTAGTTATTTTACTCCACTCTCTTGTAGTTATTTTACTCCACTCTCTTGTAGTTATTTTACTCTACTCAGTTGTAGTTATGTTACTCCACTACGTTGTAGTTATTTTACTTCACTCTGTTATTCTTACGATTATAAAAAAAAGACTTTCAGTTTCTTTATCATGAAGTCAGAAATAATAATTCAGTATAAACTATTACATTGAAACCTTGTGATTAAAAGATAGCCCCCAATAATTGTATCTTTATATTTAGCGGGACTAAACAAATAACAAATTCAAACTTGGTCAGACATTACCCTATTCTACTGTTTACTATTCATAGCGATGTGTATTCCACGTTTTTACTAAAGACTCCTTTACATACATTCCTTTTCACGTGAATTAAACGTTTTATAGTTTGACAATCCAGAAAAGGCAATTTTAAAAATCAATAAATTTTCACTTGGTAATCAATAAGACTTTTAAAGACATACTTTAATTTAAACATAATCGATATTAATGAAATCAATGCTTTTCAGCTGTAATATTATTGATCCAATAGTTATGCAAGAAAAGACATTCAAAAGACATTTTAAGTCACATTTTTCTTCATGCATGCATAACGAAAAAAAATTGATTCTTTAGTTATTTCGGAGCGAATAACTGAACAGACATTTTTGTCGAAAATAAAGTCATACTGATATGTGTTGTAATGATTTATATATATATATATATGTCAATATCTACCGGTAGGGAATAGTTGTATGGAAGAAAAAAAAGTATAACATCAGGCTTTATGAAAATATAAACTATAGTAAATGGCTTTGTCATAGTTTTCAGTCATTCATGTATGTTATCTATAATAAAATAATATTGTGTTCAATGAAACTGGTAGAGAAAAATGGCGTGCTATATCTAACATTTTGTAATATATTTTAAATATATTTTAAATAGGGGCTAATGTCTATAGGTCAGTTCTATGAGTCCTCAACAATTGGGGCTAATGTCTATAGGTCAGTTCTATGAGTCCTCAACAATTGGGGCTAGTGTTTATAGGTCAGTTCTATGAGTCCTCAACAATTGGGACTAGTGTTTATAGGTCAGTTCTATGAGTCCTCAACTATTGGGGCTAATGTCTATAGGTCAGTTCTATGAGTCCTCAACAATTGGGGCTAGTGTCTATAGGTCAGTTCAATGAGTCCTCAACAATTGGGGCTAGTGTCTATAGGTCAGTTCTATGAGTCCTCAACAATTGGGGCTAATGTCTATAGGTCAGTTCTATGAGTCCTCAACAATTGGGGCTAATGTCTATAGGTCAGTTCTATGAGTCCTCAACAATTGGGGCTAATGTCTATAGGTCAGTTCTATGAGTCCTCAACAATTGGGGCTAGTGTCTATAGGTCATTTCTATGAGTCCTCAACAATTGGGGCTAGTGTCTATAGGTCAGTTCTATGAGTCCTCAACAATTAGGGCTAGTGTCTATAGGTCAGTTCTATGAGTCCTCAACAATTGGGGCTAGTGTCTATAGGTCAGTTCTATGAGTCCTCAACAATTGGGGCTAGTGTTTATAGGGCAGTTCTATGAGTCCTCAACAATGTCGACAGGTCAGTTTTTATTGATCTATGGTTGTTTATGTTGAGATGGTGTACACACAGGTATGATTATTTTATTTGGGTTGAACTATTTAACATATGAACTTTATTTGATGTACTATTAGTTGTCGCTATTCTGAGATGTATTTTGGCTACATTAATCTTTTCATGTCCTTTGGGGCCACTGCAAGTATGTAGATTGATTGTTAACGCACTCAAATATATATTTTCACTATTTTCAACTCCAACAGCGTACCTACCAACCGGTCCGGGTACCGGGTCTTTGATTACTAGTTGTCACAAAAAAGTATTACTTTTGACTTGCTTAGAGCTAACCGCACACCTATTGTGACTTTTTATTCTGATTACTATCAATATACAAGCACATTGTTTGTACAGTGTACACATGTGTCATTAATCAAGTTAAACCTATGATATTCATGATAGTATCCGTATGACGTCATTTTATCATATGAAAATTCGCCCATGGGATATGTCGAGTCTCCTGTTGTATGTGTATGCGTATCTATTTGCATCTCCTGTACTTAGTTTATGTTTCTGTTTATCTATTTAAATCTTTTTTTTTACTTGTATGTGTCTGTGTATCTACTTGTATCTTCTTGTATATACTTGTATCTCAGGTAGTTAGTTATATGTATATATGAATCTATTTGTATCTTCGGTCACTTGATGTATGCATCAATGTATACACTGTTATATAATGTATTTACTGTTAATATTTAGTTTAAATCTTGGTCATGTGCATATACTATTGTCAACTATAATCAACAGATTTTTGTTTACTGTCAGCGAATCTGTGTTTCAATGGAATTGTCCTTTGCGTCCATATATATGTGCACGTGAATACAATGCAGTCAGTTAAATAATATTAAAGTCAAAAGCACAGACAATAATTGAATATGATTTATTAATATTGTTTCTTTAAAAATATTTTTTTTATATATAAACTCGTTCACATTTTGTTTTGTTCACAGAAACTGAATGATGAAAATGTATAGACAAATGCTATCATGTTGTATCTACATACTCATGTGTGGTGTCATTACATCCCTCCCAGAAAAGAAAAATGCAAGACAGAAACATGAACGTTATTCACATGATACCATTTCCTGTGACTACAAACAAAACATAAAACAAATAATTGTTGACTGTTCTGGACGATCACTGAACTATACAAACAAATGTTGGTTTCCTGAGAACACAACTGAAATAATGTTACAACATAATGTGTTAACAGTTTTATATAACAATACACTAAATAACTTGTATAAACTTGAACGACTCAGTCTTCAAGACAATATGTTGACCTACATAGAGCCTGAGACATTTCAAGGTCTTATCAACTTACAGTACCTGAATCTGGAGAACAATAAACTTGATTTATTTACTTTACCTGTGGATATATTTAGTGATCTAATTAACTTAAGTGACCTACTTATAATGCAGAGCAAGGAAAGAAGTACACCAACAATACTTAATGAAAATTATTTCTATCAAGGAACATTTCCTGACACGATGTTTGGAAATTTAACAACTTTAACTTTCTTAAGTATTAGTACTTTACAATCATCTAGTTTGTACTTTAACAAAGAATTCAATAATCTCAATAGACTATCTTCGTTAACAGTATCAGCACCTTTCTGTGAGATTATAAACAATAGTTTTGAAAATGTTAGATTTGTTCAAAATTTGTATTTGCTTCACACTAGCACCCCATTTAGTCATGAAGCGTTAAGATCTTTTTATAATGTACAAAATATCACGTACAGCATGATACCTATGTGTCTAAGAGAGGCGATACAAACACTTATTCCATTAAAAAATAAAAACTTGACTTATTTGAGGTTTCATCAAGTTAAACGTCAAGATGAAAGTAGAACATTAAACTACGAGGATGGAGTTCTGACCGTTGCCATGGAGATCTTAGAACAAATTTGTATTGAGAATCTGATATTAGAAAACAATGATTTATTAATAATTAATTTTGGTTGGTATATTGGTACTAAATTGAAAAAGTGTCTTACAAGTCTGACTATATTTGATAATATCATTATTGATTTCTCTTCAATTTATTCATTACAGTACCTAACTGTACTGAAACAAGTTGTCATAAATGGAATTACATTTACAGAGGCTAATCATGATTCAAGAGTTGCAATTTATAAAAGATCAATACAATCTAGAAATAATGGACCATTCTATAGAACAAATGTACATTCCAGTGTAAATACACGTCTGGACTTAACTAATTGTAAACTGAATGGAACCATCATTGATATTCCCCTAAATTATTCCATAGAAAGTATATCTCTCTCGTCATTTCTTGTATCACCTATCACTGTAGTTATTATATATAGTAGTGAGTCTTTACTAGAGCTATCACTTACACATTTAAATCTTGTGGAGATATGTTTTAAACCAAATGAAAAACAACAAATTGAAGGCTTGCCAAATCTGAGGATGTTAAATATTTCTTTCAACGATCTGTCAAATTTGTATCCAGAATTTTTTGACAAATACCCATCACTTGAGATTCTTTCTATGCAGCATAGCCAACTTAGAAGAACATTTATATTCCAATATAGTTATAGATTATTCCAGAATCTTATCCATCTACAACATCTAGATATATCTTACAATTCTCTTGACATGTTATCAATAAAAACATTCCAGACAAATCCCAACCTTAAATCTTTCAACATTTCATTAAATAAATTTGTAAATATTCCGTTTGATTTAAAATTAACAGAAAAATTACAAATTCTCGACATCAGTGAAAATGCAATCACCACACTTTCTAATATGGAAAGAGATCAAATAGAGAGAAACAGGGAAAATTTGGGTCGCTTTGAACTTTATTTATCTGGAAACATTTTATCTTGTGGATGTAACAATCTTCAATTTCTAAAATGGCTACAAATGACAAATGTCATGATTGATAAAGACAGAAATTTTACTTGTATAAATAAGGAAGGTGTTTTGAGTTTTACTTTGGCTTACTCGGACATTGAAGGACTTTGGCGTGAATGTTGGGGTCTGTATCATTTTAACATTGCAATGGGGCTTTTTTTATCAACTTTTATTGCATTTCTACTTTCTTTCTTTGGACAAGAATGAAAACATTCATTTTATCATCTGTTCTTCAAATATATGCTGGCTTTAAAATGGCTAAAATTTCAGACTTTAAGTATAATGTGTTTATAGGATATACTGACGACTATAGTTGCTTCCCATGCTCTACATTAACACGATTTATTAATTCCTCCCCGAACGTGATCTTTCAATTGGAATTGATTTCGCTGATGCTATTATAAAGGCCATAAATGAAAGTTGGAGAGTTCTTTTTGTTATTAACGAAAGTGTACTTGAAGAAAATGAATATTTATATTATATGTTCAAGTACTCTGTTTCTACAATAAGTCCAATGAATCCATCTCGTGTGGTTATTTTAATAGAGAGGCGATGCCTGGCAACATTACCAACAGAATATTTTAGTTTAATTCCAGAAGAAAATGTTATTTTGTTTTCTGAGATGGAGCTGACCTATAAAGTAAAGCAGTCGTTGAAAAATAGACTGATGTGATATTGTGATGACAAAGGATCAAATAAATGTGGTGTATGAATGGCTAATTACTTGACCGATGTCATCTCTAGATGACTAAAAAACAGAATGATGTGAAAATTATATGTGTTATAAAGGCTATATTAAACATAATATATGTAATGAGATAACAGTTGTTACGTGTCAAAATATTTTTGCGACAGTTGTTATTTATCATGGAATGTTTGTTTGTCTGTCACTGTCTTTAAGATATTTTAGAATTATATTTAAAACAAATGTGGAAATCATCTTGCTCAAAAATTGGTTACATTACTTTCAAGAAAAAATTCACAATTACCTGTATGTACATTCATTCACACTTAACTCTATGAACAATCATTCATTCTTACCTCTATGTACATTCATTCACAATTTATTATGCATATTCATTCACACTTACCTCTTTGTACATTCTTTCAAACTTACCTCTATTCACATTCAATCATACTTACCTTATGCATATTCATTCACACTTACCTTTATGTACATCCATTCACAACACCTGTATATACATTCATTCATACTTACCTCTATGTACATTCAATCATACTTACATGTATGTACATTACTTCTATATACATTTATTCACACTATGCTCTATATTGGCCTACATTGACTCACACTTACCTGTATGTACATTCAGTTACACTTACCTGTATATCATTATTTCACACATACATGTATATAGATTCATTTACATCTACCTGTATCTGCATTTTGTTTTACATTTCTAACACAGCCCTTTTATATAATTGAAGGTAAGTACGCTACAATCAACAAAAATAACAGCATGTAATATAATATACCAAACATAAAGATGTTTTATTCATATAAAATACCAAACACTAATACAATTTATTTACCAGCTTTGGTATAGCTTTGATTTCACAATGCATGGCTCAACGGGAAAAAAGAACCTGTTATTGTTTAATGACTTAAAACAAGTTGACTACTTCAAACTTTTAAATTATAACTTATTATCTTTCTTTAAGACCGATTAATTGAATTAGTTATTTATTTGTAGAAAGGTATCGATTCTGCTATATCTAGCTATTCATTTAATATACACGCTAATGTTGTTTTTATTCCCTAAGAACACAACATAATTAATGTTACATCATAGTGTGATGACAATATACGAACAACTGCAATAGATAATAACATGTGGCCTTTATGGTCATTTACATTGATTTATAACAGTTTACATTAAATTATAACGATTGGTTTATAACGATTTATATTGAATTAAAAATGGATTTGTACACCACAGTTTTAGTGTAGCAGGCAGAGCTGCCGATGCGTACAGGGGAGAAAGCAACGTATAATTGTCCGTGGCTAAACACATGTTGTGGTAGGTAGATACCGACCGTATCCAGTGGCGATTCAAGGACTCGTCAACTTGCAGCAGAGGTTTAGAACATGTGGTCCGCGGAACCCAAGGGGTTCGCGAGAAGCTTCAAAAGGGTCCGTGGGCAAGTCAATGAAATTAGTGATTTTTCTTGTATAAAGTATTGCTTGGTTTGGTTGATTTGTTGGCACTGAGCTAAACAAAAATACTAGCTATGCCAAAGTTTCAGGCACAGATAACAATGTGTAGAATTGAAAACTTCGCTGATATTTCCTTATATTTTTTTTTTGTCTGAACTAGTCAGCATACTACATATCCTTGTGCACTTTTTTCACTCATGTCATTTTGGCAATATTTCTTACTTACTGAGCTCTGACATCACTGTTAAAACATCCGGGTCTCTGCAAACGTGTGTATGGTTGATAAATAGTCTGGTTAATCAGTGGTTACAGTTATTATACGCCTCGATTGGCCTAGAAATAATATTGATATCAAACTGCTGGTATAAACTTCGCATGTTAATTTAAAATGACACTCACATATCTTTTTGGTTGGAAGTAGACTTTTCGTATTTTTTTTAATTTGAAATTAGACCAGAGCATAATAGTTATTTTAATTAATGCATCGATGAAACGGTGCGAAATTCAAAAGATGAACATATTATGCTGTTCTCTTGTCATGTCATGTGCTTAAGTAACTAATACTTTTTGAAATGTTAGTAAACAATTCAAAATATTTGATAAGATTTGTATTTGTTTTATTATAGTAGTCGATTTTATTTTAAAATGAGAGTTTTCGTCATCATAATGTGAAATATTTTTACATATAATTACCTCCTCTAACTCTCCCTACTCTGAAACATTGTCTCTATTTTTTTTCCCTGTGAGATCTGAGTCAAAGGGGCTAAATGGTTATTGGTCATTTGTTTATCAGTATTTTGTCTAAATAAAACTGTCCAAGCCTAGTAACATGGATAAATTTGTGAAGAGGAAAACTAACCAGAACGTTGAAGATTCTGATGATTAAGCAGCCAAGACGAAAAAAAAGAAAACGGCGCTATTATAATCTAAAATATTTACCACTCGGCTTCACCTCAGTGGGGACCGATGCTGACCAACCTCTTTGTGTCGTGTTATGCAAACATTATCGAGCGATGCGATGAAGCCTGCAGAATTGAGGCCCACCTGACCAAAATGCATTCGAAATTTGCCAGTAAATCAAAGGAATACTTTGAGAGACAGAAAGAGCTATATTTGAGACATAAAGGCAAACTGATGGCACGCAATACTGTAAACGAGAAAGCTCTTCGAGCGTTGTATTTGGTTGGTAACATTATGAATAGCGCGTTCCAAAAAACCTCACACAAATGTTGAAAAGCTAATTATACCGGCAGCAGTCGACATGTCTGAAAACGTTGTGGGAAATGATGTTCAGGATGTTCAGACATCAATGTCCTGCTACCATTTTCTACGAAGTACTTGTGCGAAACTGCATTCTCTGCTGCTACTGTTACCAAGTACAGGTTCAGACTGGACATTGAAGTTAAAATACACATATGTTTATCTCGCATACCGCCATGTTTGGACAAACTATGTAGTGCAAAACAGGCATAGCCTTATCACTGAACTGAAATCTGTGAAACAGACATACCAGTAGAAAAAATACTCGGTGATTGTTTCATTTTTTTGGATAGATAGCTATTTCGGTAGTTGAAATGACTTATACATGCGCGTAACTTAGGCTAGGCCTACCGTATTGCAGAATCTATGTAGATTGCATCTGCAAACTTAAGTTATATTCTGGCCCATCATGAGGTACGAAAAGTTGAGGCCAGGACGCCTTGGGCTATGGGGGTCCGCCACCCGAGCTTGGAATTGCTAAGGGGTCCGCAGCATAAAAAAGGTTAAAAACCTCTGACTTACAGCACCTAAATCTGGATAGCAATGTATTGGATCTATTGAGTTAACGATGTCAATACTTAACTACAACTTTTCCATTACTCAATATTGTTCGTCTATTGATAACTGCATAGCTACATATACCCTAACACTAGTGGTCTGTTATTTGTTGGGTCATACAACATTAACACATGCACCCAAACACTAGTGGTCTGTTATTTGTTGGGTCATACAACATTAACATTTTATCATTTAACTGATGACACGTTAAGGTTGTAAATATAATTGTCAGGTGTAAACTTTAAATAATTGAGGGACTCGATTGATATTTATTAATGATGGTATCACAATGTTTACATTTATAATGATATTTATTGATGATGATATCACAAAGTTTACATTGCACAATTATATCTATTCGTGCTGTTATCACAAAGTTTACATTTCACAATATTTATTGATGATGGTATCACACAAATTACATTTCAAAATGAAATTTATTGATGATGATATCACAGTTTACATTTCACAATAATATTATTTATTTGTATATTATGTTATTGTTAAAGTAAGTGTTGAGATAATGTCCGACCCGTGAAAGTCGTTTTACTAGTGCATGATCTCACACTGAGTTATGGGCATGAATTTATATTTACCCAGCCGCGTGACTACATTTGACGAAAACATGACTACAAAAATTCTACGTAACACACTGTATAAATACTAAGCATATAAACGTGTATTTACTAACTAGTAGAAAAGCCTGCTGAAGCTGGCTGAACGAAATCCGACAAAAGAGATAACAAAACAAGATACGAAAAACTGCAACATTAAAAAACATGTGGCCTTTATGGTCATTTGCATTGATTTACAACAGTTTATATTAATTTACAACGATTAACTTATAACAATTTATATTGAATTAAAATTGATTTGTACACCACAGTTTTAGTGCAGCGAACGGAGCTGCCGATGCGTACAGGGGAGAAAGCAACGTATAATTGCCCGTGGCTAAACACAGGTTGTGGAAGGTAGATACCGACCTTATCCAGTGTCTATAGCCAATTACTTTTAACATGTGTTCCGATTGCATCATCTTTTTAGCTATCATGATGGACACAGCGAACGTGACAACATAGTGTACGGACCATGAGCCTGATTCCTGGTGTATTTTTCCGATCGAGCGTAGTTCTCATATCTTGCGGTGTATGCGTCGTATTTAAACTTTCATGGCAATAAAAGCCAAATAATGTTATTTTCTTTTAAAGTATTTCATACATTTATTTGTTATTTCTGTTCATATCGTAATATGTTCATGGCTATAAAGGCCATATGTTCTTTTCTATTGCAGTAGTTCGTATATTTCTTTGTTATCCCTTTATCACACTGGGTTACAATGCACACCGAGTAAAATGAAAACTACATGAGAAAGGGAGCCACACGGGTTAGACGTTTATGTATAAGGTGATCAATGCTAAAGGTGCCATGAAGAGGGGGCAAGTAGCGTAACTAAAATATTTATGAGAAAGATCATAAGCAAGTACCAATTGATACCTTAATCTTAACCAAATGAATGTAACGGTCATCAGCCAGAAGATGGGTGTTCTAAAAAAGAATCAAGTTATTCCTCTGGTCTCGGCTCCTGTCCGTCGCTGAAAGTGACAGAGCGAGTTGAACACTGAGTAAGAGTGCACTCGGCCCAACAGAATATATATTAAAGTACTTGCCCAAGCTAAGAGTCCATCATGTGACAACATGGTCTCCCTATTGGAAATATCTCAGTAAAATAGCGGGCAAATACTGAATCTCTTACAGCCCAACATTGCTGTGTCCCTCAACATCTCGGAACTGCCAAAAAGGCCAATGGCAAGCAATCTACCCTTCTGGTCGGCTAGCCCAGGACATTCGAATAGCATATCTTCTGCGGTTTCTTTAACTGATCTTAGCTGGTGATATTTTACGTATATTCAGTTTAATTATGGTGTAACATATATAAATGGAGATTCAGTCTTTCAGCTCGTGCCGTTTTACATATATTCAGTTTAATTATGGTGTAACATATATAGTTGTAACATATTGAGTTTTTTTACACGCTCTTTTTGTTTATTTATCTTCATGGAAATTTTAACCAATTTTAAACTTACTTTCAATTACTCGATTTTTACAAACTTGCTTGTATCCGAAGACAATACAATATTAACTAGTTATGCACATATTTTTGTTCCAATGTATTCTAATCAACTAATTTAAATTCAGTATGGAAAAATAGTATAATACTCTCTCAATCGATGCCGTTAATTTCACTTAATATTTATCACTACTCAGTAAGTGACAGGGTTATGAGATAATTATGTGTTTAGGTAGATTTAATTGAACAATATATTTAACATATTTAAACACTGTTTTCACTTCACACTAACATGCTGCTCTGATTGCTGATTAGTAGCATCTGGCCACCAGCGCCAAATGTTTTGTGTCGCTTTGTTTCTTTTTAATTTCAGTTGTTCTTCTGTGTCGGTTGGCATATCTCTTAGACACAGGTCAATGGATTTAATTAATTACAAATAGAGGTTTGAGATATGTTTTATACCGTCTTATTGTTAGCCCGTAAAATATACTAACGGCAATAATGTAAGCAATAATTTATGTTTATTGTTTTCTTCCCAGAATGTACCACCAGGGATTCGCGTATTACATTGTATTAGAACATGGGTAGCCGAGCACATGACAGTAGCTTAAGAGTATAGAGTTTCATCATAGGTGAGTAACAATGAAAATTTTCCAGATCCTTGAGATTTTTTTTAGTCCGACAAGTCCCACCAACTTTAAATATTAAACGAAATGTGTCTAATAGTTCTGCTAACCGCACAAACCCTCGCTATGCCGCAGTTACTGAAACAGACGAATTATACTTTTAATCTGGCTGTCACGGGTTGTGACTAATCTGTCAAAACCATTCCCTTTATTCCAACCCTTGACTTAATAGTATTAATAAAATTAATACGTATATTATACAGTGTATAGTAGTATACTTTCCCAATCTCCCGCCCCTACCACCCTTTTTACCCCACCCCGTCATATCGCAGGTGGCCAGCGGGGCTCAGATGAAAAGCCTACGCCGGCGAACAGGACAACGGTTGGCAGAAATACGTTACATTACACTGGGGATTCTCTCTGACCACACGGCCCCTGTTCAAATGCCGACAAAGGATAGATGTCCCGTTACTCTTGTCTTTGTCGGTATGACGTACTTCTCCCCCCCCCCATCTAGGCTCCACCCCCTGATTTGACAGGAAAAGATGTTTGATGATTGGTCAGGAGGTCACGTGTGAAAGGGTATGTGAGTAATGTAAGATAGTTTGATAGATATTCGACGGAGTGTCCGACTCGTGTGCAGTCGAGATTCGACTGAGTGATCTCTGACAGAGAGTCGATTGATGTGTCTCTGATTGAGAGAGAGAGAGAAATAGAGAGAGAGATACACGCCTTACACTTTGAGAAGGAGTTAAAGTTGAATTAAATATACACTGTTTGATTTAGTTTGTGCATGTGTGTTAATCACACTTTTTAAGTGACTATAGAGAGTATGAATTTTTATATTGTTATGTGACGTAGTTACTACTAGTTAGACGTCATTTGTGACTTGCTTAGATACAAGCCTTGGAGATGTGTAAAGTCCCTGTAAGGATGAGATGAAATCCCTTAGATCCTGTAAACCACTAATGGGACGGTTTTATGGTGCCTTTCTTTCATCCCCACCATAGCCGATAGTGCAATGGCCATGGAGGCACCACGGGAGATATATCGGGAACTTGAGCCTCACCGGAGATCGAACCAGGTACCTTCAGGTCGACAGTCGGGCGCGTTACCGCACGACCATCCGTCCCCTAAGCCTTGGAGATAGAGGCAGTTACTCTTTTGATCTCAGACTAGTAGGACGTGTTTTACTTGACATTGAAGATGTGCGTTCATTATGTACCTTTGTCTAAAATTTAATGTAATACATTAAAGTCTACATCCACAAATAAAACCAGGAATCAGCCGCACTGTTTTGTGTATTTATTTGAAGTTGTTTGAATGTAAAGTCAACGACCCGCTACCACAGCAGCGCCTCCACATCCATTCGAACAGTAACAACAGTCAGACCCAAAACCTCAAACCTTTACACACTTCATTCATTTATATTGGATTATTATTTTCTTTGCTGCATTTTTGCTCGATGATCTAACAGCCACCAGATCCCTGTTACGGACTGGTGCCTTTGTATAAATAAAATATATCTTGTTGTTGCACACACGACTTGTCGAATTGAATTATCGTCCTGTGTTGTAGTCTAATTACTGGTGAGAGAGTGTGTGTCAGAAACACAAATAAAAATACGAGTCATCACTGAGTCAGCCCTCATACTTCTAGATACAAGCCTAGGGCCCCCTCATAGGGGTCCTCAACACTGTCCCTATAACCCATTCGTGCTAAGGAAGTCTACTTCATCTTTATTACACTGAATATAGTGTTTATATATTTAAGTAGCTATTGATGTAGTGATAATTGTGATGAATTATACTCTGCAAAGAGGATAAAATATAGAAATGGAATTGAGCTCAAAATATTTAGACATAAACCATTCAAATAAACTCCTTTTAAACTGTCACATTTATCACTAATGAAAATATTACATCTTGTTGTTGATGTTATTTGATAATAAATAATACGTATAATCAATTATTGAAATCAAGACTTTAACGAAAATAAATCATGTCAGCTATAACAAACAAAAATAACATTAAATATCTTACCAAACTTATAAGTATTTGTATCGATCGATTGTCGTTTACCATAAAGATCGAACTTCTCAACTGGTATTAGACCTGTGATTTGGTGTCACCCACGATCTTATTGAATAGATATTTATATGAAAAACTAGTCTTGGTCTTCTAGCAGTGTTGACAACAAACTTAAGTATCAATCTACTCTAGGTAAGAAATGTTATATTATAGATTTGCTTTAACTGAAGTATTTCATCATAAACTTAAACATAACATTAGCCAAAAAAAAACAGCAATAAATGAATTGATGATTTACAGTGTTCGAATATGTTACATATTTGATTTTTTTTTTTTTTTTTTTTTTGGAAAAAGTACAAATTTAGAGAATAATGGTATTTAGAGAAGAATGGTATTTAGAGAAGAATGGTATTTAGAGAAGAATGGTATTTAGAGAAGAATGGTATTTATTTAATGGATCTGTTTCAAACGATTTTGGATTCTAAGCATTACATTTGTATTATTTTTTTTTTTACAATTTGTTTTATTTGTCAATAATATTTGTGATATATCTGTTTGCAAGACAACTAAAATGTAATTTATGTTTTTGAAGAGTTGAATACAAATATTCGTAACAATTTTAATAAATAAGCCATGTGACATACGATGTTTTAGTGAGAGTAAAAGATTAAATAAAAAAAAATGTTTACAGTGATGATCCACTGACAATGTTAAATTATCAATAATATCCATTTACATTTTTTTACTCTAATTTCTCAAAGATGTTTTAAAGCATTTTATATAAGCAGGTACGGTTTGATATTGTTTTGTATATAAAAATTCATTAGAAATCCGGATGTAGCAAAACATAACTTCATCGAACTAGCAGCATAATACTGTTGTTCATCAGATCATTTTATTTACTTTTTCTTTACAGAAATTGAGTGATGAAAATGTATAGACAGGTGCTGTCATGTTGTTTTTACATATTCATGTGTGATGGCATTACATCCCTCCCTGCAATGAATAACACAAGACTGAAACATGAAACATATTTACATGATCTAATTCCCTGTGATTACAAGCAAAACATGAAACAAACAATTGTTGATTGTTCTGGAAGATTACTGGACTATACAAACAAATCTTGGTTTCCTGAGAACACAACTGAAATAATGTTACAACATAATGTGTTAACAGTTTTACATAACAATACAATAAATAATTTGTATAAACTTGAACGACTCAGTCTTCAAGACAATATGTTGACCTACATAGAGCCTGAGACATTTCAAGGCCTCATCAACTTACAGTACCTGAATCTTGAGAGCAATCGATTGGATTTATTTAGTTTACCGGTGGATATATTTAGTGATCTAATTAGCTTAAGCGAACTGCTTATCATGCAGAGCAACGGAAGACATGTATTGCTAAATTCCGGGAAAAAAAATGATTTCTATCAAGGATCATTTCCAGACAAAATGTTTGAAAATTTAAAAAAATTGACCGTTTTAAGTATTAGTACTTCACAATCTTATACTTTCTATATTAACAAAGAATTTAATAATCTCATGAGTCTATGGTCGTTAAAAGTCGCTGGATCATTCTGTTACATTCCAAGTAATTGTTTCGAAAATGTTAGGTTCGTTCAAAATTTGTATTTGCTACACACTAGCCTTTGTCAATTTACTTTTAGTCATGATGCTTTAAGATCATTTCATAATCTTACAAATATAACGTACAGTATGATTGGGATAGGTTTACGAGAAGCGATACAAACTCTAAGTCCTTTACAAAACAAAAACTTGACTTATTTGAGGTTTCATCAACTAAAACGTCGAGAAGACCAAAGAACTTTAAACTATGAAGATGGAATTTTGACCCTTGCAATGGAAGTCATGGAACATATTTGTATTGAGAATCTAATATTAGAGGATAATGATCTTTTAGTGATTGATTTTGGATATTATTTTAATAGTAATTTAAAAAAGTGTCTGCGGAGTCTTATAATATTTGAAAATATCATGCTGGATTTCGGAACGGTATCCACATTACAATACCTAACTGTATTGAAAAATGTTGTCATAAATGGTGTTACATTTACAGAGAACATTGAATCAAATCAGGAATCAATTGTTTTAAAAAATAATAATACTTTAATAGCAAGTGTAAATGGAGCTATGTATAAACAAATCGTACACTACAATGCAGTACAAAGACTGGACTTAGCTTTTTGTAAATGGAATGGAACCATCATTGATATTCCCCTTTATTATTCCATAGAAAGTGTATCTCTTTCGTCATTCCTTGTATCACCTATCACTGTAGTTATTATATATAGTAGTGAGTCTTTACTAGAGCTATCACTTACACATTTAAATCTTGTGGAGATATGTTTCAAACCAAATAAAAAACAACAAATTGAAGGCTTGCCAAATCTGAGGATGTTAAATATTTCTTTCAATGATTTGTCAAAATTGTATTCAGAATTTTTTGATAAGTTCCCATCACTTGAGATTCTCTCCATGCATTATAGCCAACTTAGTAGTATATTTATATCAAAATATAGTTTCAGATTATTCCAGAATCACTCCAATCTACAACATCTTGATCTTTCTTACAACTCTCTAGACATGTTATCACCAAAAACATTCGAGCCCAATCCCAACCTGAAATCTGTAAATATTTCCATTAATAGATTTCAAAATATTCCATTTGATTTAAGATTAACACAGAAATTACAAATTCTTGACATTAGACAAAATGCAATCACCACACTTTCTAAAATAGAAAGAGATCAAATAGAGAGAAACAGGGAAAGTTTGGGTCACTTTGAACTTTATTTAGCCGGAAACATTTTATCGTGTGGTTGTGACAATCTTCAGTTTCTACAATGGCTACAAACGACAAATGTCATGATTGATGAAGACAGAAATTTTACTTGTATGAATAAGGAAGGAGTTTTGAGTTTTACTTTGGCTTACTCGGACATTGAAGGACTTTGGCGTGAATGTAGGGGTCAATATTTCTTTGACATTGCCATTGTATTATTTTCTGTAACAATAATTGCTTTCTTGTTGTACGTTCTGTGGACAAGAAATAAACTATTCATAATATCTAGTTTACTGCAATTATTGGCTGGCTTTAAATTGGCAACAAGTAAAAATTATAAATATGAAGTTTTTATCGGATTCTCTGACGACTATCGTCAATTTGTAGGCAATAAATTGATAAAATTTATTGAAAATGAGTTGAAACTTAAAAAAACATTCATTCTAAATCGCGATCTTTATTTGAACGAAGTTATGGAGTGTGAAGGCACTTTAAAGGCGATCAACTCAAGCTGGAGGGTTTTACTTGTGATAAACGAAAACCTCATCACTGAGGACCATGCTCTAGATTTTACATTTAAGTCAGCTGCCTATTATCTAAGTCCAGTTAATCCGTCTCAGTTGGTCATTTTAGCTGAAAAGAAGTTTTTTGATACATTACCTGCAGATTATTTCAATGCAGTTCCAGAAGACAATTTGATTACTTTTGAAGATAGTGAGATACCTATTTCTGAGAGGGAGTTGACCTATGAACTTAAGCAATCTTTAAAAACTCGATTGATTTGATCATTTGATGACCGTGGGATAATTAAATAACATATGCTAATGATTTTTTTTCTGTCATGTTGATGATTGAAACATAGATTAATGCAGACATTTAAGGAATAAAGACAATATTTAAGTGGCATTTTAAAAATATGAATGTTATTCTATATTGAATTTAGTTGTTGGCCTTTTGTTTTAACAGTTCATTTATACTATGTCAGTAATATTTTAATATACTGATCGGTTTAATATAAATTAGCGTGATATTTAGCCCACACATAGTAATTAAAGTTGCCAAAGAACACAAATGTTTGAACATTGAATAAAATATCTATTGTTAGGATAATTTTACATTTATATATGTTAAAAATGTAGTTGTTATTGGTTTTGCAATGAACAAGTTTTAAATCCTTCCCTTTTCTGAAAACGTTAGTTGTTGTTTTCACAAACAATAACAACTTAACGACCTTGTTTAACTACCAAAAGCAATGAATAAATGTTCTGATGAGTATAATATAATACATTTAAAAGTAAAATAGAAATACACACTATAAATATACTTAAATAGTTATAATGTTTGTTTCCTACCCTGTTGTTTACTACGCTATTATGTTTGCTTCCTACCCTGTCCATTACTACGCTATTATGTTTGCTTCCTACCCTGTTGTTTACTACGCTATTATGTTTGTTTCCTACCCTGTCCATTACTACGCTATTATGTTTGCTTCCTACCCTGTCCATTACTACGCTATTCTGTTTGCTTCATACTCTGTCTATTAAGACGCTATTCTCTTTACTGCCTTTCAAAGTCCTTCGTCTAGAAAGGTTATACTGCAATGCTTATGAATTTGAACTTACAAGACCAAAATCACAGTAGCTACTAAAGTTAGGAGACAGTGTCAAATATCCTGTAATATGACATAATTACATGTATATATATATATATATATATATATATATATATATATATATATATATATATATAAATTGACAATTGATTCCAGTATGTAAATGCCAGGACCAATTATCATTCGTGAGCATTTTATAGCATATGACACCCGTAGCAGCCTGCAAAATATTATTAAACTTATTATTTTTAATTTATAAAAAATGTAGTTTTTGTCATGACTAACTTTTGATAAGGTTGGTAGGCTATTGTTTAACTTGACTGTAGTTCATATATATATATATATATAATAATAATAATTATTTAATCAGATTTTTAAAATCAATATTAAAAAAAAAACAACTAGGACTGTGAAATAATGACCTACTAACATCACTTAAAAGTATAATACAATGGATATTATTTTAAATTAAACTTTATATCATAAAATATACACAATTTAGATCAGTTGTTTCCAAATTTTTTTGACACATGGACCCCTTTTTTTAGTCAAAACTTGCCCACGGACCCCCTAGTGAAAAAGTTGCATATATGCATGGTATAAAAATTACAAATAAAAATGAAATTGTCGACGTTATGGGAGTATCTATGTCCAGCTCAATGTTTGTGAGTAGTGACCGCAAATCCCCAAGAGCACTAATTTCTGGTCGGTTTCTGTTGTTTTTGTGTGTGATGAGGGTCATAACGGCACTGAATCCATGTTGTACCAAATAGTAATACGGAAAAGCTGTCAACAACTTCTGTACAATAACCCATAATGCAGGATATAAAATTGGGATCTGTTTTTATAACCAGAATTTGATTTGTGGTATCCTTGTTTAAAAAATTGGTTTAGGTTCCTCATTTGTGGATACTTCAATAATCTGCTCCTGTATTAGTAAGGATTCATCTGTGTTTGGAATCTGAGTTTGTCCACGCGCGAAATGGCTCTACACTAGTCTACACCCTGTCGGGAAAATCCAAGTGAAGAATGTCTTCAAATCTTTGCTTCTGGTCTGCATAAAGAACCGTTAAGTGTTGCAGTAAGCAAGCTAATCTCCAACTTAATTTTGCAATTTCGAAATATTTGGAAACTGAGAACGTTCTCCCCGTTTCCAAGTTTTGTTTGAAGAGAGAAAGTTTTGCCACAAACGCAGACATTACGCAATTAGATTTGATTAAACTTAATTGGTCAATGTGGAGAAATAGTATAGCCTAAGCTTGATGACGCCATTCGGTAGGCTCCGCCCACCGAAGTAGCTATGGCGTCATTCCGCCATCTTGTGTTGTAGTTTATTGTAGATTTTAGTTTATACGTCATTTGGTACAAATGACGTATATTAAACCGACAGTTGGGAGCACATGCTTTATTTTATAGTTTGTCTAGCTTTCGCCATCGATGTAGATGGATGCATATTTACAGTTTGCTATTGTACTCCTTCTGGATTCACCTTTATGTAAGTTTATGTTCAAGTATTAAATGATTGTTGATGTTACTTCACTGGAGTTAACTTCATAATTTGAGTTGTCTGAATTATTACACCTTCTACAAGTATCTTCATTATAAGGACCCGTAACAATCAACTTGTAGGTTTAAATTAGTTTCGTTAAATGTCAGTATGGCTATATCACTTTTTGACTTAATTAAATTGTGTCGCAAATCATTGTCTTTGCTTTCGAGAAATTCGACACTGAATAAAAGAGCGCATACAATCGATTTAACATGCACCTCTAGATAATCAACGTACTTCTGTGTGAAGTAGTAAACGGTTATGGACTTCGTCATTTTTCAAACAAAGTTGAGAAAATATTATCTCATTTAAGGCATTCCTTTTGATTTTATTAACTGCTTTAATGAAATAATCTAGTGATATATGCAAACGTTCACTAAGGTTTTTTGCGAAAAAATGATGTCAATGAATGCAGCCTCGGTATCTTCCTATCTTTGCCGGAGCACCATCAGTAGCAATAGAAATTATATTAGTCAAGGGTAACGCTTTTACATCGAACAATCTTTTTAATTCATTAAATAACGTTTCACATTTTGTCTCCGAACATTTAGCCAATAACAATTCTTGACCAAATTTGTCTTATTTTACAAATCTTACATAAGCTAAAAGTAAAGTTTCAGTTCCTGGTAAAGTGGACTCGTCAAGATGTATAGAAAATTCAGATGTTTTTAAGTAATTACATAAAGAACTTTCTACGGACTGAGGCAATTCGTTAATCCTCCTTTGTACTTTATATAATGTCGAAAGTTGGTTTGTGAATTTGTGCGTATTACCTCACTTACAGCGGTAAAATAAGTTCTTCATCAATAGTAGGTAGCTTTCCTGACTTTGCAATCACTTAAGAAAAGTTCTAAGAAGCAGCAAGCAGTCCATCATCATCTCAATCAGATGTTGTCCCTATGAGTTGTTGCAGTGACAGTATTTTCCAAATTTTTTATTCGACTGTTTGAAAAAAAACGTTAAATCCTTATATTTTTGTTTAAGACTGGGAAAATGTGTTTGCACACTTTGTATCAGCAGAACATAGAACTTAATTAGATGCACGATGTAAACTATTTTATAGTTATTTTATATTGTAGACAAATTAGTGCATTCAGTGGCGTTATTTCATTCCTGTATAAACGTGTAATCGGCCCTCTGTCTCTCACCGCGCTATGTTTGTTATTAATTAAATTAGCTGGCACTACTAGTTAATTCATTGTTTCTTTTAATTGAATTTCCATAATTATAAAAATGTATCATAATTTTACAATTTAACATTAACCTTTCGCGGACCCCCTGAAGTTGTTCAGGGACCCCCAAATCAATTTGAATTCCTCACGGACCCCCTGAATGATACCAGGGACCCCCGGGGTCCGTACGGACCACTTTGGGAACCACTGATTTTAGATCATTGATGTTTACGTCAGAATGGTGTTGATAATACAACCTTGTTATACTGAAAATACATTTCTTGTTTTCAATACATATATCTTATACTCTATAACATTTTTAACACTGAATATATATAGTCACCCTTTTTTTAGTTTTATTCATTCATTATTGAAGCTCTTTTATAATGATGGTAGATTGGAAAATATTATATACATCTCGGTTTCTGTGAGGGTTTGATAAAGTCTCCCAAATATGCTGGCCTTTTCAGCCCCCAGCCCCTCCCCTCAGTGGCGTATTCAACTCATGCAATAGTAACTAAGGCGGTAGACAATGAGACTGGTCGGCCAGCGATTAGCAAATGTGTTAATGTCCTTATTTAGTCCTGTGCTGGCCAAGCTGACTAAATATCGCCACCTGGTAATAGATTAAAGGGAAGGGGATTTGGCTTAGTATTACGAGAGTTGTGCACTCTGCGCCTTTTAATCCCCAACCTTTGCTGGTCTCACTAACTTTCGCAATGGATGGGACCTAAGGGAGAGAGCTGAGTGAGAGGAAATGAGAAACTCGACTTGCTGAGAGAGGGGCGAACTGTTGAAAATAGCTGAGTAAGAGGAAATGAGAGACTCAAGTTGCTGAGAGAGGAACGAAATGTTGGAGAGAGCTGAGTGATAGGAAATGAGAGACTCGAGTTTCTGAGAGAGAGGCGAACTGTTGGAGAGAGCTGAGTGATAGAAAATGAGAGATTTGTGTCGTTGGACTTGTTTAATTAGAGAGGAGCGGACTTGAATATCTCGAGAAGAACGGTAGATTTTGATATATACATTATGACTCAATTTGGATTTTATTTACCATTGTTGATGCTGCATGTAAATAAAGATTTTTTCGATGTATTTACATATGGGTCAGAATTCTTTTTTTTGTGTTGTGTTCGTCCCGTGGAACCATGTGGCTTGGACAAATACAAATACTTGCCCAAACTCAGTAGGTGATCATTCATCCAAGACAGTGGCTGTCATAGATCTCCCATGATCTTGACAAATGCCATAAATTCATTACTCACTCAAATGAAGTTTATGTGCAAATACATAACAACTGCAAACAATATATGCAATTGTTTACTTTAATAATTATTTTCTACTAGTTTTGCCTTTCAAAAACTGTGCAAAGAGAGATATTATTATTTAGCTTTGAAATGCATTGATTTATGTTATGAACAAATGTGGCAATCTAATTAGTTTCTGTTTATCAAAATGACATATTGGATATATTATTAAAAAAATAGTTTACACAAATTAATACTCGTGAAATAGATTCGAACCTGAGCAGCAGCATAATAAATAAATGATGGGTTCTTTTTCATTTCTACTTGGGTTAAGTGGCATAGTCTTGTTAGTTAGTCTAAAACTAAATCAAAGAACTAATTAATTTGAAAAAAAAATAATATAATAGCTAAAAACTTTTGTTTAATAAAAATAGTACATACTTTCTTTTTTATATTAGATCGACTTTAAAAAAAAAATAATTTTATTATTCAAACATTTTTTTTTTATTGTCGGAGACAATTCGATTATTACTATTCTTTTCTTTTGACTACTTTAAAATGTTATCTGTTGTAATGGAAACAATAATAATTTATATGATAATATGTAATTATACTTTAAAAAAAATAAGATTATTACGTCTCCGAATTAAAACCTCAGAAAGTATTAAAAAGTATAATTCTTTTTAATTTTTTTATCAAATCGAGAGGCGGGAAAGAAGCCATAATTATTATTTTAAACTGGTAATAGTATTCATGACTCTTATTCTTATTTTCGATTTAGCGTGGACAGCTGAACAAACCTCAGACCTCATTTATTACATAAGTCTATTCCCCAAAAACCTATAGGCCTACCTCTTATTTCTTAAAAAAGTGATGTTGGTTCTTCCCATACGTAGTTTCAATGCAAAGACACCTGTCAATCAACAAGTTTCAAGCAAAAACACCTGTCAATCAGCAAGTTTCAAGCAAAGACACCTGTAAATCAGCAAATTTCAAGAAAAGACACCTGTCAATCAGCAATGTTCAAGCAAAGACAACAGTCAATCAGCAAATTTCAAGCAAATATATCTGTCAATCAGCAAGTTTCAAGCAAAGACACCTGTCAATCAGCAATTTTTAAGCAAAGACACCAGTCAATCAGCAAATTTCAAGCAAATATATCTGTCAATCAGCAAGTTTCAAGCAAAGACACCTATCAATCAGCAAGTTTCAAGCAAAGACACCTGTCAATCAGCAAATTTCAAGCAAAGTCACCTGTCAATCAGCAATTTTCAAGCAAAGACACCTGTCAATCAGCAATTTTCAAGCAAAGACACATGTCAATCAGCAAGTTTCAAGCAAAGACACCTGTCAATCAGGAATTTTCAAGCAAAAACACCTGTCAATCAGCAAATTTCAAGCAAATATATCTGTCAATCAGCAAATTTCAAGCAATGACACATGTCAATCAGCAAGTTTCCAGCAAAGACACCTGTCAATCAGCGAATTTCAAGCAAAGACACCTGTCAATCAGCAAATTTCAAGCAAAGATACCTGCCAATCAGCAATTTTCAAGCAATTACACCTATCAATCAGCAAGTTTCAAGCAAAGACACCTGGTAATCAGCAAATTTCAAGCAAAGACACCTGTCAATCAGCAAGGTTCAAGCAAAGACACAAGTCAACTAATTCTACCTTTTTAGGGTCACCAGGTGTCCAAATATTGTACAGCTAAAGGCCATTTAAAAATAATTAGAATCTGCAATCCCAATTTTGAAATGTCACCTTTCTTCTTCGATTTAATGTAAATTTGACAGTTGCAGTGTATGCGTTTTGATTTTTGATCTTTTCTGACAAGTTTGTGTTATTAGAATTGGTTTCTATACTGAAACTCTTTTTTTCACAACTTTCAAACAACAGAATTTGGATAAAATATTAATATTTTTTACCTAGTTTATCGTGTTTTAATGGCAATTAGTTGTCTGCCGTACTTAGTAGACTAATCATACAGTTATTTCGTTAACATCAACGAGCATTACACACTGTAGAAAGGGAAAAATCAACGCGACACAAAAATCTAAGCCAATCATAAAGAAATATCAAAATGATAAAATGGAAACATAAAACAGTCTAGTGAAAAATACACATGAAGCTACACATTGGACAAAGCACACTAAAATACACACTAGGGTTATGACAAATTTTAAATTTATTTGCCTAAAACTAGCAAAAATTAATTTGGCTTTGCCAAAAAAATAAAAAAAAAACTTCCCATACCTAGGTAAATCCACAATTTTAGCATTGAAACATAAAGGTTCAAGCAATTATTATTGTAACATGTAAGGTTTCCATAAAATACCTATAATTCATACATATTAATGAGCATATTCAGTGTTTTTAAAGTGTTTCAGATTTGTGTGTTTGTGTTACAAATTTGCTGTTAAGATATGTGTCAGTCTTCAAGTAGAATGAACCTCCTCCATCAACGTTTGAGTTATCACAGCTACTATGTTGAAACAAGCAATCAAGCACTTATGGTTCACTATTCCAGTAATTACATAACCATCTTACAACATTGGGACACTGAAGCTTGGTTATTGCTGACATCAGATTTTCATAATCCATCTCTGAGTATTATTGGTTAGAAAACCATACCCTCAACCATGTATTTGCAATAAAATTACAAGTTACCTCCATCTGTTCTCGACAATTGGGTTGTTTATGTCAGGTGATAGTGACGGTACAGGAAAAAAGTCAATCGCATGTCGAAGAACAAGTTCAAAAACGTGGTGTTGGCAGCTTATGTATTGTGTTTCTTTTAATCCTTTATCTCGAAATGTTCTCTGAAGCCTCGCTACAACACCATTTTTACTACTACTATTGACTGCTGCTGTGTCAAAGCTGATCATCTAAATATTGTTCCATGTGTCAAGAAAACATAGTGTTCAGGTCGGCGAGTATGGTTGAAAGGAGGTGTGCGTATTTTGGTGCGCATGTTCTAAAACGAAACTTGTGGAGCTCTATTAGTGAACAGCTGCAAGTGACGTACAATGCATAGATTTGGTAGGTTTATTTTTTTTTGCGTTTTCCCATGCCATGTAAACGGCTTATTTACATACATGATGTATAATGTGTGTGTGTTTATTATGCATTCGTCCTATTTCATATAACTAATTTATTTACATATATGATGTTGGTGTGTGTGGTAGGATTATCGACCTTGATGTATGTTGTAGTTTAGACAATACGTAGTGTAGTGTAATAAAAAAAAAATAATTGTGAATTTATGTCGTGCATGATGTTGATTGTAACATGGACGACCTGAATTGAATGTAAACTGTCCGAATAGTACTTGGTCAGCGTGAATTGCCCTGCCTGAAGTGCACCTTAACAGACCTGACACCCAGCCGTTCTGGAGGGATCTTAGACCTAGACGCCCAGGCTTGAGAGATAATATGTCAGCATATAGTATAATTATTGTATGTTAATACTATTTGGTTCATATGCCAGTTCTGTATGTTGTATTATATATATATATATATATATATATATGTATATATATATTTGGTGAACATCTCACCAATGTACCTCTAAACTACGAGTCGTCCAATTAGGTTGTGACACCATGCACTGTACTCATCAAGCAGTTCCTGTAGAGGTTTATATATATATATATATATATATATATATATATATATATATATATATATATATATATATCTGTAGATGTTAACTGTTACAAAATGTTGCAATTTTCGTTTGTCATTTTTTATCAAAATGCGAACACAATTTCTCTTCAGAGATCAGTTCCATCAAGCGGCTATTAACTGATTCAGAACCTTTATTTTTTTGTCGCCAAACTCCAGACTGTGATGGTGTTGGAACACTAATTCCATCTTCCAGCTTTTTTTTACGAACTAATAAAATGAACATAAAAAACTGTATATATTGGTAAAATTGCATTAAATGCAACATCAGCAAAACTTAAGTTTTGAAAAAAATGTTGTCACAACCCTAATACACACTATACAATTAGGGTTCGAAGTCGCGTAACGTTGAAAATTACGCGTAAATTACGGTAATTTAAAAATGCATATTTGACGGCCATTTTTAATTGTTTCTGTCGCAATTCGTTGTGTTAACAGTGGCGATTAATTAATTACAGTGATTAAGGAGTACCATCTACATCCGGCCACAAGCCTAAACCGGAAGTATTCGTTTGGTAAAACAGCGTAAACCGCAAAGTATATTGTTTGTTTTTAATCGTTTCAGTAAACATAATAAAATAAATATTTTCAATGAGGAAGCCAAAGTCTGGTTAAAAATAAGATAAAATCATAACAATTTTCGATTATGTACACAATGCCGCTATGAGCTGTATGGCAAGCGGCCGCAAGCCAAACGGGGAGGTTATAAAATAAAAAAATGTTTTTTTTTAAACATTATCTACAGTACCGTACCCAGGATTTTTTTTTGGGGGGGGGGGGCTGTTCCAAGTTTTTAAAGGCAAATATTTGACAATTTTTTATGAGTTACTGTCAGCAATAACATTTGGGGGGGGGGCTGCAGCCTACCAGCCCTCCCACTCCCCCACCCTGGGTACGGCCTTGATTATCTATATATGTTCCAAATGTCATGAAACGTAGAGAAAACATTTTACTGTGTATAGTGCTTCCGTCGATCGCGTCTACGTATTACCGTGCGTATTGCACCCACGTCGTCTGTATTTCGCTGCGGATTGCCCCAGCGTTGATCGCGTGTGCCGTCTTTTGCTGAGTTCGGCACCCGCGACGTATTTCGCGGCGCATTGCACCCGTCCAGCGTCGACCGTATTAGACGGTATTACTCATCCAAAGATGGCCGCCGCTGATGCAGTCAGTACACGACGAAATACGTGGACGACGGGCAAATTAGTATGACCGGTAAATTACAAGTAAAAACCTTTGAAAACATTATTAAAAATACACCTACTAGCAATCAGTGAGCGTGAGCAACAAAATGAACATAAATGTTCAAGTAATTGGGCGTTAATGGTACACGTAATTTTGGCGTAAATTACGCGCGCCAATCTTACACGTAATTTTCGAACCCTAACCAGCATCGATCGCGTGTGTCGTTTTTTGCGTAGTTCGGCACCCGCGGCGGCCGTATTTCGCAGCGCATTGCACCCGCCCCGCGTTGACCGTATTAGACGGTATTACTTAGCCAAAGATGGCCGCCGCTGATGCAGTCAGTACACGACGAAATACGTGGACGACGGGCAAATTAGTATGACCGGTAAATTACAAGTAAAAACCTTTGAAAACATTATTAAAAATACACCTACTAGCAATCAGTGAGCGTGAGCAACAAAATGAACATAAATGTTCAAGTAATTGGGCGTTAATGGTACACGTAATTTTGGCGTAAATTACGCGCGCCAATCTTACACGTAATTTTCGAACCCTAACCAGCGTCGATCGCGTGTGTCGTTTTTTGCGTAGTTCGGCACCCGCGGCGGCCGTATTTCGCAGCGCATTGCACCCGCCCCGCGTTGACCGTATTAGACGGTATTACTTAGCCAAAGATGGCCGCCGCTGATGCAGTAAGTACACCACGAAATACGTGGACGACGGGCAAATTAGTATGACCGGTTAATTACAAGTAAAAACCTTCGAAAACATTATTAAAAATACACCTACTAGCAATCAGTGAGCGTGAGCAACAAAATGAACATAAATTTTCAAGAAATTGGGCATTAATGGTACGCGTATTTTTGGCGTAAATTACGCGCGCCAATCTTACGCGTAATTTTCGAACCCTATATACAATACACACAAAGATAAACAATATACATACGCCATTTCATTTGATCAGAGACAACAAATGATAAATGCTTATACAACTGGACATATAAAAGTATCTTTGCCAATATAGTGATAAAAAATCGCTACTTCTAGCAAATGATTCTAACACCATCTTTGCATCAGGGAGATTAGATATACTCGCCTGTTTATTGTAAACGACCAGAACAAAACAATAACGCTTATTCAAGAGAAATATATTAATCCACAATTTTATTCGCGTATTTTTTTCTAAATTCCTGCATATAATCAAAGGGTCTGTGTGTTGTCAGCCTATTTTTTTTTAAACACATATTTTATTTAGCTTATGTTTTATACGTGTGATCAACATTGACTGGATTACGACATTTACTGAGCCAGGAATTTTATAAACAAAATACATACATTAGAATTTCTATTTCTAAGGTAATAATTTGAATTACTCATGTATGATTCTTTATTTTTATTTTTCTAAATATTGTAGATCACAGATAAAAAATGACGTATATTTTTTTTTAAATGCATATAATTATAAATAAGTAATGTTATTGATTACATTATTGAATACTTTATCTTTTCTAATAAAAACCTGTCAGTTATGTAAGAAAAATGCGATTATTATTGATTAACTAACATGTACTAATTTGTTTATAAATGAACGACAGTAACATGCAGTAAACTTAGTCTGCACCGACGACAAAGTGAAGGGAGGAAGTAATAAATAATTAAAACTAAAATTGAGCAATTTACTATTTTTTTACAGAAGTGTGATGCACAGTATATTTTAAAATTCAGAACAAAATGAAATAATACATATATGCTAACTTTGTTTTGGAAGAATGTGTTTTCAATTCTGGAAAATAAATCTTTAATATTGTATGCCTTTTATTTAGGTCTGCTGATTAAACTACGTTAATTTGCGATTAACGCGTCAAAAAGATTTTGCGATTAAATTTTTAACGCAAAACCTACTTGCGTTAATTTTAACTAAATGATAAAAGTCAACAGTCAAGCGCTTTACCCCACGGTCACCAGTCCACGCAGTTCAACACTGTATACATTTCTCTAATAAATTAGTTATATTAATATGCACTGAAAACAATACAGAAAAATAATGTTAGCTTTGTAAAACAACTCAAAACGAGGTAAAGTTATTTATTGTATACTTTTTATTCAAATAAGTATAGTTAGCTACAGAGCGCTAAAGTAGAAGCGAATATAACGTTCAAATGTATAACAATGCCTCTTAAATGGAAAAGAGAGAGTAATAATACAACTAAATCTAGTCATTTAATAAATGTAACGTAATAAAAAGATATTATACATAATAGCCAGGTCACCAAAGTGTAGTAATTAATCATTTAAATGTCATATTAGGGCCTGTACAATAATTACGTCAACAATTTAAGACAAGCCTCTGCCTTGTCAACATGTATCAAGTCTTCGGAGAATCCTGTTCATCTGAAAATATAAAGTGGTAAAATGAAATATTACTACAGATAGTGACCATAAAGTATGCACATGATAGGTCAAAGTTCAACTTTACATACCATGTATGTAAGCCTGTTATTTTGTTTGACTGGTTATTAAAAAAAAATAATTACAGTAATGATATTGATTGATAAGGTGGCGAATGCTACGCAACGAGATGACTAGTACAGTTTGGCTAAAAGTGCTGTCCAGATTTATCAAAATGAATTGTTTCACTGGATCATATCAGCCTTACTAAGTTCACAATGAACGGTTGAATCATTACAATCTTACAACATATTTTACCAGTATTAGATTGCTGAATGAGCTTTTTGCTGACAAGAATATCTGCAAGAAAATGCAGACTAATATTTAGACAATATCAAAATTGTATTAGTTTTTGAGTTAAAATCATATAGTCTATAATGAGTACCAAGTGAGTGAACTAAAATATTCCAATACACTGAATACAAAATATAATCAGATAAATATTGTAGAAGGCTTGAGGCACATTTATGAATTTTTGTAGATTATTTTTCTGTGTCGTTCTTACTCAAAATGACTTGAATTGTTCACTTCATAATATTCCATTCTTCTTCTCCTATATAAATAAATGTTCAATTTTATAAGGCCGTCATGTTTTAGGACGTGCTCTATCGATAAACTTTTACTTTTATCTTCCTTCATTAATTAAAGATATCAATCTAGTCTTCAACTCCATAGTAAGTAGAATTTCATTTTCTTTAAATACAATAACATTCTCTGCTGGGATTTCACTAAAAAATTCAGTTGGTAACGTTGATAACGAGTTCTCTTCAATAAAAATAATCAAGCGAGATGGGTTGACTGGACTAACAGAATAAACAGCTGACCTGAAGGTATAATACATAATTTCGCCTTCCATGTTGACGCTTCCGTTAACCATAAGAAGAACTCTCCAGCTTGAGTTGATGGCGTTCATTATACCGTCAGTTATAGGAATGCCAGGCTTAAGATCACGATCAGGGATAAACGTTTTGCCGGTAAGTGATAGATCTTCTTCGATGAATTTGTTTAATGTTGTAAGTGCAAATTTCTTATAATCTTCAGAATCAGAGTATCCTATAAAAACATGATATTTATAGTCTTCACGTTTTGCTAACTTAAATCCTGTAAGTACTTGTAGTACACTCGATATTATGAATAGTTTATTCCTTGACCACACACAGTAAAGCAAGAATGCAATTATTGTTAAAGAAAATAATCCAATGGCAATGCCGAAGAATTCTTGACCCCTACATTCACGCCAAAGTCCTTCAATGTCCGAGTAAGCCAAAGTAAAACTCAAAACACCTTCTTTATTCATACAAGTAAAATTTCTGTCTTCATCAATCATTACATTTGTCGTTTGTAGCCATTGTAGGAATTGAAGATTGTCACAACCACAAGATACAATGTTTCCACCTAAATACAGTTCAAAGTGACCCAAACTTTCCTTGTTTCTCTCTATTTGATCTCTTTCTATTTTAGAAAGTGTGGTGATTGCATTTTGACTCATGTCGAGAATTTGTAATTTCTGTGTTAATTGTAAATCAAATGGAATATTTTTAAATCGATTTCTACCAATGTTTAAAGAAGTGAGGTTCGGATTGGGCAGAAATATGTTTGGTGATAACATGTCTAGAGAATTGTAAGATAGATCTAAATGTTGTAAATTGGAAAGATTATGAAATAATCTGAAACCATATTTGGATATAAATATACTACTAAGTTGGCTGTAATGCATCGATAGAATCTCAAGTGATGGAAAATTATCAAAAAATTCTGGATACAATTTTGACAGATCGTTAAAAGAAATATTTAACAGTCTCAGATTTGGCAAGCCTTCAATTTGTTGTTTTTTATTTGGTTTGAAACATATCTCCACAAGATTTAAATCTATAAGTGATAGTTCTAATAAAGAATCACTACAATATATAAGAACTACAGTGATAGGTGATACAAGAAATGAAGAGAGAGATATACTTTCAGTTGAATAAAATGGAGGTAGATCAATTATTGTGCCGGTCAATCTACAATTGACAATCTCTATTATTTCTGCATCACTGGAAAATACATTTTGTTTATAGATCTTCCCGTTTATTCGTGCTGTTAATGCTCTGTTATATAATTCGACACCTGAATCCAGACTTGATTCAAAACTCTCTGTGAATTTAATACCATTGATAATAACGCTTTTCAATACAGTTAAATACTGCAATGAATAAATTGAAGAAGAATCAAGAATGATGTTATCAAATATAATCAGACTTTTCAGGCACTTATTTAATATAGTATTAAGATACCACCCGAAATCAATAATTAATAAATCATTATTTTCTAAGACAATATTTTCAATGCAGATACGTTCTAGAACTTCCATGGCTTGGGTAAGGATTCCATCTTCGTAGTTTAATGTTCTAAATTCTCCTTTGCGTTTTACTTGGTGACATTTAAAATAAGTCAGTTTTTTGTTTTGTAAAGGACTTAAAGTTTGTATCGCTTCACGTAGACCTGTCCCAACCATACTGTACGTTATATTTGTAATATTATAAAATGATCTTAATGCATCATGGTTAATTATCATTCCACCTACACCTGTATGAAGCAAATACAAATTATTTACAAAATTTACATTCTCAAAACTATTGCTTGCAATGGAACTGATTGGTCCTGCAACAGTTAGTGACGACAATTTCGTGAGACCTTTAAACTCTTTGTTAAAATAGAAGTTGAAAGAAAGTAAAGTACTAATACTAAGATGTGTCAAATTTGTTAAATTTCCAAACATTGTGTCTGGAAATGTTCCTTCACTATTAGTTTCATCTGCTTCTGGTAATATGTTAATTGTCTTGCTCTGCATGATAAGCAGTTCGCTTAAGTTAATTAGGTCACTAAATATGTCCACAGGTAAACTAAATAAATCCAATCGATTGCTCTCAAGATTCAGGTACTGTAAGTTGATAAGACCTTGAAATGTCTCAGGCTCTATGTAGGTCAACATATTGTCTTGAAGACTGAGTCGTTCAAGTTTATACAAGTTATTTATTGTATTGTTATATAAAACTGTCAACACATTATGTTGTAACATTATTTCAGTTGTGTTCTCAGGAAACCAATATTTGTTTGTATAGTTCAGTGATCGTCCAGAACAGTCAACAATTATTTGTTTCATGTTTTGTTTGTAGTCACAGGGAATGGGATCATGCAAATATGTTGTCTGTTTCAGTCTGTTGTTATTCATTGCTGGCAGTGATGTAATGACATCACACATGAATATGTAGACACAGCATAATAACACTTGTCTATACATTTTTCCTTAATTTCTGTAAACGAAAAAAAAAAGAATGAAATATTAAACAGCTAAAAAAATTTAACATCAAAAAGTCAAATATCGCATTACGAACATTATTTGTTCAAGAGAGTAATTCTAACCACTGTTATATCAAAGTATTATTATCTTAAATAATCTAAATGACTTGTACATCAAAGCAGCATTTCCCATAGGAAAAAAAAATTGATACTTGACATTTGTTTTCAGAAAAAAATCAATTTCTCACATGTTTATTCTATTTATTCTTGTTTTATTTATTGAACTGATAAGATTTATTTTTTTTTTGACTTCTTTAACTGTTGACTTAACCATATGGTAACATTACATTGTGAATCATTTGCAAGAATTTAGCAGAAATTAGTCTTATCATTGTGTTAATATGAATTTATTGCCAGCATTGCTACATTCATGGGCGTATTCAAGAGGGGGCGGCAAGGGGGCATTTGCCCCCCCCCCACCCACAATTAGGAAAAAAAAATATAAAGTTGTTACACTAAAACTGAACTAAACTTCTTGAAAGTTTATTTCATAGAAGATAATGTAAATAAATCAAACATTAAAAAATAATTATATCTGCAAGTATAACTGAGTACATTATTGTCATTTTTAAAAGATTGGTTTCAGTGTCAAATAGTTACTATACTAATAAAATAGAGTATAAAATTATAAATTACACTGATACAGCAATACTATTGTAATTTTAAAATATCTATTCTGGAACAAACTTTGTAAACGTTTTGGTATTTGTCCAAATCGATTGATAACATTTTCTTTATTTTTTTCCTTGTTTTGAGATATTTTTTTTTCTGTTGATACTCGTCTTAGAGTGCTAAATGATCTATTGATTGTGCATGTGTTACTGGAAAAGTCAAGGCTGTTTTTATAGTTGCCGAGATATACTTAGCACTAAAAGAACCAATTGACAAATGATTACCTAGAATTTCATCTCCATATTCAACACGAAACTCTAACAGGTAGTAAAAATTACCAGAATGCGATTCTTTTTTTTTTTAACGAAGTGCCAAATCATACATTTTGTAAAAAAAAGATTGTAGAAATGGTGGGACCCAGTTTGTTGCAATTTTCTTGAATTTGTCTTCTAAATTCTGAGTTCCTCAGCTCATCTGTAGAAACTACTTTGGCTTCCAATAATGCGCTTGCATCCTTAATAAGAGCCTTTGTGTCATGTGCTTTGCATCTGACTCCGTACATCTTCGTTGAAATTTTTAAATTTGGGTTCATCGTTTGATGAAAAAGGCCCCCTGGACTCCTAAAATTACTTTTTTGTGGAAACAACACGCAAAATTTGTAAATAGCACATTTTAACATTTGCGAGTATACAACCCACGATGATAACCAATCATATCTAAAACATCTGTTTCCACCATTGTCAGCTCTAAATATCATACTTTTTATCAAGGGTCCAACAATCAATGATCATCAGCAATTCATTTGAAAGGTCGTATGTCAAGAAATACCTTACAATATTCAATTTAAGAAATGAAGAAATGACAGCGACAATCAAATTAGAAATAACTGCTTCAGTTGTGTCTGGCTGTTGAACTATGCATATGGTAATTCAAATGCTGCAGATGCCCTAAATCGTCTAATAACGGCTTTTCGGAATACCACGATTGCTCTACTTTTTGTTTTATTGAGACTGTACATTTTTGTCTGATATCCATAGTTTCATATTAATTTACGATAAATTTAAAAAATTCACTCAGTTGCAGACGATTATAAACTGACAAGAGAGTTGCCAGGTTTAAAAAATAAACCTGATTGCCAAAAACATTTTCGAAGGCAAAATTAAACAAAGAAAAACATGTTTGTGCTTGTATTCAAATTGGTAGAATTTTCAAATACATTTATTTATGTCAATATAAATAATTAATGTTATACTTAACTTGGATTTAATTGAGAAAACAACTTGTATGGCATTGTCAGTTAAAATAAAAAGTGTATTTTTGCCCCCCCACCTTCTGGAAAATTTCCTAACGACGCCCATGGCTACATTTACTTGTATTTATATTCAGTCAACAAATATGTCACTTCATTTAATATTTTCTAAGAAAAATGTCCGCATTACACAGCAAATATCCTAATCAAAAGCTACAACTCCAAATAAACAGTACAAGCTCACATTTATCCTGACTATACCATTAAGCACACTAAGTGAGACTGAGGATATACAGGACGAATAGCTTGTTAAGTAGTTATCAAATTATTGTCAGCATACACAGAAGAACATTACATTCAGTCTAAGTGTATTAGTTCCAGTTCTGCTCATGTTAAAATGCTTGCTCATTTATCGATGATTTTATGCGTTTTTAGGTGCACATTGTTTCTTTTCTTGCAATACACTGCACTCGTAAACCAAATAGTCTATATCCGCTCCAACATACTCACGCTTGTTATTCAGATTTGAGTATGCGCCATCAACAAAAATTATCTAGCATTTAGTCGGGTCCATCATCTCTATGTGATTCCATCTGAACTCTGTCTTTGGGATGTCGGCTTTGAGGCTGCATCTATAGATGTTTCTTAGGTGGTATTGTATTTACCAATGAGGGCTCAAAATAAACGCTGCTGATCTAGTTGTCTGGTTGTGTAAACTATCCAGCTCCATGTCTTCCTAATGTCCACTTCAGTGAGTCTTATCATAGCTGATGGTTATTAGACCATTGCATTTGAAGTGTTCACGGCAGCTGTTTAGGTCTGGTGGTGTTTTGTTCATCTTCCACTGCTTGACATTTGTGTCTAACAGTCGAATCTGTGTGTTCCAAATTCCATTTAGTCAGATATAGGCAGCCCATGATATATAAATACTTTCTATGACATATGCCTCTGTGCCACAATGCTGATATACACAGCTACTCGGTAGATAAAAGACTGCACAATTTATTCCAGCTAACTTTCATGAAAGGTTATGAGATTAGTATTGGTGGAGATGACATTCAGGATCTTGATTTTGTCTTCAGCTTTGCCAACATTTAATGTTGTGGCATTGTTTTCTTTGCATTTTAAATATCTATGTGAAACAAAATAAAGGTAATCCGCCATGTCCAGGTCACTCAGCAGTTTCAGATAATTCTATTTTACTTCATTTCTTCTTTTCTGGAAAAGTTCCTTTATAATCAATTGTATAGTAAGTAGGAACATGAATGGTGATAGCAATGATTATAGTCATAATCCATTCTGCACCCTGGAGCTACTTGTCAGCTGCCCTTCATGGAGGACTCTGCAGGACATATAAAGATTATGTATTAACCAAATTAACTAGCTTGGTGGAGAAACAGTTGTGTCGAATGAGCGTCAGGCTTTGTCAAACGCCTTTTCAAAAAAAAAGTTTTGATGTATAGCGGCGAGTTCCACTCCAAGAACTGTTAAACTATGATTCTGAGCGATGCAGTCTGCTCTGTGCATGGCATGTTTTGACGGCAAACTGCCTAGTTATCCCCGACAGCCTGTCTATTAATCCCGAAGCAATGGATTGATAAAGTGTTTCTACCTCTCCAAGACTTTGCCTTGCACAGATAATATTATGATGTCCCTTTTGTTGTTGGGGCTGGAAAATAAATCACACCGTTGAAATCCCCCTATCATTGGGGTCCCTCAAAATGCAGCGTAGCCTGAAAGTGTAGAACGACCCTGATAGCTGCATGAATGAGATATTTATATTGCAACATTCATTGATATGTTATGACCATCAGAATGTATTCAATGGAGAGGGAAAAACGTCAGTAGGTAGGTCTAGAGGTTATTGGGGAGGAGGGGGTAAAGGTATATAATTCTTGCTTTGAGTTTTAGGTGAACGGGCATTACTTTTGTAATTAGTAGATTGGTGGGGGGAGGGGGGTTGGGGTACAAGTAATGTTTTAGATAGGGGGTGGAAGGCACCAAATGTTATTAAAAATTGAATTTGGGGGAAGGTTCTAAATTTAGCTAAAAACTGTTGACGTTAAAAATAGACGAGACCCCACATTTAATATACAATATTAATAAACGTATTTTACTGCACAATTTATACAAACACAGAAAAAAAATAAAACACATGATGTCTTAAATATTTTAACAATACTTAACCAACCCTATGGTACGTTGAACTTATTCTAATGTAATCTGCAGTAATAAAAAATGTTAACTATGAACATGTGACGCTTTTTTTCTATATTGATAATACAAAAAAGGGAAAAATACTAATTATTATCATTTCTTTGATACGTTTAATCATTGGACACAATAATGGTAAATCAGAGACAACATACATAGCTTACTTCAAGGTATGAAAAATTCAAATAGAGTATAATTTAAAAAATCTCGAAGTAATATAATTATTTCGCATAAATACGCCATCCTGGTAAATGTATCAACATATGTTGACATTATAAATATATAAAAATATGTTGACATTATAAACATATAAACATATTTTTTTTATTTTTTCTCCAATAAGTAAGTGATCGTAAGCTTTACATTTGATCGTTTGACGTAATCAGTATCGATCTAGCGTGGAGTGAGAATGAAACGTTGTCCTTTAATGAATACAGTGTTGACAATTATTGATTTTAAGGACGTTCGAAGAGCTGTTAAACTTTATCCAAGGTTATGAATTCTATAAGTCAAGGTGAAATAGAAAGTTTAAATTTCCCAAGGTTAGAATCTCTAGAGGACACAACACTGAAAAACAAAATGTTACTGTATGTCTACATGTGTTGTTAGTTTAGTCGTAAAAAATCTGTCTCATCTTGGGTCTCTTCAGCTGTTATTGAAGGTTTTAATCTCAACTTAATAATGTGTTCAATTGTCACATGTATAATGTTAATCATTATATAAGATAATATCATTTTGCTTTAGAGCAATTGTAGAAATAGTTATTAGCGTCATTTTTCTTTTATGGGGGAAAGGGTTCGAAGCTAGAAAGCACACTATATTTTATAGGCCCGAGTTAGCATTAACATTAACGAAGACAATTATAAGTTATTTATTTATATTTGTTTTTTTTTTATCATTCTATGATTATGAGTACAAATCAAAGACATTTTACAAAAGTATATTATTGGACATTTTTTGTGCGAAAATTCGAATTAAAAGTAATGTCAAATAAATTGATATCTTAGAAAAGCAATTCTACATAAATCTTCTATATTTTGTATGTGTTTTACAAAAATAGTATATATGGAGTACCATATGTTAGAATTAGTAATTCATTATAAAAATAGTGTTTAAATGTATGACTAATTGTAGTAAATCTATAATATATAAAAAAAAAAAATACTTACAATGTGTACAAAAAAGTAATAGATTTTTCCATGAAAACGACTAATTCAATTTTTTTTTATCTATTTATTGGTATATTGTGGACGAGACAAAAAATGACTGCATAAATAGAAAGTACGATTTTTGATCTGTACAATATACATAAAGCAATCAATACTATTTTTCTTTTAATATTTGTACGCTATTAGTCATGTTTCAATTTGGCACGGTTTTATTAAATCCCTGGCAGTTATATATCTCTCTCTCTTCCACATATATACATATATACATACATATATATATATATATATATATATATATATATATATATATATGTACAATTAAACGTATCTGGCGTAACACAAGACGACAACGTATTCAGGTGTCAATAGACAAATTTGTAAAGTTTATTCAGCACTACTTTCTGAAGAGCACACCATTCTATATTAGCATTGCAACTTTGTGTTTGTTCAATTCAAACACCTAAATATTTTATATTTTGAAATATTCTCCATTCAACTTTTTGAAGCTATCTTTCGTAAATCAAGTAAACATTTATGGCTACTTTAATCAATAAAATTGTATTAATCAAACATTGTATCTATTTCAAGCGAGTAGAAATTCATGAAAACTGTTTAAAGTAAAAATGTAATATATAAGTCAATACTACAATACCTTTAGATAAATTAAAGTGACAAGTTCATTCAAAAACACGTTGTGATAAATGTAAGTTACAATTTCATAAATCAGCACGTTTTGATAAATTTAAGTGAAAACAACTGATTGTGACAAATGTAATTGATAAACACATACGTTAAGATAAATGCAAGTGACATGTGCATACAACAAGCTGTAGCAAATGCTTACGTTTCATGGTCCTCTCTATATGTCATTGTTGTTTGTTGAGTTTGTTGCGGTTTATAGTGAACCAATTTTTGCTTTGAATTACTTAATATTGTTAGATTGATTACGGCGAAAATACTTATAACAAATAAAAATAACGCATTTTGGTAATCATATCTACTAAGTGTGTCAAATATATTACTGGGTTAATAAAAAAGATAAAATCAATAAAAAAAAACGAGTTAATAATAAGTGAACGACTACGTTATAGCCATAATATTTTTTTAATAAGAAGATAGAAATGCGGTTCGTGTATTTTTTTGGGATTAGAAGTTGAGGTAGGGTATGGTAGTGAAGGGTAGGGTAAACACAACTTATACGGGGACTAAGCGTAGCAAATATGACATATGTGGAGGGGACAGGTGTTGACATATGATTTAAGTCTGCAACGTACAATCCGGTAAACATAAATAGCTGGTTTTGTTGTTGATGAAAACAAAATACTAGCATCACTTGATTGATACATGACAATAAACTGGTCTGAATAACTAATTCAATATATATGTATGTATGTATGATAATGCTTAATAGATATGTTAACAATTAACAATGTTAAAAAATCAAATTGACTTGGTTATTTTTGCCAATGATATGTTGATATAACTTTTTATAATACAAACAAATATCTTTTATTGTATCAATAAAAATGAGAGTTAATTTGCGATACTTTTTTTTTTTTTAAATTTTGCGTAAATTCCGATAATTTTTTAACCAAACAGCAGCTCTGATAAATATATATAGACTTTTATTGATGTTATTGTTGTGTAAATGATCTTGTTGGGCCTCTAAATTATCTACTTTGTTAATATTTCACAATATGTCCGCATTCTTTGAAGATCGACATCCCAAAAACTAACGTACTTGGCTTTCTAAATTGCTTTGAAGAGAGATAATACAACATAGAAAATACATCGCAATGCTTGAAGATGTAACTATTCTCTTGTAAACATTGCTAACATTTGTAGTTACTTGTTATAACTGTTTTTAAATGTTTCATGAACATAATTGAAAGCTGTTAAACAGTATACGATTATTTGATCGCCCGTTCCTTAATTGTATGTATAGTTGGATATTTTGTATACTCAAAGAAATAAGACTAGTAGTATTAAAACTATTGGTATTTTTTCAAACACACTTTTAATCCCGGTGAGCAAATATATACCATTACACATTACTATTAGGAAAGGACCATAACGGTAATGTCGGAGTTATGTTATCTATGTCCCCTTTTTTCTATCCTTACAGCAGTTAATATGACCAAGTGTTAGCATGTGTAAACATTTCCCTCTGTTAAGGGCAATTTGATCTGTCAAAATATAGGACAGGAAATAATAAGAAGGAGGAAATGTTTTGACTAATAATACACAAGAGATGTGAATGTACCTGTATCTGAGTGAACTAATAGACACTAGTTTTTTCATGAGTCTATTGAAGATTACAATTAATTTTAACATATTCCCTGCCTCAGTAAGTTCTTTGGTTAAAGTTATAATGAAAACATTTGATAAACACAATTCATATTTTATTTTACATTTTTATTTCTGCATTGCGAAGTGAAAACTAAACATATTTTAAATTAAAGTGTCGGCTCTATAAGAAATCCACTGAAAATGTTGTGTTCGTAATTTGCATCACTGGTGGAATACACTGTGACGGCTGCTCTATTCAACACATTCACTTTCTCACCTTTTTTACATTCTGCCACAATAGTTCGACCTATAAAATAAATGAGTACTTCAGCATACATTTAATATATGTCATATTATTAAAGAAGAACATATCTTATAGTAAACATACACAAATTTAACTTAATGTACCAAATCGATTGCTAGATTTGATGTACTGAACCATATAACTTTAGGTTCCTATGTTTACATAATACATCTTGCCATAAAGAGAGAACATTTGTACTCAGAGTCCTTAGTTCAAACTCCCATGAGAACAAAGTAATTTATTTGTGTCATAGTGAAAGTTATATGAATGACTTTATGGGTGCCTTCAAAGCTATTACACTTCCATATGTGTTGGAGATAAATGAAATGAAAACAATGAACCGAAAACTAAGTTACAGCTAGCAACTAGGAGAATTTATTTGAAAAGATGGTCGACTTGATGGTTCCTGGTTTTACCTCTAGTGAAGACAATTAATGTTCATGTATTTTTTTAACCACTAGATTTATCATCTTCTCTCCTCCATGGCCATTGCAGTATCGGTTATGGACGGGATACAAAATTAGCAGCATATAGACTTCCCATTAGTTGTTTATAGGCTTCAAGAGACTTAATCTTAACAAACATAAATAAAAGTAAAATCTCCTCTAGGTTCCGATATATAATTTATTAGAAATAACCGATGTTGATAATTAAATGTTTGAGTAAATAAACGATGAACATATACGGAAAAGTAGAAAAAAAGATTCAGATCTAAAAATAACTATTTAACATACATATATTATAGAAACCCTAACCCTCAACAATGCATCATTCAAGATATATTTTTTTTAGTTATATTTACAAAAAAAGATGCTTAGAAGAAAAAGGTTTTGTTATGTGTTTCATAAAAAAAATATAAATTTATAATTATTAGTACCAAATAAGACAAATGTAAATTTCGCTCAAATTAAAAAGAAAGAAAAAAAAACGATTATCATTGTAACTTACTCCCAGATGGATGATTTGTTTTATCGTTCCCATGAATAGATATGATATATCTACCATTGACATACAGGTCTAGTACCATCAAGTTCTCTGGCGTTGACAAGCCACCAACAGTGAATGAATAAAGTCCTTGCTAGAAAATTAGAAAAAAAAAAACAGAGTGCGAATTAATTATCAAATTATTTATAAGGAGCCAACAAATTTGGGTTGTCGTTTTGTTGAGATATGTCAAAAACTTTAAAAAAACAACTTAAGTAAACAAGTGAAAATTTATTATTAATAAATGAAGTAAAGCAATTGTCACCCTTTGGGTTTCTTTCAATCTATATAAGTATTACAATGTACAAAGCTGAAGCGAAACATTCACTGACTAATTCAATGTTATTTTAGAAATATATTTTTTTAAGAGGTAGTTGTTAAATTATATTGTTAAAACTTTATCCTTCTCTATCTCTCTCTCTCTCTCTCTCTCTCTCTCTCTCTCTCTCTCTCTCTCTCTCTCTCTCTCTCTCTCTAAATTATAAAACCGTTTCTCGTGCTTAGTAGAGATCCTGCTGAGAGGTTCCAGAATCAAACGAAATTACAATCTGCACCTAAACCTAAATTTTCGGGGAAAGTAAGATGGTGAGACTGATGCCAGCCAGGCTATTTATACATCTGCTATATCTACTAAAAAGTATATATTTTATAGCTCATTCTTTTAGATTATCTTTTAGGAGTTTAAATGAAACCTGTTTTATGACAGAATTTATTTTACCTAATAATATTATTTAAAAGTTTTAAAAATGGACCTATTTTAACGCGATAATGTATACGTTTAATGTATCGCCCATTTTAAGGTTTATGGTTTACATTTTTATCTGACATGTATAGTTATTATATAGACTTACAATTGGACAGGTAAATACTCCAGTGTTGGCATCATAAGCACCACCAACATTTGTAATTACTTTTTGATATACCACCTGACTATTAGCTTCAAGTTTAGCATTGGTATGAGTAGCACAAAATCCAACCGCAACTAGAAAATTGAAACAAAAATAATTGCTGCATTATTAATATAGTCTGAACTTAAAAAAAAATAAAAACCTCCGTTTCAACTCTACACTTGCTACGAATATGTCTGCCATGCCTACCTAGCAGCAATATGCGTGGACTTGCTGTATCTACATTCCACAAACATGTCCGAATAATTGTTTAGCTCAGAAATGGTCTAAAAAACGCAATGATTGTTTGTGGTTCTTAACATACCAGCCAACCACATCGAGGACTATTTATAAAGCGATGCGCTATCTGTATAATATATAATGTGTGATCCTACTTTGCGTTTAGAAATAAATTAAATAAATATTTATTTGCACATTATCCAAATAAAATAACTTTGTTATTAAAAACTCAGATGAATCACTTTTACGCATTAAAGTTTTTATTTTTCTAGAATATATGTATAATTATAAAAATTTTTTTTTGCCTGTAGTGATTGTGCTATGTGTTGTAAAAAAACTAATTTGAACTGAACGTCAATACTAGTGAAAAGGTACAGAACGAATATATTAAGTTTGTTACCTGCGTTAGAACTTGGTGTAAACAGCAGACCAACTAAAGACAGCAAAACTAAAACAGCCATGGCAGTAAAGTTTTCTTACTAGTTAAGGAACAAGTGATAAACCAATAAATATTGTCTTTCCTTTATACACATAAAGAATGTGAGGGCGTAATTCATTTCAGTTTTTTAATTGTTCTTAATACAAAAGTAATGACAGCCGTCAAGTTAACATCCATTCATGCAAGAAATCAAGACACCTGATACCCATAGTTATGAAAATTGTCCTTTATTGTTTTCTAGCTACTTAATACTACAAACAAATATTTTAAATGTATAATTGATGTTGTTACAAACACGTTTATATCTTTGTTTAAAAAATAATAATATAAACTTATAAGCAGAATACTTACCGTGATAATAAAGTACTAACAAATGTCATGTTGATATTTTGTTATTATTTTCCCTCCAGAAGATTTATGCTTGCTTTGTAAAAAAAAAGTTTATTATTGTATTAAAATAGCGCAATAGATTTAAAAAAAAAAAACGAGCTTTAAAGAAAATTAAAATTTACTTCTAAATATTATTGTATAAATAACTAGCTTACAATGTAGTTCGGTAAACAATGTACATTGGTTTTAATTAAACCATCAAATTATATCGATGGTGTATATTAATGGCGTCAGTATTTTAAAATATGTATAACAAAGCTTGTAAAAGTTCACAAACTGAACAATTAACAATGAATATTTTCAATTTATATTCGTTCGTTTATCGCACAAGCTTAGATCCCACATTAATTAACACCATTTGATAGATATAAATTGACGTAATTAAATTAAGTAAAATAGATTTAAATGTTATAATGGATTACACAGCCCAACAAAAAAAAATTTGCGAGTTGCCAAGAATATTTGAATGAATTTATAGCAATTCATGGGTGTTGATTTCAAAACTGCCACTGCTTTTGCTGAATTGGCTCTAGATTCTGAGATATTGGACACCCTTGAAAATATGATTGTACCCTTTGTATAAAACAAATGCAATAAGTTTGGTGTCTGTTGTTTAATTTAACTATACCAAGTTATAACTTTGTTTAGTTTTTTCTCTTTTATAGCTGCTTTCTACAGACGTCATGAGTTCATCACGAAGATGCTGCAAACATAATCCGAATGTATTCTGTTACATCTGTGCAGAATACATGATTGAAAAGCAAAGAAATATAATCGAATTTGTGCAGCAGGCATATTTGGCTTATTTCGGTGTGAAGCTGGGAGACCAAGACAAGTCTTGGGCTACCCATAAGGTCTGAAAAAACTGTGTGGAGAGCCTACGGCAGTGGACAAATGATGAGGAGAAAAGTCTAAGTTTCGGTGTACCAATGGTATGGCGAGAGCCGAAAGACCATTTTGGTGATTGCTATTTTTGTATTGTGAATGTTAAAGGCTTCAATCGCCACAAGAAATCTAAGTGAGATTATCCTGATCTTGAATCTGCAAGGAGACCAATTCCACATAGCAGTGAAGTTCCTATACCCGTGTTTAGTGGATTATTAGAGCTTTCACCATCTGACTCCGACGGGGGCAAGATCTGGAGTTTTTGGCAGGTGAAAAAGTGGAAGCGATTATGAAGGAAGTTCTTCAACACCTCAACCATTTAGTCAAGAAGAACTCAATGACTGATACGATACCTAAATATGCCCAAGCAAACATCTGAGCTTTTAGCGTCCAGGCTCAATGAAAAAAATTTTCTCAAACAAGAATTTTAAAAATTTCTTATCAGAAAAGAGATTGTTTCTTCTTCATATTTTAGCCAAGAGGAAGATCTTGTTTGCTGTAATGACATCCTTGGATTTCTGCTCCAAATGGGACTACAAGACTACCATTCCAAAGACTGGCGTCTTTTTATAGACAGTTCCATCAGAAGCTTGAAATGTGTTCTGATACACAATGGTAACCGTTACGCATCTCTTCCTATTGCTCACTCAACAACACCTAAAGAAGAGTACGAGAATATCAAAACAGTACTGCAGAAAGTCTGTTATTATGAGCATCAGTGGTCAATTTGTGTTGATCTAAAAATGGTAAACTTTTTGCTTGGGTAGCAGTCAGGATACACAAAATACCCGTGCTTCATGTGCCTTTGGGATAGCAGGGGCAAGGCAAGATCATTGGACTAAGAGTGACATGGCCTGCAAGGGAAACCATGGCTGTAGGTAAAGAAAATATCATCAACAAGCCACTGGTTGATAAAATAAGATCATTCTCCCACCGCTTCATATCAAATTAGGTTTAATGAAACAATGTGTTCAAGGCTTTGGGATTTTTTACGGTCCTCAGATTCGAAAACTCATCAACGATCAAAATTTTACAGATTTCACGGATCACCTTGAAGTTTCTTCATGGAACAGTTTTGTTTCAGTTGTCAGGAACTTCTTAGGTAATAACAAAGCAGAATTACGAAAAACTTGTACAATATATGCTCACTTCTTCAGAAACATTGGAGCAAATATAAGCATCAAGGTACATTACCTGCAAGTCATTTAGACAAATTTCCAGGTAACCTTGGGTACTTCAGTGAGGAACAAGGCGAGAGGTTACATCAGGATATGAGGGTGATGGAGGAGAGATATCAAGGAAGATGGGACATAATATGATGGCTGACTACTGTTGGAGCCTCCAGCTTATAATTGCCCCAACGACACACAAAAAGGAAGGCGAGCAAACAGCGATTTGCTAATGCATTACGATAGACAATTAACATATTAATTAATTAATTAGACATAATTAGTTTTTCAAATGAAAATATTTTCTTCTATAGCACTATTACATATCTTTTTAGACAAAATTCTGCATGACTATTAACATTTTCACTAGTATTTGTTAGTATACTATTTTTACTTCATGCAATTCTTGACAATTTTCAAACACGGTGCATACATTATTTAATTAATTTTAATTATCTCGTAAAATAGAGTCAATCTAGCAAAGCACTTACATATTCTAAATCAGCATAGTTGACTTTTTGTATAAAATGATTCAATATCACTGGCAATGAAATCACTGTTTACCAGTGTTCAACTTTTTCTATTTAAAGTTATAAGCACAGTGGTCTGTATTAATATGCAATAAAAAATACACTTCTCAAACAGAAGATCGAGGCTGATATAAAAAATTGTTTACTTTTTAATTTATGATAACGTTGTTTACTTAAATGATATAATTAATTGATTAATCTAAACTAAGATAACTGCTTCAAACTGAGCCTTTTCCATTATTATTTTTATCTTCTTTAGCTGTTGTATCAACTAGTAAAAATACACTTTTGAGAGAATTTCTAATGCGAGTAAAACGTATTTAAAGTTACTTTTTTGAGGAGTAAATTGATAAAGTTTTAAACACCAATATATTTTTGAGCGTTGGAAAATATGAGACCAGAAAAAAACACAAGTAAATTCGAGTAACTTTTATTTTCCATAGGTGCTAAACACATTGTAAATATATGTAATTGGTTTATTTTAAGAGTGAATTTGGCTTGACTCATTTGTTTTGCCATTATTATCGATGGAAAAAATAAAAAAAATGCTAACTTCATCAGCCCCTATACTATAGTTTGATGAAATTTTTGTCAATCGAGAAATTTCAAAACTGTTACACTATTACAAAAATATTAATGCCTTGAAAAGTTAATAGATCGCACAGAGCCAACATTAAGGAATTTTTATGAGAACATCTGTGGTGGTGGGGTTGGAGTTAATATGGAAAAGACGTTTAAACAATATATCAATAAACAGACATACAGCACCAAGTAAATAAAAAAACATATGCGGCTTCATGATATGACATCTATATTTAAAAAAAAATAATATAGTTATACAGGACTAATCTAAATACAGGTCATTTCTTTAGTAAAGGACACAGATGAAGCTCTAGCTGGTGTATTTAATAAGCTCTCATATACAAAACGACGCTATATTTAGTTAACATAGCAAAAGGTGGAGTTTATTTAAAAAAACTTCAAACTTCTATAAATCTTAAACGAATTAGCTTTTATTTTGGCGATTTACCATTTAATTCAGCAATCAATAATAACGAACAAGCATTAGTGACAATGAGAACATTTGATTACTTCTCATAATCAATTCAAAATAATTTTGTCAACAATGCTTTCTAAATAAGTATTTGATTCTGGTTCATTCTATAGATAAGCGGATGCACTGCCATAGCAAGTATTCTTTGTTTTCTGCTCCGCCCAAACCTAATATAGTTGGATTAAACAATTTCATTAAATTATGTTAAACAACAAAAATAAAATTGTGCGCTAACGCAGTATCTATACCCTAGAAAACATTTAAATTAAATGAAAATCGTCTCCCAAGGCACTTGCTAGATCGTCTCGTTCTAGACGAAACGTTTATTTTTATAGACTATGTACCATTCGCAAAAAAAAATAAAATAAATTGTGTCAATTTTTGGAGTCATTCTAAGATATATATTGAATTCAATGATATTCGGAAAATTACAACAACACAGGGTTAGAAAAACATTGTATTAAATAATATGTATATATATATTATAATGAATAATAACAATGGCAACAGATCCACTCTACCGTCTTTATCATCATAACTCTGCTGCTCTTACGTCACACATTCATGCTTTCAAAAGTAAATTTATACTGTGCGTTTGTCTTAGGAATTCACTATTGATCGCGAACACCGATTGCATGGAGAGATATATAACAATGTACTGCTAACAAATGGAATGTAGATATGTAGGTAGGTAGACTGATAGATAGAAATAAAGAAGATAGATAGAATAAATTCTGAGTTTTTTAATCTAATTACGAGTAAGAGAAGGCCAGATGGCTGAACATTGTGAACTGTTCAATTATAGATCTGATAGCCTGTGATCGATCCTCGATGAGAACCAGATTTAAAAAATCGTCTCCCAAGTCCACCCCAAAAAAACTATTGTACAAATAAAAGGCGGCTGTGCACTTTCAATTTTCGCTCATTTGCTGAAGTTACCAGAAATTATTCAATTTTTACTGCCCAGCTGACAATCGTATATCGTGTGCTCACACTATAGCACAGTTACAAATGTATTTAGTGTAACAACCTATTTAATGTATTTAGTGTATACAACCTATTTAATGTATTTAGTGTGTACAACCTATTTAATGTATATAGTGTATACAACCTATTTAATGTATTTAGTGTGTACAACATATTTAATGCATTTAGATGTATACAATCTATTTAATGTATTTAGTGTATTTAAACAATATAAATTATTATACAACCTATTTAATGTATTTATGTATACAACCTATTTAATGTATTTAGTGTATACAACCTATTTAATGCATTTAGTGTAACTACAACCTATTAAATGTATTTAGTGTATACAACTATTCAATGTATTTAGTGTATACAACCTATTAAATGTATTTAGTGTATACAACCTATTTAAATGTATTTAGTGTATACAACCTATTTAATGTATTTAGTGTATACAACCTATTTAATGTATTTAGTGTATACAACCTATTTAATATTTATTTAGTGTATACAACCTATTTAATGTATTTAGTGTATACAAGCCTATTTAATGTTATTTAGTGTATACAACCTATTTAATGTATTTAGTGTATACAACCTATTATGACGTATTTGGTGTGTGACAATATATTTAATATTATTTAATTATTTTCTTCTATTTAATGTTATTTAGTTATTATTACAACTATATTTAATGTATTTAGTGTTATACAAACCTATTTAATGTATATTGATAATACAACCTATTATTATTATCTTGATTATTTAGCTGTTCAATGTTATTTAGAATCAATGTACATACTGTTTAATGTTATATAGTCATATACATACCTATTTCAATGTATTTAGTGTATACACAACCTATTTAAATGTATTTAGTTATAAACCTATATTTAATATTTAGTGTTGTACAACTATTTAGTAATTTAGTATGCAACCTATTTTTAATGTATTTAGTGTATACGACCTATTTAATGTATTTAGGTGTTATACATTACCTATTTAATGTTGAGTGTAGTGTAAAAGCTGTTATCATGTTTAATTATTCACAACCTATTTGAGAGTATTTAGTGTATATACATCTATTTAATGTATTTATGTGTACATTACATTTAATGTATTTGGTGTATACAACTATTTAATGTATTTAGTGTATACAACTTTACCTACTTTAATGTATTTAGTATTTAATATATTTAATGTTTTAGATGCTTAATATAACTTATATTTTAATGTATTTAATTATTTGCTTCCTATTTAAATATATTAGTAGTAGCTTTATTTAATCTTTGTTAGTCTTTAATAGCCTATTTAATGTATTTAGGTATACGAACCTATTTAATGTGCAATTATTATACAACCTATTTAGTATTTTAGTGTATTATAGCTATTTAAATAGTATTTAGTGTTATACAACCTATTTAATCATGTATAGTGTGTACGCCTGTTTATGTATTTGTTAACTTTATAACCTATTTAATGTAATTTAGTGTTGCTAACTTATATTTAATGTATTGATCATGTACAGCCTATTTAGTATATTTAGTGTGCAAACTAACTAATATAATAATTATTATTTTAGCCTATTTAATGTATTCAGTGTACAATACTATTTTATTATTTAGTGTGTATAATATATTTAATGTATTTAGTGTGTACAACCTATTTTACAAAGCCTTATGTTTGATATTTTAGCCTATTTTAGTAATGTGTTGTCTTGCTGCTTTGTTGTATTATCTTTAATATTGTGCGGCTTATATTTTACTTTAAAGGGGTGGAGGAACTTTGGTCCAATGAAAATACGCATTCCACAATTGTATATAGACAACATGAATTTAAAAATTTAATTATGTAATAAATTTAACTACTTTAAATAGTCATTGCACATCACAATTCATAAGCAGTTTATTCTTACGATTTATGACACCATTAATTACCACTAAAGGATGTAATCGCATTAATTTGCCATTAATAATTGTGTTACCAGAAGTGACAAAACGTTTGATTTAGGTCCCATGATAATAACGATAGGTCCCTGGTACTAATGGTGTATAAATCGTAAGGTCAAACTGTTTATAAAATTATTGGATGTACTAATTGCTGTATAGTTAATTTACTACTGTTAAATGCTTTAAAATCATGTTGTCTACCTAAAATTGTGAATGAAAGCTCATTGACCTCATGTCATCACGCTAAAGCTAAATATGTTGTTACCTTTATAATGCATTAAATAGGTTGCTTTTTAATGCATTAAATGAGTTGTACACACTAAATGCATTAAATAGGTTGCTTTACCTATTATTAAATAGGTTTAGCGCATAAATAATTATTAGGTTCTTACACCTAAATACATTAAATAGTTATTACTAAATACATTAAATGAGTTGTACACTAAATACATTAAATAGATTATTTTCGATACATTAAATAGGTTGTACACTAAACCATTCATGGAGTTATGCACTAAATACATAAATAGGTTGTACACAAACATTAAATAGGTTGTATACATAAATATTAATAGGTTCTTCTTTTCGTACATTAAATAGGTTGTATACACCTAAATACATTAAATAGGTTGTATAATACATTAAATAAGTTGTACTTTTGTAATACATTAATAGGTTATGCACACTAAATACATTAATGAGGTTTAACACTAAATACATTAAACCAGTTGTACCTTTAAAAACATTAAATAGGTTGTACATATAAATACATTCAATAGGTTATGCCTAAATACATTAAATAGGCTTGTATACATAAATACATTAAATGATTTCTTTACACTAAATTTACATTAAATAGGTTGTATCTTTACTAATACTTAAATAGGTTGTATACACTAATATACATTAAATAGGTTGTATACACTAAATACATTTAATAGGTTGTATACACTAAATACATTGAATAGGTTGTATACACTAAATACATTAAATAGGTTGTATACACTAAATACATTAAATAGGTTGTATACACTAAATACATTAAATAGGTTGTATACACTAAATACATTAATAGGTTGTATACACTAAATACATTGAATAGGTTGTATACACTATATACATTAAATAGGTTGTACACACTAAATACATTAAATAGGTTGTATACACTAAATACATTAAATAGGTTGTATACACTAAATACATTAAATAGGTTGTTTACACTAAATACATTAAATAGGTTCCTATACACTAAATACATTAAATAGGTTGTACACACTAAATACATTAAATAGGTTCCTTTAAATACATTAAATAATACACTAAATACATTAAATAGGTTGTATACACTAAATACATTAAATAGGTTGTACACTAAATACATTAAATAGGTTGTATACACTAAATACATTAAATAGGTTGTACACACTAAATACATTAAATAGGATTGTATACACTAAATACTTTAAATAGGTTGTATACACTAAATACATTAAATAGGTTGTATACACTAAATACATTTAATAGGTTGTATACACTAAATACATTGAATAGGTTGTATACACTAAATACATTTAATAGGTTGTATACACTAATACATTAAATAGGTTGTATACACTAAATACATTAAATAGGTTGTATACACTAAATACATTTAATAGGTTGTATACACTAAATACATTGAATAGGTTGTATACACTATATACATTAAATAGTTGTATACACTAAATACATTAAATAGATTGTATACACTAAATGCATTAAATATGTGTACACACTAAATACATTAAATAGGTTGTATACACTATATACATTAAATAGGTTGTACACTAAATACATTAAATAGGTTGTATACACTAAATACATTAAATAGGTTGTTACACTAAATACATTTGTAACTGTGCTATAGTGTGTGAGCACACGATATACGATTGTCATTGGGCAGTAAAAATTGAATAATTGTAACTTCGCAAATGAGCGAAAATTGTGGTGCACAGCCGCCTTTTATTTATTTGTACAGTTTTTTTTGGGTGGACTTGGGGAGACGATTTTTTAAATCTGGTTCTCATCGAGGATCGATCACAGGGCTATCAGATCTATAATTGAACATGTTCACAATGTTCAGCCATCTGGCCTTCTCTTACTCGTAATTAGATTAAAAACTCAGAATTTATTCTATCTATCTCTTTATCTATCTATCAGTCTACCTACCTACATATCTACATTCCATTTGTTAGCAGTACATTGTTATATATCTCTCCATGCAATCGGTGTTCGCGATCAATAGTGGATTCCCTAAGACAAACGCACAGTATAAATTTACTTTTGAAAGCAGTGAATACTGTGACGTAAGAGCAGCAGAAGTTATGATGATAAAGACGGTAGAGTGGATCTGTTGCCATTGTTATTATTCATTATAATATATATATACATATTATTTAATACAATGTTTTTTAACCCTGTGTTGTTGTAATTTTCCCGAATATCATTGAATTCAATATATATCTTAGAATGACTCCAAAAATTGGCACAATTTATTTTATTTTTTTAGCGAATGGTACATAGTCTATAAAAATAAACGTGTTTCGTCTAGAACGAGACGATCTAGCAAGTGTTTGGGAGACGATTTTCATTTAATTTAAATGTTTTCTAGGGTATAGATACTGCGTTAGCGCACAATTTTATTTTAATTGTTTAACATAATTTAATGAAATTGTTTAATCCAACTATATTAGGTTTGGGCGGAGCAGAAAACAAAGAATACTTGCTATGGCAGTGCATCCGCTTATCTATAGAATGAACCAGAATCAAATACTTATTTAGAAAGCATTGTTGACATAAAATTATTTTGAATTGATTATGAGAAGTAATCAAATGTTCTCATTGTCACTAATGCTTGTTCGTTATTATTGATTGCTGAATTAAATGGTAAATCGCCAAAATAAAAGCTAATTCGTTTAAGATTTATAGAAGTTTGAAGTTTTTTTAATAAACTCCACCTTTTGCTATGTTAACTAAATATAGCGTCGTTTTGTATATGAGAGTTATTTAAATACACCATTTAAACTTCATCTATGTATTTACTAAAGAAATGACCTTATTTAGATTAGCTCTGTATAACTATATTATTTTTTTTAAATCTATAGATGTCATATCATGAAGCCGCATTAATTTTTATTTACTTGGTGCTGTGTCTGTTTATTGATATATTGTTTAAACGTCTTTTCCTATATTAACTCCAACCCCCACCACACACAGATGTTCTCAATAAAAATTCCTTAATGTTGGCTCTGTGCGATCTATTAACTTTTCAAGGCATTAACATTTTGTAATAGTGTAACAGTTTGAAATTGCTCTCTGACAAAAAATTTCATCAAACTATAGTATAGGGGCTGATGAAGTTAGCATTTTTTTTTATTTTTCCATCGATAGCCACGGCAAACAAATGGAGTCAAGCCAAATTCACTCTTAAAATAACCAATTACATATATTTACAATGTTTTAGCACCTATGAAATAAAGTTACTCGAATTTACTTGTGTTTTTCTCGGTCTCATATTTTCAGCAACGCTCAAAAATATATTGGTGTTTAAAACTTTGTATCAATTTCTCCTCCAAAAAGAGTAACTTTAAATACATTTACTAAATTAGAAATTCTCTCAAAAGTGTATTTTATAAATAGTTGATACAACAGCTAAAAAAGATAAAAATAATAATGTAAAAGGCTCAGTTTGAAGCAGTTATCTTAGTTTAGATTAATCAATTAATTATATCATTTAAGTAAACAACGTTATCATAAATTGAAAAAAAAACAAATTTTTATATCAGCCTCGATCTTCTGTTTGATAGTGTATTTTTACGTATATTAATACAGACCACTAACTTTATAACTTTAAATAGAAAAAAATAACACTGGTGAAACAGTGATTTCATTACCAGTGATATTTGAATCATTTTATACAAAGTCAACTATGCTGATTTAGAATATGTAAGTGCTTTGCTTTCGATTGACTCTATTTTACGAGATAATTAAAATTAATTAAATAATGTATGCACCGTGTTTGAAAATTGTCAAGAATTGCATGAAGATAAAATAGTATACTAACAAATACTGAGTGAAAATGTTAATAGTCATTACAGAATTTTGTCTAAAAAGATATGTAATAGTGCTATAGAAGAAAATATTTTCATTTGAAAAACTAATTATGTCTAATTAATTAATTAATATGTTAATTGTCTATGGTAATGCATTAGCAAATCGCTGTTTGCTCGACTTCCATATTTATGTGTGTCAATTGAACAATTGCGCTTTGAGGCTCCAACAGTGAGTCAGCCATATATATTATGTCCCATCTTCCTTGATATCTCTCCTCCATCACCCTCATATCCTGATGAGACCTCTCGCCTTGTTCCTCACTGAAGTACCCAAGTTACCAAATTTGATAAATGACTTGCAGGTAATGTACCTTGAATGCTTATATTTGCTCCAATGTTTCAAGTTGTGAAGCATATATTGTATTTTGCATTTTCGTAATTCTCTTGCTTTGTTATTACTAAGAAGTTCCTGATTAACTGAAACAAAACTGTTCCATGAAGAAACTTCGAAGGTGATCCATTGAGAAATCTATAAAATTTGAATCGTTGATGAGTTTCGAATCTGAGGACCGTAAAAATCTAAAGCCTTAACATTGTTTCATTAAACCTAATTTGATATGAAGCGGTGGGAGAATGATCTTATTTTATCAACCAGTGGCTTGTTGATGATATTTTCTTTACCTACAGCCATGGTTTCCCTTGCGAGGCCATGCGTCACTCTTGTCCAATGATCTTGCCTTGCCCTGCTATCCCAAGAGGCACATGAAGCTTCGGGTATTTTGTGTATCCTGAAAGCTGCTTACCCAAGCAAAGAAGTTTTACCATTTTTAGATCAACACAAATTGACCACAATGATGCATGTAATAACAGACTTTCACGCAGTACTGTTTTGATATTCTCGTATCTTCTTTTAGGTGTTGTTGAGTGAGCAATAGGAAGAGATGCGTAACAGTTTCCATTAACATATCGAACTTTGTTCAACTTAGTGGAACTGTCAAAAGAACTCTGATCTCTGGATGATAATCTTATAGACCCATTTGAACGAAGAATAGAGGTCATCATATTTACCAACAACAAGATCTTCCTCTTGTTAAAATATGGAAGTAGAGCTATTTCTTCTTTCGGTAATTGCTGGGAATTCTTGTTTGGAAGAATTTTACTTTAAAGTGAGCCTGGACGCTAAGCTCAGATGTTTAGCCCACGGGCTGTTGGGTATCGTATCAGGTCATGGAACGCTATGAGCCAAAATACCTCTAGTTAAAGTCTTATGAAAAAACTCTTCATAAATGTTCTACTTTTTTCTTTTCTCGCAAAACTCAGATCTTGCCCCGTCGAGTCAGATGGTGAAAACTCTGACCAAATCACTCAACGCAATTAGGAACTTCACTGCTATGTGGAGTGGATGTCGCTGCAGTTCAAAGTCGATCTCACCTTGAATTTCAATGTGGCGATTGAAGCTTTTAACATTCACTGTTACAAAAATAGCAATCACCAAAATGGTCTTTCGGCTCGCCATTATGACAATTGGTACACCGAAACAGACTTTTAACTCCTCATCATTTGTCCACTGCCGTAGGCTCTCCACACAGTTTTTTCAGACCATGGGCAGACTTGTCTTGGTCTCCCAGCTTCACACCGAAATAAGCCAAATATGCCTGCTGCACAAATTCGATTATATTTCTTTGCTTTTCAATCATGTATTCTGCACAGATGTAACAGAATACATTCGGATTATGTTTGCAGCATCTTCGTGATGAACTCATGACGTCTGTAGAAAGCAGCTATAAAGAGAAAAAACTAAACAAAGTTATAACTTGGTATAGTTAAATTAAACAACAGACACCAAACTTATTGCATTTGTTTTACACAAAGGGTACAATCATATTTTCAAGGGTGTCCAATATCTCAGAATCTAGAGCCAATTCAGCAAAAGCAGTGGCAGTTTTGAAATCAACACCCATGAATTGCTATAAATTCATTCAAATATTCTTGGCAACTCGGAAATTTTTTTTTTGTTGGGCTGTGTAATCCATTATAACATTTAAATCTCTTTTACTTAATTTAATTACGTCAATTTATATCTATCAAATGGTGTTAATTAATGTGGGATCTAAGCTTGTGCGATAAACGGACGAATATAAATTGAAAATATTCATTGTTAATTGTTCAGTTTGTGAACTTTTACAAGCTTTGTTATACATATTTTAAAATACTGACGCCATTAATATACACCATCGATATAATTTGATGGTTTAATTAAAACCAATGTACATTGTTTACCGAACTACATTGTAAGCTAGTTATTTATACAATAATATTTAGAAGTAAATTTTAATTTTCTTTAAAGCTCGTTTTTTTTTTTTTTTTTTTTTAAATCTATTGCGCTATTTTAATACAATAATAAACTTTTTTTTTACAAAGCAAGCATAAATCTTCTGGAGGGAAAATAATAACAAAATATCAACATGACATTTGTTAGTACTTTATTATCACGGTAAGTATTCTGCTTATAAGTTTATATTATTATTTTTTAAACAAAGATATAAACGTGTTTGTAACAACATCAATTATACATTTAAAATATTTGTTTGTAGTATTAAGTAGCTAGAAAACAATAAAGGACAATTTTCATAACTATGGGTATCAGGTGTCTTGATTTCTTGCATGAATGGATGTTAACTTGACGGCTGTCATTACTTTTGTATTAAGAACAATTAAAAAACTGAAATGAATTACGCCCTCACATTCTTTATGTGTATATATTGGTTTATCACTTGTTCCTTAACTAGTAAGAAAACTTTACTGCCATGGCTGTTTTAGTTTTGCTGTCTTTAGTTGGTCTGCTGTTTACACCAAGTTCTAACGCAGGTAACAAACTTAATATATTCGTTCTGTACCTTTTCACTAGTATTGACGTTCAGTTCAAATTAGTTTTTTTACAACACATAGCACAATCACGACAGGCAAAAAAAAAATTTTATAATCATACATATATTCTAGAAAAATAAAAACTTTAATGCGTAAAAGTGATTCATCTGAGTTTTTAATAACAAAGTTATTTTATTTGGATAATGTGCAAATAAATATTTATTTAATTTATTTCTAAACGCAAAGTAGGATCACACATTATATATTATACAGATAGCGCATCGCTTTATAAATAGTCCTCGATGTGGTTGGCTGGTATGTTAAGAACCACAAACAATCATTGCGTTTTTTAGACCATTTCTGAGCTAAACAATTATTCGGACATGTTTGTGGAATGTAGATACAGCAAGTCCACGCATATTGCTGCTAGGTAGGCATGGCAGACATATTCGTAGCAAGTGTAGAGTTGAAACGGAGGTTTTTATTTTTTTTTAAGTTCAGACTATATTAATAATGCAGCAATTATTTTTGTTTCAATTTTCTAGTTGCGGTTGGATTTTGTGCTACTCATACCAATGCTAAACTTGAAGCTAATAGTCAGGTGGTATATCAAAAAGTAATTACAAATGTTGGTGGTGCTTATGATGCCAACACTGGAGTATTTACCTGTCCAATTGTAAGTCTATATAATAACTATACATGTCAGATAAAAATGTAAACCATAAACCTTAAAATGGGCGATACATTAAACGTATACATTATCGCGTTAAAATAGGTCCATTTTTAAAACTTTTAAATAATATTATTAGGTAAAATAAATTCTGTCATAAAACAGGTTTCATTTAAACTCCTAAAAGATAATCTAAAAGAATGAGCTATAAAATATATACTTTTTAGTAGATATAGCAGATGTATAAATAGCCTGGCTGGCATCAGTCTCACCATCTTACTTTCCCCGAAAATTTAGGTTTAGGTGCAGATTGTAATTTCGTTTGATTCTGGAACCTCTCAGCAGGATCTCTACTAAGCACGAGAAACGGTTTTATAATTTAGAGAGAGAGAGAGAGAGAGAGAGAGAGAGAGAGAGAGAGAGAGAGAGAGAGAGAGAGAGAGAGAGAGAGAGAGAGAGATAGAGAAGGATAAAGTTTTAACAATATAATTTAACAACTACCTCTTAAAAAAATATATTTCTAAAATAACATTGAATTAGTCAGTGAATGTTTCGCTTCAGCTTTGTACATTGTAATACTTATATAGATTGAAAGAAACCCAAAGGGTGACAATTGCTTTACTTCATTTATTAATAATAAATTTTCACTTGTTTACTTAAGTTGTTTTTTTAAAGTTTTTGACATATCTCAACAAAACGACAACTCAAATTTGTTGGCTCCTTATAAATAATTTGATAATTAATTCGCACTCTGTTTTTTTTTTTTTCTAATTTTCTAGCAAGGACTTTATTCATTCACTGTTGGTGGCTTGTCAACGCCAGAGAACTTGATGGTACTAGACCTGTATGTCAATGGTAGATATATCATATCTATTCATGGGAACGATAAAACAAATCATCCATCTGGGAGTAAGTTACAATGATAATCGTTTTTTTTTCTTTCTTTTTAATTTGAGCGAAATTTACATTTGTCTTATTTGGTACTAATAATTATAAATTTATAATTTTTTTATGAAACACATAACAAAACCTTTTTCTTCTAAGCATCTTTTTTTGTAAATATAACTAAAAAAAATATATCTTGAATGATGCATTGTTGAGGGTTAGGGTTTCTATAATATATGTATGTTAAATAGTTATTTTTAGATCTGAATCTTTTTTTCTACTTTTCCGTATATGTTCATCGTTTATTTACTCAAACATTTAATTATCAACATCGGTTATTTCTAATAAATTATATATCGGAACCTAGAGGAGATTTTACTTTTATTTATGTTTGTTAAGATTAAGTCTCTTGAAGCCTATAAACAACTAATGGGAAGTCTATATGCTGCTAATTTTGTATCCCGTCCATAACCGATACTGCAATGGCCATGGAGGAGAGAAGATGATAAATCTAGTGGTTAAAAAAATACATGAACATTAATTGTCTTCACTAGAGGTAAAACCAGGAACCATCAAGTCGACCATCTTTTCAAATAAATTCTCCTAGTTGCTAGCTGTAACTTAGTTTTCGGTTCATTGTTTTCATTTCATTTATCTCCAACACATATGGAAGTGTAATAGCTTTGAAGGCACCCATAAAGTCATTCATATAACTTTCACTATGACACAAATAAATTACTTTGTTCTCATGGGAGTTTGAACTAAGGACTCTGAGTACAAATGTTCTCTCTTTATGGCAAGATGTATTATGTAAACATAGGAGCCTAAAGTTATATGGTTCAGTACATCAAATCTAGCAATCGATTTGGTACATTAAGTTAAATTTGTGTATGTTTACTATAAGATATGTTCTTCTTTAATAATATGACATATATTAAATGTATGCTGAAGTACTCATTTATTTTATAGGTCGAACTATTGTGGCAGAATGTAAAAAAGGTGAGAAAGTGAATGTGTTGAATAGAGCAGCCGTCACAGTGTATTCCACCAGTGATGCAAATTACGAACACAACATTTTCAGTGGATTTCTTATAGAGCCGACACTTTAATTTAAAATATGTTTAGTTTTCACTTCGCAATGCAGAAATAAAAATGTAAAATAAAATATGAATTGTGTTTATCAAATGTTTTCATTATAACTTTAACCAAAGAACTTACTGAGGCAGGGAATATGTTAAAATTAATTGTAATCTTCAATAGACTAATGAAAAAACTAGTGTCTATTAGTTCACTCAGATACAGGTACATTCACATCTCTTGTGTATTATTAGTCAAAACATTTCCTCCTTCTTATTATTTCCTGTCCTATATTTTGACAGATCAAATTGCCCTTAACAGAGGGAAATGTTTACACATGCTAACACTTGGTCATATTAACTGCTGTAAGGATAGAAAAAAGGGGACATAGATAACATAACTCCGACATTACCGTTATGGTCCTTTCCTAATAGTAATGTGTAATGGTATATATTTGCTCACCGGGATTAAAAGTGTGTTTGAAAAAATATCAATAGTTTTAATACTACTAGTCTTATTTCTTTGAGTATACAAAATATCCAACTATACATACAATTAAGGAACGGGCGATCAAATAATCTTATACTGTTTAACAGCTTTCAATTATGTTCATGAAACATTTAAAAACAGTTATAACAAGTAACTACAAACGTTAGCAATGTTTACAAGAGAATAGTTACATCTTCAAGCATTGCGATGTATTTTCTATGTTGTATTATCTCTCTTCAAAGCAATTTAGAAAGCCAAGTACGTTAGTTTTTGGGATGTCGATCTTCAAAGAATGCGGACATATTGTGAAATATTAACAAAGTAGATAATTTAGAGGCCCAACAAGATCATTTACACAACAATAACATCAATAAAAGTCTATATATATATTTATCAGAGCTGCTGTTTGGTTAAAAAATTATCGGAATTTACGCAAAATTTAAAAAAAAAAAAAGTATCGCAAATTAACTCTCATTTTTATTGATACAATAAAAGATATTTGTTTGTATTATAAAAAGTTATATCAACATATCATTGGCAAAAATAACCAAGTCAATTTGATTTTTTAACATTGTTAATTGTTAACATATCTATTAAGCATTATCATACATATATATTAAATTAGTTATTCAGACCAGTTTATTGTCATGTATCAATCAAGTGATGCTAGTATTTTGTTTTCATCAACAACAAAACCAGCTATTTATGTTTACCGGATTGTACGTTGCAGACTTAAATCATATGTCAACACCTGTCCCCTCCACATATGTCATATTTGCTACGCTTAGTCCCCGTATAAGTTGTGTTTACCCTACCCTTCACTACCATACCCTACCTCAACTTCTAATCCCAAAAAAATACACGAACCGCATTTCTATCTTCTTATTAAAAAAATATTATGGCTATAACGTAGTCGTTCACTTATTATTAACTCGTTTTTTTTTATTGATTTTATCTTTTTTATCAACCCAGTAATATATTTGACACACTTAGTAGATATGATTACCAAAATGCGTTATTTTTATTTGTTATAAGTATTTTCGCCGTAATCAATCTAACAATATTAAGTCATTCAAAGCAAAAATTGGTTCACTATAAACCGCAACAAACTCAACAAACAACAATGACATATAGAGAGGACCATGAAACGTAAGCATTTACTACAGCTTGTTGTATGCACATGTCACTTGCATTTATCTTAACGTATGTGTTTATCAATTACATTTGTCACAATCAGTTGTTTTCACTTAAATTTATCAAAACGTGCTGATTTATGAAATTGTAACTTACATTTATCACAACGTGTTTTTGAATGAACTTGTCACTTTAATTTATCTAAAGGTATTGTAGTATTGACTTATATATTACATTTTTACTTTAAACAGTTTTCATGAATTTCTACTCGCTTGAAATAGATACAATGTTTGATTAATACAATTTTATTGATTAAAGTAGCCATAAATGTTTACTTGATTTACGAAAGATAGCTTCAAAAAGTTGAATGGAGAATATTTCAAAATATAAAATATTTAGGTGTTTGAATTGAACAAACACAAAGTTGCAATGCTAATATAGAATGGTGTGCTCTTCAGAAAGTAGTGCTGAATAAACTTTACAAATTTGTCTATTGACACCTGAATACGTTGTCGTCTTGTGTTACGCCAGATACGTTTCATTGTACATATATATATATATATATATATATATATATATATATATGTATGTATATATGTATATATGTGGAAGAGAGAGAGAGATATAACTGCCAGGGATTTAATAAAACCGTGCCAAATTGAAACATGACTAATAGCGTACAAATATTAAAAGAAAAATAGTATTGATTGCTTTATGTATATTGTACAGATCAAAAATCGTACTTTCTATTTATGCAGTCATTTTTTGTCTCGTCCACAATATACCAATAAATAGATAAAAAAAAATTGAATTAGTCGTTTTCATGGAAAAATCTATTACTTTTTTGTACACATTGTAAGTATTTTTTTTTTATATATTATAGATTTACTACAATTAGTCATACATTTAAACACTATTTTTATAATGAATTACTAATTCTAACATATGGTACTCCATATATACTATTTTTGTAAAACACATACAAAATATAGAAGATTTATGTAGAATTGCTTTTCTAAGATATCAATTTATTTGACATTATTTTTAATTCGAATTTTCGCACAAAAAATGTCCAATAATATACTTTTGTAAAATGTCTTTGATTTGTACTCATAATCATAGAATGATAAAAAAAAAACAAATATAAATAAATAACTTATAATTGTCTTCGTTAATGTTAATGCTAACTCGGGCCTATAAAATATAGTGTGCTTTCTAGCTTCGAACCCTTTCCCCCATAAAAGAAAAATGACGCTAATAACTATTTCTACAATTGCTCTAAAGCAAAATGATATTATCTTATATAATGATTAACATTATACATGTGACAATTGAACACATTATTAAGTTGAGATTAAAACCTTCAATAACAGCTGAAGAGACCCAAGATGAGACAGATTTTTTACGACTAAACTAACAACACATGTTGACATACAGTAACATTTTGTTTTTCAGTGTTGTGTCCTCTAGAGATTCTAACCTTGGGAAATTTAAACTTTCTATTTCACCTTGACTTATAGAATTCATAACCTTGGATAAAGTTTAACAGCTCTTCGAACGTCCTTAAAATCAATAATTGTCAACACTGTATTCATTAAAGGACAACGTTTCATTCTCACTCCACGCTAGATCGATACTGATTACGTCAAACGATCAAATGTAAAGCTTACGATCACTTACTTATTGGAGAAAAAATAAAAAAAATATGTTTATATGTTTATAATGTCAACATATTTTTATATATTTATAATGTCAACATATGTTGATACATTTACCAGGATGGCGTATTTATGCGAAATAATTATATTACTTCGAGATTTTTTAAATTATACTCTATTTGAATTTTTCATACCTTGAAGTAAGCTATGTATGTTGTCTCTGATTTACCATTATTGTGTCCAATGATTAAACGTATCAAAGAAATGATAATAATTAGTATTTTTCCCTTTTTTGTATTATCAATATAGAAAAAAGCGTCACATGTTCATAGTTAACATTTTTTATTACTGCAGATTACATTAGAATAAGTTCAACGTACCATAGGGTTGGTTAAGTATTGTTAAAATATTTAAGACATCATGTGTTTTATTTTTTTTCTGTGTTTGTATAAATTGTGCAGTAAAATACGTTTATTAATATTGTATATTAAATGTGGGGTCTCGTCTATTTTTAACGTCAACAGTTTTTAGCTAAATTTAGAACCTTCCCCCAAATTCAATTTTTAATAACATTTGGTGCCTTCCACCCCCTATCTAAAACATTACTTGTACCCCCACCCCCCCCCCCACCAATCTACTAATTACAAAAGTAATGCCCGTTCACCTAAAACTCAAAGCAAGAATTATATACCTTTACCCCCTCCTCCCCAATAACCTCTAGACCTACCTACTGACGTTTTTCCCTCTCCATTGAATACTTTCTGATGGTCATAACATATCAATGAATGTTGCAATATAAATATCTCATTCATGCAGCTATCAGGGTCGTTCTACACTTTCAGGCTACGCTGCATTTTGAGGGACCCCAATGATAGGGGGATTTCAACGGTGTGATTTATTTTCCAGCCCCAACAACAAAAGGGACATCATAATATTATCTGTGCAAGGCAAAGTCTTGGAGAGGTAGAAACACTTTATCAATCCATTGCTTCGGGATTAATAGACAGGCTGTCGGGGATAACTAGGCAGTTTGCCGTCAAAACATGCCATGCACAGAGCAGACTGCATCGCTCAGAATCATAGTTTAACAGTTCTTGGAGTGGAACTCGCCGCTATACATCAAAACTTTTTTTTTGAAAAGGCGTTTGACAAAGCCTGACGCTCATTCGACACAACTGTTTCTCCACCAAGCTAGTTAATTTGGTTAATACATAATCTTTATATGTCCTGCAGAGTCCTCCATGAAGGGCAGCTGACAAGTAGCTCCAGGGTGCAGAATGGATTATGACTATAATCATTGCTATCACCATTCATGTTCCTACTTACTATACAATTGATTATAAAGGAACTTTTCCAGAAAAGAAGAAATGGAGTAAAATAGAATTATCTGAAACTGCTGAGTGACCTGGACATGGCGGATTACCTTTATTTTGTTTCACATAGATATTTAAAATGCAAAGAAAACAATGCCACAACATTAAATGTTGGCAAAGCTGAAGACAAAATCAAGATCCTGAATGTCATCCCCACCAATACTAATCTCATAACCTTTCATGAAAGTTAGCTGGAATAAATTGTGCAGTCTTTTATCTACCGAGTAGCTGTGTATATCAGCATTGTGGCACAGAGGCATATGTCATAGAAAGTATTTATATATCATGGGCTGCCTATATCTGACTAAATGGAATTTGGAACACACAGATTCGACTGTTAGACACAAATGTCAAGCAGTGGAAGATGAACAAAACACCACCAGACCTAAACAGCTGCCGTGAACACTTCAAATGCAATGGTCTAATAACCATCAGCTATGATAAGACTCACTGAAGTGGACATTAGGAAGACATGGAGCTGGATAGTTTACACAACCAGACAACTAGATCAGCAGCGTTTATTTTGAGCCCTCATTGGTAAATACAATACCACCTAAGAAACATCTATAGATGCAGCCTCAAAGCCGACATCCCAAAGACAGAGTTCAGATGGAATCACATAGAGATGATGGACCCGACTAAATGCTAGATAATTTTTGTTGATGGCGCATACTCAAATCTGAATAACAAGCGTGAGTATGTTGGAGCGGATATGGACTATTTGGTTTACGAGTGCAGTGTATTGCAAGAAAAGAAACAATGTGCACCTAAAAACGCATAAAATCATCGATAAATGAGCAAGCATTTTAACATGAGCAGAACTGGAACTAATACACTTAGACTGAATGTAATGTTCTTCTGTGTATGCTGACAATAATTTGATAACTACTTAACAAGCTATTCGTCCTGTATATCCTCAGTCTCACTTAGTGTGCTTAATGGTATAGTCAGGATAAATGTGAGCTTGTACTGTTTATTTGGAGTTGTAGCTTTTGATTAGGATATTTGCTGTGTAATGCGGACATTTTTCTTAGAAAATATTAAATGAAGTGACATATTTGTTGACTGAATATAAATACAAGTAAATGTAGCCATGGGCGTCGTTAGGAAATTTTCCAGAAGGTGGGGGGCAAAAATACACTTTTTATTTTAACTGACAATGCCATACAAGTTGTTTTCTCAATTAAATCCAAGTTAAGTATAACATTAATTATTTATATTGACATAAATAAATGTATTTGAAAATTCAAACAATTTGAATACAAGTACAAACATGTTTTTCTTTGTTTAATTTTGCCTTCGAAAATGTTTTTGGCAATCAGGTTTATTTTTTAAACCTGGCAACTCTCTTGTCAGTTTATAATCGTCTGCAACTGAGTGAATTTTTTAAATTTATCGTAAATTAATATGAAACTATGGATATCAGACAAAAATGTACAGTCTCAATAAAACAAAAAGTAGAGCAATCGTGGTATTCCGAAAAGCCGTTATTAGACGATTTAGGGCATCTGCAGCATTTGAATTACCATATGCATAGTTCAACAGCCAGACACAACTGAAGCAGTTATTTCTAATTTGATTGTCGCTGTCATTTCTTCATTTCTTAAATTGAATATTGTAAGGTATTTCTTGACATACGACCTTTCAAATGAATTGCTGATGATCATTGATTGTTGGACCCTTGATAAAAAGTATGATATTTAGAGCTGACAATGGTGGAAACAGATGTTTTAGATATGATTGGTTATTATCGTGGGTTGTATACTCGCAAATGTTAAAATGTGCTATTTACAAATTTTGCGTGTTGTTTCCACAAAAAAGTAATTTTAGGAGTCCAGGGGGCCTTTTTCATCAAACGATGCACCCAAATTTAAAAATTTCAACGAAGATGTACGGAGTCAGATGCAAAGCACATGACACAAAGGCTCTTATTAAGGATGCAAGCGCATTATTGGAAGCCAAAGTAGTTTCTACAGATGAGCTGAGGAACTCAGAATTTAGAAGACAAATTCAAGAAAATTGCAACAAACTGGGTCCCACCATTTCTACAATCTTTTTTTTGCAAAATGTATGATTTGGCACTTCGTTAAAAAAAAAAAGAATCGCATTCTGGTAATTTTTACTACCTGTTAGAGTTTCGTGTTGAATATGGAGATGAAATTCTAGGTAATCATTTGTCAATTGGTTCTTTTAGTGCTAAGTATATCTCGGCAACTATAAAAACAGCCTTGACTTTTCCAGTAACACATGCACAATCAATAGATCATTTAGCACTCTAAGACGAGTATCAACAGAAAAAAAAATATCTCAAAACAAGGAAAAAAATAAAGAAAATGTTATCAATCGATTTGGACAAATGCCAAAACGTTTACAAAGTTTGTTCCAGAATAGATATTTTAAAATTACAATAGTATTGCTGTATCAGTGTAATTTATAATTTTATACTCTATTTATAATTTTATACTCTATTTGACACTGAAACCAATCTTTTAAAAATGACAATAATGTACTCAGTTATACTTGCAGATATAATTATTTTTTAATGTTTGATTTATTTACATTATCTTCTATGAAATAAACTTTCAAGAAGTTTAGTTCAGTTTTAGTGTAACAACTTTATATTTTTTTTTCCTAATTGTGGGTGGGGGGCAAATGCCCCCTTGCCGCCCCCTCTTGAATACGCCCATGAATGTAGCAATGCTGGCAATAAATTCATATTAACACAATGATAAGACTATTTTCTGCTAAATTCTTGCAAATGATTCACAATGTAATGTTACCATATGGTTAAGTCAACAGTTAAAGAAGTCAAAAAAAAAATAAATCTTATTAGTTCAATAAATAAAACAAGAATAAATAGAATAAACATGTGAAAAATTGATTTTTTTCTGAAAACAAATGTCAAGTATCAATTTTTTTTTCCTATGGGAAATGCTGCTTTGATGTACAAGTCATTTAGATTACTTTAAGATAATAATACTTTGATATAACAGTGGTTAGAATTACTCTCTTGAACAAATAATGTTCGTAATGCGATATTTGACTTTTTGATGTTAAATTTTTTTAGCTGTTTAATATTTCATTCTTTTTTTTTTCGTTTACAGAAATTAAGGAAAAATGTATAGACAAGTGTTATTATGCTGTGTCTACATATTCATGTGTGATGTCATTACATCACTGCCAGCAATGAATAACAACAGACTGAAACAGACAACATATTTGCATGATCCCATTCCCTGTGACTACAAACAAAACATGAAACAAATAATTGTTGACTGTTCTGGACGATCACTGAACTATACAAACAAATATTGGTTTCCTGAGAACACAACTGAAATAATGTTACAACATAATTGGTTGACAGTTTTATATAACAATACAATAAATAACTTGTATAAACTTGAACGACTCAGTCTTCAAGACAATATGTTGACCTACATAGAGCCTGAGACATTTCAAGGTCTTATCAACTTACAGTACCTGAATCTTGAGAGCAATCGATTGGATTTATTTAGTTTACCTGTGGACATATTTAGTGACCTAATTAACTTAAGCGAACTGCTTATCATGCAGAGCAAGACAATTAACATATTACCAGAAGCAGATGAAACTAATAGTGAAGGAACATTTCCAGACACAATGTTTGGAAATTTAACAAATTTGACACATCTTAGTATTAGTACTTTACTTTCTTTCAACTTCTATTTTAACAAAGAGTTTAAAGGTCTCACGAAATTGTCGTCACTAACTGTTGCAGGACCAATCAGTTCCATTGCAAGCAATAGTTTTGAGAATGTAAATTTTGTAAATAATTTGTATTTGCTTCATACAGGTGTAGGTGGAATGATAATTAACCATGATGCATTAAGATCATTTTATAATATTACAAATATAACGTACAGTATGGTTGGGACAGGTCTACGTGAAGCGATACAAACTTTAAGTCCTTTACAAAACAAAAAACTGACTTATTTTAAATGTCACCAAGTAAAACGCAAAGGAGAATTTAGAACATTAAACTACGAAGATGGAATCCTTACCCAAGCCATGGAAGTTCTAGAACGTATCTGCATTGAAAATATTGTCTTAGAAAATAATGATTTATTAATTATTGATTTCGGGTGGTATCTTAATACTATATTAAATAAGTGCCTGAAAAGTCTGATTATATTTGATAACATCATTCTTGATTCTTCTTCAATTTATTCATTGCAGTATTTAACTGTATTGAAAAGCGTTGTTATCAATGGTATTAAATTCACAGAGAGTTTTGAATCAAGTCTGGATTCAGGTGTCGAATTATATAACAGAGCATTAACAGCACGAATAAACGGGAAGATCTATAAACAAAATGTATTTTCCAGTGATGCAGAAATAATAGAGATTGTCAATTGTAGATTGACCGGCACAATAATTGATCTACCTCCATTTTATTCAACTGAAAGTATATCTCTCTCTTCATTTCTTGTATCACCTATCACTGTAGTTCTTATATATTGTAGTGATTCTTTATTAGAACTCTCTCTCTCTCTCTTTGAACTCTCTCAGTTTTATCTGCGGGCTGAGACTTAGTCTCT
>JAGDYQ010000301.1:344899-357222 GCA_021962125.1 Bulinus truncatus | reverse complement strand
TATACAGCCATATCTATACTTGAAATTACACAGCGCATAGGTGTACTTGACATGAGCTATACAGCTTTCATATGTATACTTGACATATACAGCCATATGTATACTTATATTTATGCATAATTGTATTACATAAACATTTTTGGCTGATGGACGTGCAACATGTTTTCCAGATACTAATTTCAATGTATATAAATAACTGTTACTATTTTTTTGAGTTAAAAAAATGTAGTTTTTTTTACTATCACAAATTTGCATATATTCTAAATATACAAAAATATGCTGACGAAACATGGTCTGCCCCAGTAGTCTAGTCTATCGAGTTTGGCGTCTAGAGAGATCTAACATCAGCTGAAAATATTTGACAACAACTCAAGCTCTTGACGACAACCCTTTTTCCAGACCGGACGATTTGGAGCAATGCCACTTGGTTATTACTAAATTAAGTAAATAATGTCATGCTCAGTGGGACACTGTAGACAGACAAAATTTAACAAAACCAGAAAGTGACAGGCTCATTTCAACATTATTTTATGATTTACTTCATTTTTTAAAAAAATTGAAAAAATCTCTACTTACAAATGCATTGGGGTAAAAAAATTTAACGGGAAGATATTTTACTTTAGTCAAGGAGTAAGATTTTTAAAATGGGTTATTTCCCTTACACTTAACAAAAAAAGATTAGGGATAATAATGGCGAGTGCGCATTTTATCGCTCACATTATGTTTAGTACTTCATGGGTATTTACACTCTAGTTAACTATTTAAATCAACCAATTGAACACGAAATGTTACAGACAGAGGGCTCCTAGTTTTTTTAATCTAAAAGTCTCAGCCCCTGAGTATGAATGAATAATGTAACAATGTGTGCTATATATTTAGTTGAGTAACTACTCCATCTCTCTCGTACTTTATTTGTAGAATTATCTGTTTAAACGATTTTATAGATTCGTCTTTGCAACTTCAAATATATATGTGTATGATTTGTCTATTCGCCCGCCTATGCAAGTGTAAAGATATGTGGAGCTGAGTCATTTTATTAATCATCTCTGCAGACACACACACACTCAAACGCTACACACAATGACTTTTTTTTTGTTGTTATTTCACTATCAACGTGAGAGCAACTCTGCTGTCTTTCGTTCTAAAGCCTTTTATTTCGGAGTTATAAGCCTTTCTCTGTATCGTAGCAACCGTAATTGCGTTGTATAACAAAACTGGGATTGACGATCGGGGGAAGTTTCATTTTAGGCTGTGTGTGGTTACTGATTGGTTTGTTATCGTTTATTAAAGATGAATTATTTTCTTATCTTTTATATGAGCACAACATTTTTAACGTGTTTCAATTTTATTGGATGGAAATTAATGGAAATATTTATGCCATTTCTCTAAATGGTTATATTTAATTTCATAGTGCAATAAGGCATTACTTTTCTATTAGATAGCTAGTATTGTTGTTTTTTTTTTTCTGTCACTTGCTCTAATAGCTAAGACAATGTGTTCAATAAAATTCCATTTTGTTGGCTATGTGCCATGGGAGTTGGGGGCGGGGGGGGGGAGTACAAACGTGGCCGCCATTTGTCGTGGCTCACATTCATTTGTACGAAACTATAGTCGGTGTAGAGAAGTTGTACGAAACTATGGTCGGTGTAGAGAAGTTATACGAAACTATGGTCGGTGTAGAGAAGTTATACGAAACTATAGTCGGTGTAGAGAAGTTATACGAAACTATGGTCGGTGTAGAGAAGTTATACGAAACTATAGTCGGTGTAGAGAAGTTGTACGAAACTATGGTCGGTGTAGAGAAGTTATACGAAACTATGGTCGGTGTAGAGAAGTTATACGAAACTATGGTCGGTGTAGAGAAGTTGTACGAAACTATGGTCGGTGTAGAGAAGTTGTACGAAACTATGGTCGGTGTAGAGAAGTTGTACGAAACTATGGTCGGTGTAGAGAAGTTATACGAAACTATGGTCGGTGTAGAGAAGTTATACGAAACTATGGTCGGTGTAGAGAAGTTGTACGAAACTATGGTCGGTGTAGAGAAGTTGTACGAAACTATGGTCGGTGTAGAGAAGTTGTACGAAACTATAGGTCGGTGTAGAGAAGTTATACGAAACTATGGTCGGTGTAGAGAAGTTATACGAAACTATGGTCGGTGTAGAGAAGTTGTACGAAACTATGGTCGGTGTAGAGAAGTTGTACGAAACTATGGTCGGTGTAGAAAAGTTTGTTCATGTTACAACAGCTGGTGTATGAGTATGTCTGAATGAACAATCCAAATTTCACATCGAACTGGTCGAGACCAGACGACATACGAATACTTGTCAGAGTTGAATGACAAGAAAGCTGAAGTTGTATATTCACTATATTACTCTTTTTAGAGCATTTTCGAAAAAAAATGCTCTATTGTCCCCGTTTTGTCTGTCTGTCTGTCCGTCCGTCCGTCATCACCCTAGATCTCAACAACCATAAGTCCTAGACCCATGATGTATATATCATTTTGTAGGTCTTGGCCTGCCAAGAAATGACTTTTTTCCATTTCGCGATCTGACCTCTCAGGGCCGTAAAAGGGGCCTTAGTACCGTTTTTTACTATATAAGCTATATTAATAAAGGAGCGCTATATCTCAGCAACTATAAGTCCTAGACCCATGATGTATATATCATTTTGTAGGTCTTGGCCTGCCATGTGTACATCAAAAGTTCATTTCGCGACAGGACCTCTGAGGGCCGGGCTTCAGAACTCCTAAGGGGCTTATATATTATATATACACCTTGTACGTTCAATAACCCGTTCATTTGGTGCGAAATACTGCAGCACGTAATTTCACCAAGATTTATTAAGAAACTCATCAAATGAAATAGTAAGCTTGTGTTCTGAGTTTAATTGAAAGTATCAGAGCTATGCAACAATTGACGGAGTTTTCGGACGATTAAATGACTATTATTTTGAATGTTTTCAATTATGAGTCCTATTTCAGTAACCACAAACCACTTGTAGTTAGATTTAAGAGACAATAATTTTTTTTCAAATATAAAGAAACGTCTTTATATTTTTTTTTTACAGATATATGCATTACACAATTGAATTTACAAACATTTCCAAAATTTACTGAAAGCTAACAAACGTACTGATACATAACACGAAAATGCGCTAACACGTCCTGTGTCCTGAATGGAACAGGATTAATTGCTTGTTTAAATATCTGAACTTTAAATAAAAAAAAATATTTAAGGTATAATATTAAAACTAAATAAAAATTATGTGTAAAAAAAAAAAAAGATATGCGTCAGCCGGGAATCGAACCCGGATCGACTGCTTGGAAGGCAACCATGCTAACCTTTACACCACCGACGCGTTGTAAAGATAGCTGGAAATTATTTACTTATACCTTCTTTTGCTTATTTTTGCAGATTTATTAGTTTTCTTTATATTTTCCACGATGCTATTTACCAAGTGCTGCTAAGTTAATCCGGAGAGAATATTTATTTTTTTATAATCAACCACAGTTTCAATTGTGTAGGCTCAGTTACATCCTTTGGGGATGGCTAATAAAACTAAGTGGAGCATCTAGGTTCCGATAAAAGGTCTACAGTTACGGTTTGAGTCCCCCCCCCCCCACCAACCTCATTAGTTGACCTTCGTCCCAGACCCTCTGTGTGTAAGTGTGCATGCTGTGTATCGTTAACGTGTTGTTTTTTTTTAAAGCCTTATAAATATTGTATTTATATTACTTAAGAGTTAGATTGATTTGATAATAATAAATGTGGAGTCACGGATGTCCATTTATCTTTTGAGGTGGGGGTGGGTGGGTGGTGTCACGTTTCGGGGATCTAAAATACACACGTTCAGTTTCTGATGATATTCTTCCCGGGGGGGGGGGCGTATTCCATACTGGGTCAGATGACCTTCACTTATGTTCACTTGTAAGACTACCAGCTGCTGAGGAATTCCTCGGGACTGTGTGCTACCTCGACAAGCCTCAAGTATTTCAGGATGAGTCACTCCTTCTCTCCGTTTCACACACACGCTCGTGCACCCTCTCCCTCCCTCCAACCGCCCCATCGTTCCTTTTAACACCGCTCACCTTTGTAACAGACTGCGTGTGATTGTCTTCTGTACGCCTGCCTGGTGTAGCTTTTTGTTTATTCTATTTTAAACTGGGTCTATGAAGACACCTAGTCTATGTAGACATTGATTTCATTTAGAGTCTATGTAGGCAGGCCCACCGACAGAAATTTCGGGCCCCTGGGCAGGGCTGTCACGGGCCCCCCGTGCTGATAATATTTTCAAAAGTTTATTGACCAGCTCAGTCCGGGCCCCTAAAACTCGCCAGGACCCTGGGCATTTTCCCCCCTGCCCTCCCTTTCGTCGGCACTGTATGTAGGCATTGATTTCATTTAGACACCTAGTCTATGTAGACTTTGATTTCATTTAGACACATAGTCAATGTAGATAGACATTGAGTCAAAGTAGACTCTCAGTCTTTGTAGATACTGTTTCATTTACAAGGAACTCGGACATTCTATTCTGTTGTTCTCATATATCTAGAACAAAACAACCAGCATCTGTTGATTGATTTAAGAACATACATTCTGGGGAATGTTGAGCAATATTTTAAATATTTTTATTGCTTGCTTTTAGTTACATCCACAATTTGAGTCTACCATGTGTGAATTACAATAAATGGAAAAGTAATTTGTGTATGTATCAAATATGTATTCCACCTAGTACTATTGATTTTTCTTTCGTTTTTATATACTGTAACCTTTCTATAATTCAAGGAATGAGAATTTGTGTGTTGAGTTATATAGCTTGCTGTAAACTAGAATGTTACTGTTTGTGCTGAAGATGTTTTTATGTTATTTAAAAAAAAATGAACATATCGTTTTAGCTGTTGTGAGATAAGTAATTTCACCATTGTCTCCCCCCCCCTCCCCTCCCATTGACCATGTAACAGGATCATACTGTAATATATCATCATAAGCTTGTAGCACAATTCCCTGACCACCACCCTGACACCCCTTCCCTTTTCAACTCCTACCTTCTATTCAGCTACAATAATCTACCGTACTTGTAATACTTATGAAAAAAGGGTCCCTTTTTTTTTAAAAAAAACATTGACCAACAACCTTTCAGCTTCATTTCCTCTCGACATTTCCAAAAAAAGAAAAATAGACGAGATTTCGGTGGCCTTGGGGCGAATGTTCACATTATGCTGTATCTTTACTGTTACTAAATTTAACAAAGATCAAAGCATCTTATTTCTATTAACTGTGGATACGTTTTTGTGGCCACAAAGTGAAGTTATTCTCAGCCGTCTAGATTCTTATCTCTAACAGTTTGTTTGATAGCTACACACATTACGATCTCATCAACAGTTCGATTGAGTTGAAATAACGAATGACACAATCATTACATATGCATTTTTAATGACCTTTAAACCCGGAAGTTGTAAATATCCCCCCCCCCACCGTTCAGGGAGTATTCGATTCTTTATCTTTCTTGTTCAGTTTTTTTTTTTAACCGTGGTTACAACAAAACAACCAGTGGTCAGTGTAAGGTGGAAAAGTCAAGAGGGCCAGCACATGCCCTTGGGCAAGAACAATCTATCGGACCTACTCTATAAAGGACACTTCTGGACACTGTCCAATCTCTCGTTCCGCGACCACAGATGACTTTTTGATCCCACTTGAGCCCAAGTCTGTAAAATTGTTAACGTGCCCGGCTGGAGAGAGAAAAAATCCGTTAATCGTTGATTGTAGTATTCTAGAAATGTTAACATTATTTTGTACTTTGTTACAACCGACGAATACGTTAAATATTGATCTATTGATATATATATATATATATATATATATATATATATATATATATATATATATATATATATATCAATCCTAAAACAAATTAGGCTTTTTTATTTAGCTACACGTAGACGTGAAACCTACATCAAAGCTATTTGTTTATAAAAACAAACTAACATAACGATATTCATAATTTAGATAACTCTTGCTCAGAAAAAAAAAATAACAGTACGCCATTAAAAACACTGACCTGCATAGCTAAGGTCTTCTAAATGAAATGTTAAGTTCCCCACAGCCAGTACGCTAGGGATGCAATGAAACGACTTTTTCACTGGCCCCGGTGTTGGCTGTGGATTAGAAAGGAAGGATCGTAAGATGCTGTCATTTAATTACAACCAGAGCCGTTATTATGGATATGCTGACTAGGCTCTTGGGCCTCCACTGCTATGGGGTGGGGGACTAGGCCTTTCGGCCTCCATTGCTATTTGGCGGGGGACTTTTATTTTGCCAGCCACAAAGAAGTGCATTCTTAGAACTTGTCAGGGTCGTGATCTAAAGTGATTTAAGAGCTATGTGGTAGTCATGGCAGGTGTTAAATAACTTTGATTGGGCGCCTACATTTACCTTTGCCTTGGGCCCCCCCCCCAATAAAAAATGTTAGAACGGTACTGATGGTATGGACTTCGTATGATGTATTGTTCATCGTGTTTGGTTTCACTTGTGAATTATGTTCCTTGTCCTTTTTTTTTTCGTAATTTCTTTGTTCAATAGATACGCCTTACGCCCCCTCCCCGGGACAAAACAAACTGTTGTATTCTTTTACTTCTTCTTAATGTCTCTTCACATTCTAACACTGGCACATTTTGAGTTTTTTTAATTTATTTATTTATTAGGAGTTTTTTAGTACAACTCTTTTTTTTCTAAAGCATGAATACTGAATGGTCATTCTATTTTTAAATGTTTCATTTTCTGTTCATATCATTAGTGATTTATACTACCTGGTTTGAAACTAATGTGTAGTGACAAGGGAGATTAGTTGAGAAGGGTGGACCTAGTGTTGTTTTCGTTGACGAAAACTAAAACTAAAATTAGAAGCAAGACTAAAACTAGACGAAAACTGAAATTATTACAGAAAAAACGAAATAAAAACTGAAACTAAAATAAGAGTGTTGCTTTCGTTGACGGAAACTAAAACTAAAACCTTCGTTAACGAAAATGTTGACTTTTCGTCAACGAGAACTAAAACTAAAACTAAAATTAGAAGCAAGACTAAAACTAGACGAAAACTAAAATTATTACAGAAAAAACGAAATAAAAACTGAAACTAAAATATGACCTGGGACTAAAACAACACTAGGTGGACCACATTTGATTTATTTTTTACATTTTATCTGCACTCACGTTCGCCAACACATTTAAAACAATAAATAAGGACTTGCAAGAAGATGAGCAAACCGAACACATTTCATGGGCCCCTGCACATAGGGGGAGGGCCCGATGGGAACAGTAACCTGAGAAACATCAACTTTTCACTCAGTGATCAGAGGAGCCCCATTGCAAGGGGCCCAAAATTACATTGCGGCAGTACTGGCTCTATAACACGCACACACACACACACACACATAACGGTGTACTTATCATAATGCGATCTATGTTACTGTTTACTTCTGTGTTGCTGTTTATTCATTGGCCTGGCTATCTAACCGAGTTCTTCTTACCTCAACCTGACAGAGATTTTCATTTATGTGTTTCTATTTGTTTTTTTGTTTTTTTTTCAATTTAATCTTGTAAGCTACATTCAAACAATTGTGGGTAAGTTGAACAAAGCTTCCCTGTATAGGTCCCCCCCCCCCCTTTTTTTTTCTATATCTGTGTATTGCCCTGAAACAAAACATTCCAACTTAAGGCCTGTGTCTGAGAGATCTGACGGGTTGATTACGTCACACACGTAGGCCAGTCACACACCGGCATGCAGACAACGGAACCGCTATGTCTTACTCCTAGTTTTAAAAAAAAAAACTTATGTGTTTTCTTACCTCAAGGAATGTGTGTGTGTGTGTTTGTGTGTGTGTTTGTGTGTGTCAATGTCTGTTTCTATGTCTGTGTCTGTATGTTTTTGTCTCTTTGACTATTTCTGTAAGTGCGTTTATGTTCGCACGTGTTTCTGTGTCTGTCTATGTCTCTGTATGTGTGTTTCTATGTCGGCGCGTATTTCTGTGTCTGTCTCTGTGTGTATATTTGTCTGGGTTTGTGTGAGTGAGTTCGTGCGTGTGTGTGTTTGTGTTCTTGACACTATACATCAGATGCAGACAAAAAAGATAATAGTGTTAGCTTTGTAGTCCAAAAAAATATATATATATATAATTAATTTCTGATAAAAAAAAATAAATACCGGGAAGCGTTCAATATTTTGTGTTCAAAGAATGTCATGCTCAGCAGTCATTACTAAGCTGAACACTTGGCAGTTATGAATGTAAGAATATACACCGACATTTGGTCGACGATAAGAACTTAACTGGCCATACAACGGCCATTCGCTAATCAATGGAACGGTACTTGAGAAAGGTGGCGTGGTGAGACGTAAGGCAGGAGACACACGCTTGAAGGAGCTTGTGGTTGGGTACGTGATTTTATTACGTTGAAACGTTTACCCGGTTCTTTATATCCCCTCCCTCCTCTCCAGATGTTTGATTTTAATAACAATTCCTGTACTGCATCCGCTAGGTCCCAAATATGGCTCGCGGGAAGTGTAGGAGGAGGGGGACAGATATAAGGAGCCCACCCAGGGGGAAAAAAAATCATAGATTTTTAGAGCATTTTTGAAAAAAAATGCTCTATTGTCCCCGTTTTGTCTGTCTGTCTGTCTTTCTGTCTGTCCGTCATCACCCTAGATCTCAACAAGCATAAGTCCTAGACCCATGATGTATATATCAAGGGGGCGTTTTAAGTACCGTTTTTGCTTATATTTTAAATATGAATAATAAAAGCTTATCAAAGGGTCGTAATCATTATTTATTTTTGTAACAGTTATTCAACATGATTACTTCCCTCTCTATTTATCAAAATTCAGCAAAATCTATGGCTGTCACCCGGAAAAAAAATACGGATTTCGTCCGGCGTAACCGAAAATGCTCTAAAATGTCCTTTGTCCGAAACGGAAAAGACTTAAATTGCTTGTTTTGTTTTCCTAGCCACCTTCCCTCTGATACGTTTTGTGGAGACCCCCCCTCCCCCAACCTGTTGGCGTTGCCACTGTTTCGGGGCACTATATGGCAATCTAGTTTGTATGATAAATTCTACGTAACTTCTTTTATTTCATGCGATACTACAATGTTAACCGATATAACACAGCGTGCACATACATGCATGCTGAATGTACTTGCACGACAATAGTGTTTGCATTGATAAAACCACGGAAAGCTTTTAGCGCCTTTAGCTGTCTTCAGATAAATGTCAATGACAGGAGAAATTTTCGCTCCTCTTTGCCCATATTCCCATGTGTGATCCAACCCCATAACATACCCACTCTTATGGTTCAAATTGTTCACTCGATATTCAATGCATGTGTTGTTATGCCCGAAGGTGTGCCCATAACAAAGATTTCATATTTCTATAAATTCGTTAAACCGCCGAGTTATGAAATGTAATGTAGTCGTTCACACTGCAAGCTATTCGGCATTCATTACTTTTTATTATTATATTCAACAATTCTGTTTGAGGCTATACACTCTTACATATTTGAATAGATAGGTTATGTTTACGATCAATGTACAAACATATTGCTGGATATTGCATGTTATATGTATTGGAATGTGTCAAATGTACAAACTTTAGGCGCGATAAGTCGAATGTCACATGTACGAACTTCAGGCACGATACGTCGAATGTCAAATGTACGAACTTCAGGCGCGATAAGTCGAATGTCAAATGTACGAACTTCAGGCACGATACGTCGAATGTCACATGTACGAACTTCAGGCACGATAAGTCGAATGTCAAATGTACGAACTTCAGGCACGATAAGTCGAATGTCAAATGTACGAACTTCAGGCACGATAAGGCGAATGTCAAATGTACGAACTTCAGGCACGATAAGTCGAATGTCACATGTACGAACTTCAGGCACGATAAGGCGAATGTCACATGTACGAACTTCAGGCACGATAAGGCGAATGTCAAATGTACGAACTTCAGGCGCGATAAGTCGAATGTCAAATGTACGAACTTCAGGCACGATATGTCGAATGTCAAATGTACGAACTTCAGGCACGATAAGTCGAATGTCACATGTACGAACTTCAGGCACGATAAGTCGAATGTCAAATGTACGAACTTCAGGCACGATAAGTCGAATGTCAAATGTACGAACTTCAGGCACGATAAGTCGAATGTCAAATGTACGAACATCAGGCACGATAAGTCGAATGTTAAAGGTACGAACTTCAGGCGCGATAAGTCGAATGTCAAAGGTACGAACTTCAGGCACGATACGTCGAATGTCAAATGTACGAACTTCAGGCACGATAAGGCGAATGTCAAATGTACGAACTTCAGGCACGATAAGGCGAATGTCAAATGTACGAACTTCAGGCACGATAAGTCGAATGTCACATGTACGAACTTCAGGCACGATAAGTCGAATGTCAAATGTACGAACTTCAGGCACGATAAGGCGAATGTCAAATGTACGAACTTCAGGCACGATAAGTCGAATGTCAAATGTACGAACTTCAGGCACGATAAGTCGAATGTCAAATGTACGAACTTCAGGCACGATAAGGCGAATGTTAAAGGTACGAACTTCAGGCGCGATAAGTCGAATGTCAAAGGTACGAACTTCAGGCACGATACGTCGAATGTCAAATGTACGAACTTCAGGCACGATAAGGCGAATGTCAAATGTACGAACTTCAGGCACGATAAGGCGAATGTCAAATGTACGAACTTCAGGCACGATAAGTCGAATGTCAAATGTACGAACTTCAGGCACGATAAGTCGAATGTCAAATGTACGAACTTCAGGCACGATAAGTCGAATGTCAAATGTACGAACTTCAGGCACGATAAGGCGAATGTCAAATGTACGAACTTCAGGCACGATAAGTCGAATGTCAAATGTACGAACTTCAGGCACGATATGTCGAATGTCAAATGTACGAACTTCAGGCACGATAAGTCGAATGTCAAATGTACGAACTTCAGGCACGATAAGGCGAATGTCAAATGTACGAACTTCAGGCACGATAAGTCGAATGTCACATGTACGAACTTCAGGCACGATAAGGCGAATGTCAAATGTACGAACTTCAGGCACGATAAGGCGAATGTCAAATGTACGAACTTCAGGCACGATAAGTCGAATGTCAAATGTACGAACTTCAGGCACGATAAGGCGAATGTCAAATGTACGAACTTCAGGCACGATAAGTCGAATGTCACATGTACGAACTTCAGGCACGATAAGTCGAATGTCAAATGTACGAACTTCAGGCACGATAAGGCGAATGTCAAATGTACGAACTTCAGGCACGATAAGGCGAATGTCACATGTACGAACTTCAGGCACGATAAGGCGAATGTCAAATGTACGAACTTCAGGCACGATAAGTCGAATGTCAAATGTACGAACTTCAGGCACGATAAGGCGAATGTCAAATGTACGAACTTCAGGCACGATAAGGCGAATGTCAAATGTACGAACTTCAGGCACGATAAGTCGAATGTCACATGTACGAACTTCAGGCACGATAAGGCGAATGTCAAATGTAATGAACTTGCTAGGCACGATAAGTAATGAACGAATGTCAAATGTACGAACTTCAGGCACGATAAGTACGAACTTCCCAGTACCGATAAGTCACATGTACGAACTTCAGGCACGATAAGTCGAATGTCAAATGTACGAACTTCAGGCACGATAAGTCGAATGTCACATGTACGAACTTCAGGTACGATAAGTCGAATGTCAAATGTACGAACTTCAGGCACGATAAGTCGAATGTAAAATGTACGAACTTCAGGCACGATAAGTCGAATGTCAAATGTACGAACTTCAGGCACGATAAGTCGAATGTCAAATGTACGAACTTCAGGCACGAGTAAGGCGAATATTAAACTTCAAAATGGTACGAACTGGTCAGATAAGTCGAATGCGATAAGTCGAATGTCAAATGTACGAACTTCAGGCACGATAATATCTCAGTAAGTCGAATGTCAAATGTACGAACTTCAGGCACGATAAGGCGAATGTCAAATGTACGAACTTCAGGCACGATAAGTCGAATGTCAAATGTACGAACTTCAGGCACGATAAGTCGAATGTCACATGTACGAACTTCAGGCACGATAAGTCGAATGTCAAATGTACGAACTTTCAGGCACGATATGTCGAATGTCAAATGTACGAACTTCAGGCACGATAAGTAAGGCGAATGTCAAATGTACGAACTTCAGGCACGATAAGTCGAATGTAAAATGTACGAACTTCAGGCACGATAAGTCGAATGTAAAATGTAC